>CM076573.1:930932240-931424426 GCA_034641835.2 Pinus albicaulis
GTTTATCATTTATGACCAAAATGTTAGGCAAACCTCTTTGCCTTGAAATCTCAAATTTAACCATAAACTTGGTTATGGCTATGTTCATGTTGGCACACTTTTCTTCAAGTTGTTTCATCAGATTCTTCTCTTTAATGACTTTCCTTATTTCAAGGATTGTCTCTATCCTATCAGTGATTTATTTCTTCTAACTCCTGTTTGTTTTTGCTGTTAAGAAATTTGATTAATTCTAGGGCCTGCTCAGGTTAGGAACCTAACTCATCTTTTGTTTGCCGAATCTTTGCTTGTGCTGCCTTGAGTAAATCTTTTTGTTCATAGATTACTTGGATTGAGGGCCAAACATCATTGATGGCTTCAATGATTTTGTTCCATAACTGATTTTTCACATATGAAATTGGCTCCTTCAAGGTTAAATCCTTTTGTAGGTTCTTCAGTTCAACATTTAACCTATTAGCCATTTGCTCATGAGTTTCGGCATTGATTTGGGCTAACTTCTTTGTATCTTCAAGATTTTAAATCAATTTTTTCAATCTGTTAATCTCATTGGCCTGTAGTGTCATTTCTTCCATGGCCTTTACTAGTTTATTAGCCTCATCTGAATGTTGAGTTGCTGTAGTAGATGATTATGTAGCTAAAGTTGTGGATGATGTCACTGGCACTGCAGTAGCCAGTAGAACTTTTGGTGCCAGCTCTTTTGGCAGAGTTGAAGGCACAACTGTAGTAACCATGGGAATTACTGTAGGAGTTTCCTGTGCTTTTGTAGTTTCCCTTTCATGGACAAGCTTGTCCATTTGGATTTCCATTTCTTTGATCTGTCCTGTTAATTGAAAAATTAAGTTCATCATGTCATCTTTCTGACTTTGTTCTTGTACAATTTCTTTGGCTTGAGGATGCTTGGTTGGTGGAAGCTTGAGTTGTTTCCTTAATGCTGCAATATCAACATTCTTTTTCTTCACTAACTCTTTTGCAGCTTTAACATTTGCAGGATCATATCCAACTTGAATAATCAACTCTTCTAAATACTTAATCCTAAGATATTTAGCATATGATGGAGCTTTGTCCACTTTCATTTGATCTCTCATGTTTATAATTGTATTCTGAAGTTTTTGGACACTCATAGCCTTGGTGGTTATGGTGTAATATAACATCTCTAAACTTTTCCTATGAAATTCAATCTGATCTAGTGCATGAATATTTTATGTTGGCACTTCTAAATCAACTTTCATGTAGTCTGCAATTGTCTTCAGAGTCTTAACTGTTGGTTGGAGCACTGACATAATTAACTTTTTATTTGAATAGTCAAAAGCTGATAGAAGTCTGTTCGAAACACCTGGTGTTTGTTTCAAATATTGAGAATAAATCTCATTTTTTATTTCTTCATTGTTTGTCTTAATCTGCTTATATTTTTCTCTAATATCAAGATCTTTTTCTTCTGCTATCTGTGAGGAGGATGCCTCCATATTCTGTTGTTTCTCTACCACCTGTGTATGGGAATTATCAGGATTTTCTTCATTCAAATTCTCTGTGACTAACTCATTTTTAATGACTGTAGCAACATTTGTATTTGTCACTGGAACATCTGTGTCTTATACCTTAATATTCACTTTCTCTTTATCAACTGGATTGATCTTAGGCTTTTTATTGTATCTTAATTTAAACCTAGTCTTAGTTGTTGTCTCAACAATGTAAGTACCTTCTTCTCTGACTCTTTTAGTAACTTTCTCTCCTTGATTTGCAGTTTGTAAGGCGTGACTAGTATCACCTTGTTTAACTGCATCTACCAAAGTGTTTTCCTGCCACTCAGTTTGATTGAAATATTTGTTGACATTCTACAAGATGATGAGCTTAGTGAAAATTAAGCACCTTCACCAAGTGGGGCCCGTAGGCTATTTTTAGGTGTATGTCTATTTTTAGACATGGTGAGCATATTCTATAAGTTGCAGGATGCTATTTGTAGATGGTTGATTAAATGTGTAAAATAGATGAAATTCTATTTTTAGAATATTGGGCGAAGTCTATTTATAGATCGTCAATCTAAAAATAGATGCATGTCAATTATTATTAGCTCTTAATAATAGTACGACAATAAACCTCAACTTATTCTCTTGGAGCACTTTATTTTAGTGAACAAATTTGGAAAATCAGTGGGTTGAAGTAATTACGCAATTCCTAGGGCTTATGGTGGCTCATGCATGGAGGACTCAATTAGAACTGAAGTGGCAAAGTTATGACAAAGTTGGAAGAGTAGTTACAGGAGTTTTTATTTAGTTTAACTCAGTTAATGGAGTTAAACTCATTTGAGCTAGTTGTATCTAGTCTAACTGAAAGATATGCTAGTGAGAGTTAAGTGAATTAGTTAGTTAATTAATTCACAACTAATAACTCACTAACAACTGAAAAATACAGTAGTTAACTACAATGCATGTCAGTTCCAATGGAGACCCAGTGGAGAGATAGGTGAAAGGGTAAGATGGACTATCTGGTGTGGCTATAGTGATTCATTCAATGCATCTGACACACATTGGAGTTTCCAATGAGGACTGCGTAGTCAAGGCAAGGCCAATTCGAATTCATTCAGAGGTTTTCTTCAACAGGGATTGCACAGTGGAGGCAGACTGTCAAGAGGCAAGAAATTGGTGCATAGATATGCAAATTTCTGCATGACAGTGTGTAATGATTGTTGATTTTACTGAGAGCTTGATGTACTAAGCTTTGTATGAGATTATTACATGATTCCATTGATATAAATAATATGATAGTTAGTTTTTTTAGTTTAAAGCTTTCCCGTTAAACAACTGTGTTATGTGCGACTGCATTTATTCACATGTGTTTGCAATTGAGTTTTAAATTTTCACAAGTTTAACAGTGGAAGGATTTTGTATTTAGCAAGAAGATACATATTGTTAGATCAGAAGAATCCGGTAATAAATTAGTATTAATAAATTTCTACATGGTGTCAAATCAGTTTTGATTACTGGAGATTGCAATTGTGAATAATTGCTGAGTTTGTGCTGGTGTACAATTCGAATTTTCTGCAGAAAATTCTTGGTGCGACAATTGAGTATTCATTGAAATGTCTTTCAATGGGTTGCGATTGGAGTATGCCCTTGAGGGTAGTTTGAATTACATAGCCTGGAAGGATAGTATGCAGGCGATGTTGGAAGATAATGGACTGAAGGATTTCATCGATAGCGATGTTCCTAAGCTTGGTTCTAGCAATGCTGCAGGACTTGACGCATGGCAAAAGAAGGTAGCAAAGACAAGAAGAATTCTGTTGGAAGGTGTAAAAGACCATATTGTGTCAAACCTTCATGGGAAAGCCACTCCATTTTCAATGTGGAAGGATTTGAAAAATATTTTCCAAATCAGCAGCGACCAGAGGAAGTTGGCGTTGAAAGATAAGCTCAGAAAAATAAAAATGGAGAAGGGCGACAGTATTCCAAAATATCTCACGAAGTTTGTCCACTGTAGGGATGAAATGGGAAGTGTGGGGATTACTGTTGATGATGATGACTTGGTGAGCTTGGCTCTCCTTGGGCTTCCAAAGAGTTGGAATAGCTACGAAGACTCTGTCAATAGACGGGAGAAACTGCCGGGTCGGGAGCAACTTTGGTCAGATCTTGTGCAGGAGGAGATAAGGCAAAGTACCAAGGATGGCTCTTCATCGAAGAATGATGATGAAGAGAATTTCACTTTGGCTGCCAAAGAAAGGAAAGGGAAGGGGAATAAATTCCCTCCAAAATCCGAGGCTAAAGGCAAGAAGCTTGATTTGTCCAAAGTGAAGTGTTTTCACTGTCACGAACATGGGCATCTCACCACTAACTGCCCACAGAAAAAGAAGAACAAGAAGGGTGTTGGAGCTGCAACTGGAGAGGCATTAGCTTTGCAATTTGAACTTGATTTATCTTTGATCGCATGCTTGGTTTCAAGCTCAATGGGATCGGTGTGGTATCTTGATAGTGGTGCATCTTTCCATATGATGGGAGACAAGGAGTTGTTTAGTGACTTGGAGGAGAAGGATCTTTAGATGCATATAGAGATGGGTGGCGAAGGTAGATATAGTGCGACCGGCATTGGGACTATTATCTTTGAGAGGGAATCAGGTAAACCATTTTAGTTGAAATATTTTATGCATGTTCCAGGTCTGAAGAAGAACTTGGTCTCGGTTGCATTGTTGGAAGACAGAGGTTATGACATTGTTTTCAACGAGGGAAAAACTTTCCTGTGACATAAAACAACGGGTCAAACCAAGTGGATAGGGATTCGATTTAAGAATATCTACAAGCTAGAGGTAGATGGTTTTGCTGCAATGATGGGCAAAGCAGAAGAAGTGGTGAGCCGGGATGAGGGCGAATTATGGCACAGGAGATTGGGCCATCTTCACCATGGCGCTTTGAAGATTTTGCAGCAGATTTCTATTGGACTTCCCAAGGGTACTCTTGCAAAGTTAAATTAGTGCAAGGGATGTAATATGGGTAAGTTTGTGAATACCACCTTTCATAAGAAGGAGAACCGTGCTTCGGTGATCCTGGAGAGAATTCACACAGACGTGTGTGGATCTTTCTCAGTTGCTTCAACAAAAAGACACAGGTATTATGTTATATTTTTTGACGACTATTCTCGTAGATGCTAGATTTTCTTCATGCAGAAGAAGAGCGAAACATTCTCAAAGTTTTGTGAGTTTAAAGCATTGGTGGAGAAGGAGTCAGGGAAGCAAGTGAAGGCTCTATAGAGCGATAATGGTGGTGAATATATATCGAACGAATTCAAAGACTTCTGTAGCAAAGAAGGAATTCGAAGAGAACTCATAGCACCTCATAACCCACAGCAGAATGGGGTCGCGGAGAGGAAGAACAGAATGATCGTGGGTGCTACACGAGCTATGTTGCATGACCAGGGCCTACCAATGTGGGCAGAAGCATGCAACACTGTGGTTTATGTGCAAAATCGTTGTCCTCATAGAGTACTTGGCATGAGTGCACTTGAAGAAGATTTTACTGGTAAGAAGCCTGATATTTCTCATTTGAAGATTTTTGGCTCATCTGTTTACATTCATGTGACAAAGGACGCCAGGAAGAAGCTAGAGCCGACTGCAGAAGTTGGGATATTTGTGGGGTACACAAAAACACCCCATAATTATCATGTGTATTTTCCAAACAATCGAATGACTGTGGTGTGACGGGATATAAAATTCAATGAGGTGAAAACCATGAAGTTGTCGCTTGGGAGGGAGCTACACTTGCATGCAGAGGAGGAACTTCTTGTTCCCAAAGATGAGCCTCTAGATGTGGATCAGCCACAAGAGGAGATTCATGGAGTGGAGGAGTCCACTCATGCAGAACCAAACATCAGAACTGGCAGGAAGCGTACCAAAAAAGCTAAGAAACTGAAGCTTGATGCGGCACAGAATGTAGAGTCCCTACATCACAGCACAAACAAAGACAGTCACCTGAACGATTTAATGGATACATGGCTCTTATGAGCAAGTATGTCGTGACATAGCCATATTATTTTGAAGAAGCAGCGCAGGAGCCCACATGGGTAGATGCCATGGTGGAGGAGTATGACTCCATTATCAGAAACAGTGCTTGGGAGATTGTTCCAAGGTCAGTGGGTAAATCAGTTGTAGGATCAAGATGGATCTACAAGGTAAAGCAAGCTGCTGATGGGAGCATCAAGAAGTATAAGGAAATATTTTTTGTCCAGGGCTTCTCACATATTGAGGGGATTGATTATGAAGAAACCTTTGAACCTGTCGTACGGTATTCTTCCATAAGGACCATCCTTTCTCTATCAGCGCAGATGGGTTGGCACATTCATCAGATGGATGTGAAGACCGCGTTCCTTAATGGGATAATTGAGGAAGAGGTGTACATTGAGCAGCCTGAAGGATTTGAGATCTTCAGCAGCAAGTCGCATGTGTGCAAACTCAAAAGAGCGTTGTATGGGCTGAAGCAAGCACCACGTGCTTGGTACACATGGATCGACAACTATTTCACTAGACTTGGCTTCACCAAGAGTGAGGCGGATGCAAACCTATACCAAATTGTGGTGGAGGGTAAGATTTTAATCATTGTTCTTTATGTTGATGATTTAATACTAACGGGTGATGAGCAGTTGATACACTCATGCAAGGTAGATCTTGCAAAGGAGTTTGAGATGAAGGATTTGGGTCTCCTTCATTATTTCCTTAGATTGGAAATATGGTAGCGAGAGGGTGAACTGTTTGTGTCTCAGGGCAAGTATGCTCAGGAGATACTTGTTAAGTTTCACATGGAGGACTGCAAGCCCATGGATACTCCTCTTCCAAGAAGTTGGAGGAAAGAGGATGATACATCGACAAAGGTAGTGGATGCCATTGTTTATTGATAGTTGGTGGGTTCGCTCAGGTATTTAGTTAATACAAGACCAGACATATGCTATGCGGTGAACCAGCTTTCACAAGCAATGGTTAAGCCTAGAAAGCTCTTTTGGAAGGCAGGCAAGCATGTCTTGAGGTATATCAGGGGCACAACTGAGTATGGCTTATGGTACATACATATGGATGAGGTGAAGTTGCATGGCTTCACGGATGCAGATTGGGCAGGCAGCCCAACGGACAGAAAGAGCACATCAGGAGGGGTTTTCAGTATTGGATCTACAACAGTTTCTTGGTACAATAGGAAACAAAGATCCATGGCACTCAGTTCAGCAGAAGCAGAATACATGGCAACAAGTCAAGCTGCATGTGAGGCTATCTGGATGACGAAGATCCTGGTCGGTTTGTTCGGTTCACATTTAGATCCTACAGTGATACATTGTGATAATCAGAGTTGCATTAAACTCTCTATTAATCATGTGTTTCATGATAGATCTAAACATATTGATATCCGATATCATCATATCAGATATTGTGTGCAGCAGAAGATCATGTTTCTTCAGTACATTCCTACGGAAGACCAGGATGCAGATATTCTAACGAAGGTGCTCGGCAGGAGAAAATTCAAATACCATAGAGGTAGGATCGGGGTGAAGGATAATCCCTATCTTGTTGAGAGGGAGTGTTGAGATTCAACAAGATGATGACCTTAGTGAAAATTAAGCACCTTCACTAAGTGGGGCCCATAGGCTATTTTTTGGTGTATGTCTATTTTTAGACATGGTGAGCATATTCTATAAGTTGCAGGATGCTATTTGTAGATGGTTGATTAAATGTGTAAAATAGATGAAATTGTATTTTTAGAATATTGGGCGAAGTCTGTTTATAGATCGTCAATCTAAAAATAGATGCATGTCAATTATTATTAGCTCTTAATAATAATACAACAATAAACATCAACTTATTCTCTTGGAGCACTTTATTTCAGTGAACAGATTTGGAAAATCAGTGGGCTAAAGGAATTACGCAATTCCTAGGGTTTATGGTGGCTCATGCATGGAGGACTCAATTAGAACTGAAGTGGCAAAGTTATGACAGAGTTGGAAGAGTATTTATAGGAGTTGTTATTCAGTTTAACTCAGTTAATGGAGTTAAACTCAGTTGAGCTAGTTGTATCTAGTCTAACTGAAAGATACACTAGTGAGAGTTAAGTGAATTAATTAGTTAATTAATTCACAACTAATAACTCACTAACAAATGAACAAATACAAAAGTTAACTACAATGCATGTCAGTTCCAGTGGAGACCCAGTGGAGAGATAGGTGAAAGGGTAAAATGGACTATACGTTGTGACTATAGTGATGCATTCAATGCATATGACACACATTGGAGTTGCCAATGAGGATTGCACAGACAAGGCAAGGCCAATTCGAATTCATTCAGAGGTCTTCTTCAACAGGGATTGCACAGTGGAGGCAGGCTATCAGGAGGCAAGAAATTGGTGCATAGATATGCAAATTTCTACATGACAGTGTGTAATGATTGTTGATTGTACTGAGAGCTTGATGTACTAATATTTGTATGAGATTATTACATGATTCCATTGATATACATAATATGATAGTTGGTGTTTTTAGCTTTAAGCTTTCCCATTAAACAACTATGTTATGTGCGACTGAATTTATTCCCATGTGTTTGCAATTGAGTTTTAAATTTCCGCAAGTTTAATACTGGAAGGATTTTGTATTTAGCAAGAAGATAAATATTGTTAGATTAGGAGAATCTGGTAATACATCAGTATTAATAAATTTCTACAATATTTTTCAATCTCTGGTTTTTTCTCATGAATATAAGGTGTTAGTTTACACTTAACTCTCATTTTGCTTAATATTCGCCGTGGATCATATTTCCATGAGAAGCTCTCTTCAAATATGTACTCAAGCAATTTTTTAGCTGCTTCTTGTCCTACATCTCTGTGATTACAAATAAAACGTCCTACTTGATTCTTCAATTTAAACTGGGTCTTCTTTCTGGCTGTTAGAAAGTTGATAGAATCAGAATTTAGGATTTGATGATATAATCCAAGGCAAAGAATCTCATTGGCACATATTTAGGTAGTTTATAGGGTAAAATATTAGACCCAACAACTCTGATTTCTGTATGTTTTTCATATAAGTACCAATCTCTAGTTCTAGTCTGCTCTGATAGTTGTAGAACTTTCTTCATTTCATCATTGATTCTTGGCTATACTGTATTGGTCAACATATTTATCAATGGATGGACAAAGTTATTTGCAAACACTACATAAGTGAACACTGTGGACTCTTTTCTGATCAAATATGTCCAAAATATAACTAAAAGTGGATTTTATTCTATATCAAGCTTCTGGAGGGTTATTGGAAACTTGTCTGCTTGCAAGTATAAAAACATATGGAGAAGAAAGGATTGATATCTAAATACTCCTTCAGTTGGAAATTTAACAAGATGATCATGGATATTATCAGCTATGTATTCAACATAATTGAAAATGACAGAAGGAGGCTGTCCTGGTGCAAAGGTAGATAGGAAACCTAGGATTGATTCATTTGTATTCTCATCTGTAAAGTATCCTAGGATAAATGACAACATGGAAATGACATGCCTAGACCCTTCTAGAAATTTTGAAGTGGAATAAGGAGGGTTGATTTGTGGAATTTCAACATGTAAAAGCATGAATACTTGAAAAATCTGAAACCTTTTGGGAAAATCAAGACCAATGTACAAATTTGTAAGTGCTTCTATTGAGAAAGGAACTGCTTTGGGATCAGGTTTAAGCTGTAACATCTAGTTTATGGACTTAGTAGTAATGGTAAATAGTATTTCTTTGTTTGCATTCACCATTGCTCTTTTTTCAGGTACATAATAGTTTTGACACAACCTAATAACCTCTGGGAATTGATGAGTGATTGGAACAACATATTTGGGTAGGTTTGACTCCCAAATTTGGACTTCTTCAACCTGATCTAAGGACTTTTCAAGGCTCCAACAGTGGAGGTCTAATAGATTGAATTCTACTATTGGATCTGTTATTTTATAATCCATATCTGCTAAAGCTATGTGTTCAATGTCTACAACAGGAGGTTGTAGAGGATTTACAATGATTGCAGTCTTGGAGGACATAGCTGGATTGGATTTTGAAATTTTTTAGAATTTCTGGATTACTGAAACTCTGTTTTTAGGTTTTCTGGATTCTTCTATAAGATTAAATGGTTTACAGAAGTGTTTCTTGACTTTGACAGAGGTTTTTTGGATAAAATAAGCACAACTTGGTTCTTTCCTTAGATTTCAACTTTCAATTTTAACTTCAAACTGTACTTCAGACTCTCACAGGTTTATGAAATAAGAAACAAGGGTTTCTTATACTTTTTTCAGTGGATATTGGGCTAAAATTGATTCAAATTGGGCACAGAGGGTTGGGGTTACCTGCAAAGGATTTATGGGCAAGATTGGAGTCTACAAAAGCTAAAATAAATTCAAATTTTCCTTTAAAACTATATGCAGTATTTGAAACAGGGGTTTTTATCAAATTTTGACAGGGAAATAGCTATTTTCGGGAAATTAAAAGTTTTATTTGGGTAAATAGGCTTTTACTAGGCTTAATTTCTTCAAAAAATTCTTTTCAAATGATAACAGGCTTGTTTTTTTCGAAAAATACTTGTTTGTGTAGGTATTGGTATTTCAAACAGTTTCTGAGGCATTTGAATAGGTCTTGATATCTTTTGAATGTTTCTGGAAGTTATCCGAAAGCTTTATGCAGTCTTGACAACAAATGCAGGGCTTTTGCAGGTTCTGGGCTTGAAATAGTGTACAGGCTTCTTTATTCTCAGTCGGGAGGATGAATATAGTCAAATAGAGAAGGAAAAGGGTTTAATGGCAAAATATGAAGGTTTATTGAATGTTTTAGGTTTAAAAGAGCTTGCATTTAATGGTGGTCACGTCAAAACAAATGACGGTTTTGATTTTCAAAGGCGAAAACCATAGGCGGTTATTGCATACGAATTGGGTGGTATGTGGTTTTGGTTGGATCGAATGCGATCCAATAGGACTTGGACACATGGAGGAAGTAGACAGAGGGAAAACAACTTATTTCGTATGGTTTGAAAAATGTTATGGTTGCGCAGTTTAAATTGTGATATCGCATGATGATCGTCGAATTGGAGGGTTGGGATGTGAACAACTAATATTGGCTTTGGAGTTTCTCGAGAATAGGAGGTGGGTCCGGGCATTAATATGTGGTGGGATAGATTTAAATTTTATAAAGATATATATTTATAACATAAAAACATTATATTATTTTGATTCGTTGGGGTAATGTTATAATGTTTAAAATAAAACATTTAAAAAATGTTAATTACCAATGGCGCAGGTATGGTATTTAATGCTACAAATGTATACTATAACATAAAAACATTGCTTTATTCAATTTTCAGTACATATATTATATTGTAAATCAAACGTTTATACGTGTTTTAAAACCATAGGGGGCGGGATTACATTATAAGATATTTAAACCTATGGGAAAGAGCGGGGGTTTATTTAGCATGTGGGATAAATAAACCATAGGCTTAACATAAAATGAGTGGGTGTTTTGGGGGTATTAATATAAAAATAAATTAATAATATATATGGGAGGCATTATATTTAAAGGTATTTAATACTTTAGGTTAGGAAATAATATGAAATGGAAATGTAAAGAAATGAATTAAGATACATAGAATTTAAACTAAGTAAAGTGTAAATAGGCCATTTAGCATAATTTGTCCCATTTTCATTTTTTACACATAAAATTAGGATAAAATGTATTTTATAGGTTTTTGAATGAAAATGGAATTAATTAAGTAGGGATTTTACTTTCCTAAGGAAGGAAGTGTTTTACTTTATGAAATGGATTGTATTTTTGGAAAATGGTGAATATGCTAATGAAATAGGTTTTGTGGGGAGTCGAATATTTTTAACCAATCAGTTACTAAGCCTTGGGTCCGGTCCCAACAGAAGTCAGAGAAATGCTCTGAGCCTCTTTAACTAAAGGTTTAGAATACTAGAACATTGTGGGGGAGGGGAAATTAGTAATGTTTGCCCGATGATGCTTTATTACATGCCTTGCACAACTGCTTTCTACCTACCCATCATTATTTCTAACATTTTTTACTTCATTTGCATGGGTGTATTTAAGCTTACAACCCTAAATCCATTTTTCTTTCAAAGCATAAAAAACTATCTAAGTCTAACTTTATTTCATCCGAGGGATCAATTTAAACTGTTGAGCTCCTCATTTATTCTCTATCTAAAACATGAAATTAAAAGCATGAAAAGTTAAGATTAAATTGTTTAACTGATTATAGATTATGGCATTTGTTGACAATCTGCACATAATCATTATTCTTGTAGTAAAAGTAAATAGTAATGGAATTTTGAATTGCTCACTTTCATGTCTTATTTTATCTCTTTTTTCTTTTGGGGTCTATTTTTATTCTTTTTTTATCTTTTCTTTTCTAATTCATTTGATCTTTATTTTAGGACTTTTACCCTCTTTTCATTTTTTATTATTTTCAAATATGGGAAAACAAATTGCAGAAATCAAGGTATGTACATATTTACAAGACTATCAAAGTAAATTCAGAAATTATGAACTCTATTACTATATGACCCTAACAGTGGCTCCACATGGGGATGGCATTTCCTAGTGAAATGTCAAGAACTTTAAGACTAGTAGCGTTTGAATTTTGAATGTGATGAACCTGTAAGTATTTTCTAATCTTTGCAATTATTTATACTTATGATATTTTACCTCTCAAAGCTTAGGGCCTTCTCTCTGGACTTCAACATTGTTAGGAAAAGAGGAAATCCAATCTAAAACCTTTAATGTATATGTACAATGATCAAATTAAATGGAACTAACTATTTTTTATCTCAGAGGATTAGTAGTGCTTCAACATTATGCCATTTATTGGTCCATCTAGCATATCTAATCCATCCATTTCTTTCAGAAAGAAAGCATTGTTACCTGTGTAACCATAAATAACATAAGGTCATTTCCATAGAAAATCAAATTTTCCATGTTTACCTTTCTCTTCTCTTCTTGAATCCCAGTTTAACACTTTGTCTCCAATGTAGAAATCATCTTCTTTACTCTTTTTATCAAAAGTTTCTTTATCTTATCCTGAATAACTTGAGACTTAATATAAACCTCTTCTCTTGTTTTATAGAAGTGAATGGTTTGATTAATCCTTCTTTGAATGTCATTTGGTTCAACTTGTAACTATTGAATAATCTTCATTACTTGTACTCCTAAGGAACATGGAAAAATAACATCCATTCCATAAACAAGCTGGTAAGGAGATGTACCAATAGATTTTTTGGTTGTAAGTATATCTGTCCATAAGGCAATGACTAACTTCTTGTTCCAAGTCTTTTTTTATCTTCTAGTAAATTCTTTTTGATGTTTACAAGGCTCTTATTTGAAGATTCAGCTAGACAATTACCTTGAGGGTAATATGCAGTGGAATTCCCTAGGGTGATGTGGTATTTATGGAAAAATTCAATCATATTTTTAGATTTAAACTCTATTGCATTGTTAGTAATAATATTTTTGGGACATCCAAATCTTGAAAGTATGTTGCTTCCTAAAAAGGAGATAATGACAATGTATGTGGCTTGCCTAGAGGGTATGGCTTCAATCCACTTGGTAAAATAGTCAGTGGCTGTTAGAATCCAATTATTTTGGGCTAATGATGGTGGGTGAATTTCATCAATGAAGTCAAGACCCCATTGTTTAAATGGGATTTAAGGGCAGGGGTAACAACTTTTTACTACCCTGAAATATTTAACACTTAAGACAGGAGGTCACATACCTTTTAACATCTACAAACAAAGTATGCGAGTAAAAACCAGCTCTCAGGATTTTGTCTGCAATAATATTCCAGTAGAGATGTCCTCCATAGTCACCTGCACTAAATTCTTGTAATATTTTTTCATCTTCTTCTTTTAACAAACAATTTAATAAAATCCCACTATGATCTTTCCAAAAAAGTACATTGTCTAAAATACAAAATCTTACTCCCTTTAGTTTTAAGTATCTAGCTTTTGTTCTTGATAATCCAGGAGGAGCTTGTAAGTTTAGTAATAAAAATATGATATCTACATACCATGGTGAGTATAAAAAGGCTTCACTGATCTCTGGAGTTGCCATCTAGGGCATGAAAATTTGATTCAGCCATGAGTTTTTCCAAACCTTGACCTTTCATCAGTTTTGTGGGCTTTATATCTATGTCATATTCTAAAATTGTGGAAATCCACTTACCTCTTCTACCATCAGGACCATCCTGAGTTATAATGTCTCTTACTACTCCATTTGGGATATAGGAAATGATGTGGGAATAGAGAATGTACACTCTGAAATATTTAATGGCCTTTACCAAAGCTAGGGCATGTTTCTCCATGATATAATATTTCAAAGATGCATCTCTAAGTGTTCTGCTAAAGAAAGCCATGGGTTGTCTTTCTGTGCCATTTTTTCAACAGTAAAAATGTTAGAATGGTGCTCCTCAAGAAATGAAAAGATGATGAAACTCTTTTGGAAAGCTTCTGTGGACTTATAAGGATTAAGGTTTTGGTTAAGGCCTGTTTGATGGATTCAAATGATTGTTTGGTCTTTATAGTACATTTAAGAACTGAATATTTTTTCAGCATATTATTTAGTTCTCTAATTATTTCAGCTAAATTGGATATGAATCCTCTTAAAAAATTAATTTTACCTATAAAGGCATGTAACTCTTTTATGTTTCTTCATGGACTGATGTTAAGAATGGCTTCTATTCTTGGAGGATCTATTGTAATTCCTTCTTTAGATATTATGTGTCCTAGTAACTTACCTTCTTCTAATCCAAATAAGATTTTATTAGGGTTTAATGAGATGCCAAACTTTACGCATTTAATAAAGACTTGTCTAAGATGATCCATGTGTTCATAATTAGTCTTAGAAAATACAGTAATGACATCTAAGTAAATCACTAAGAATTCATGAATTTCCTTTGCAAAGGCTATATCCATAACCCTTTTAAAGGTTTCCCTAGCATCCATAAAACCAAAAGGAATCATTAAGTACATAAGAGTGCCGCAAGGAGTAGTAAAAGTTGTTTTGGCTTGATCCTCTGGTTGGACTAAAATTTGGTTGTATCCTGAAAATCCATATAAAAGTGAAATCCTAGAAGAACCAACTACCCTTTGTAAAACTTGATCCATCTTTGGTAAAGGATAATTATATTTTAAGGATACTTTGTCTATATTCCTAAAATCAACACATAATCTAATCTCTCTTGTCCTTTTTCTGGTTGGAACTAGGTTAGAAAGCCAATCAAAATATATGATTTGTGCAATTATATGTGCATCGTACTTTCTTTTTACTTCTTTTTCAATCAAGAGCATCAAAATAGGGTTGATCCTCCTTAAATTTTGTTTAAAATTATTTTTATCTTCTTTTATAGGGATTTTATGTTAAATTATGTTGGTGTCATAGGATTTTAGGTCTTCATAACTCTAAGCAAAAAAATCTTGAAAGTCCCTGAAAAGAACAATATATTTTTCTTTTTCCCATTGAGGTAAGGCTTTGGAAAGTTTGATCATTTTGGGTTTTAATTCTGTGCCAATGTTGCATTCCTTAATATCAGATCTAGGTGGCTCCATTTTGGGTTTTCTAGCAACATCATTAGAGTCAAATAATTCTTCTAAAGGAGTTAAACCTTTTCGTAAGAAATTGTCTTTGAGATTTAATATATCATATTCATCATCAATTTTCTCATCAATTTCTACTCTCTCTAAGTTATCTATATCTGATTGACTAAATTTAGTAGGTCTAGCAAACTTTACTTTATTTACATATACATTATTCAAATCAATTTCACTCTCTAAATCTGGATCTATGGTACAATCTGTATCTATTTTACAATTATGAAATTCACCTTCATTATTCATAAAGTGGTAAATCTGTTGGTCTTGTGAAAAAATTTTCTAATATTTGAGGTTGTCTGGAATTATTGGTCTGTGTTTTACTTCTGCAGTATATTTATGATTGGGTTGAAAGGGTAAATGAAAAGTACTAGCAAAAGTTGCTAAAGAGTGTGCTTGTAAGTTTTTCTTTCTTGGTATAGCAGAGAAATTACATTCCAACAAATCATCAACCAAATATAATACAATCTCTCTATATCGGCCTAATCTAGGATTTTAAATAGAGTATTCACCATTAATTTGTTTTGCAATTAACTCTAAGTCTCCCATTATTGCTATTCTTTTGCCTCCTAAGTTTCTGATAATCTGGAGTCATAAAATGAGGGCTTCATACTCAACCATATTGTTGGTACATTTGAAATTCAGTCTGAAAGCATGGCCATCTACATGATTCTTTTCAATATCAGTTATCCAAACTCCTGATCCTGCTCCCAACTTATTAACTGATCTATCAAAATCTAAATGCCATAAATATTCATGAAAGATATTTTCATTGTTTTGTGTTTTCCTTCTCCTTTAGTTCAATTTTGATTTCATTATCAGTTTCAAAGTTACATAGGATGAATGAATCTAGGTCAATAGGTGTAGAGTAAATTGGGTAATTTATTGATACTTCTACACTACTCACCATATATTTCATCAATGTTTCCCTATATAATTTCTTTGGTTGACCAAAAATGGATATAGTAGCATAAGACATGTCCAATTGTAGAGATCCATATAATTTTTCTCCCCATGAGTGAGATAATAACATTCCATACTTGGGTGGGATATGAGCTACTACAATGTCCATAAGTATACTCTTACCAGGATATTGAACTAATGTTACACAAAAATATTTTATTAAACCTAGGCATTTTACTTTGCTTGAATCAAATGAAAATAAATCTTTGTAATGCCTTGTGATGTCTAAGTTCATGGTTTCCATTATTTCTTTGGGCATTAGATTATGTGGAGCATCTGAATCTAACATTGTGTTGTGTAAGATTTGGTCATAAATAGTTAAACTGATGTAGAATGGAGGAACTCATCCATCTTGATGCTTTCCATTTACATCAGGGCCAAAAATCAACTCTGAATGATCATTATTCAAGTTTATAGACTCTTCTCCATCATTCATGTTTAATGTTTCAATTATAATTGTTTGATACAAATCATGTTTTACCAATTCTGTCAAATGAATTGGTATTTTTAACGTTGGAATTTCAGTTTGTATATTGAATGAAGGTTGAGATTTACTTATTTGAATTAACTCCTCCTTAGTAACTATAGTTTGAGTGGGTTTATCTTGTTTTTCTACAGTTATGTTTTCATTTTCTATTTGAGTTTCTTGTGTTTTACTACTCCTAGTTTTCTTTTCAGGAGTGGTTTGAGAACTAGTAGATGTTTTTTCAGATTTAGAATTGTCAGAAGCTGCTTTTATAGTGGCATCTTTTGGATCTACTGATTTTGGATTGGCAATGGATGTTTTGGACTCTAAGTTTGTTGTTTTAGCAGAATTAGTTTTTTTAACAAGAATAGATTTTTGTGAATCCTTTTTTGTTTGACCAGCTTCATCTGTTATGTCAACAATCTTAAGATTTGGTGAAATTTTAGAGCTAGAGACTTTTTGGGATGAATTAGAGTTTTTCCTATTTTCCCTAGGGAGAAATTGTCGAACTTTTGTTGTTGGGGCTTCTAATGTTTTCTTATTTTCAATTTGTGCAGTTTTCTTAGTAGAAGGTTCAGTACATTTCTTACTCCTAAGGTTATATTTCTTATGTACTTCGTTTATGGAAAAATCATAACCTTCTTTATAATCCAATGATTCACCTGAATCTAATTGAAGTTGTTGGAGTTCAAATAACACTTGATATTCCCGTGTGAGAAAGATAGTGCTATTAATCATATATTACCATTAGATTTATGGTATCCTCATCATCATCATTTTTTTTTAGAACTTTCAACACAGTTCTCCTGAAATGGGGGTCTTATTGTTTGATCTGGGGCTGATTCTTTTGATTTTCCTAAGTTTTTATTTTTCCTAAAGTTTGGATTCTTGATTTGCTTTTGATTATCCCATTGATGTCTTATTTCTATGTTGTGTAATATATCCATAATTCACTCTAAATTCTTAGCTAACTGATCTATTTTTGTGTCTGAACTAGAAGCTTCTTCTTTCATGGTTACTCTCCTCTCATTCCTTAATATGGCCTTTTTAGCTAAAATGTTTACTTCTACACCTACAACATCTGTTTGCATTCTTTATAAAATTTCTGCATTTCTCTCTCTCTTAACTAATATGCCATGTCCATGTCAAATACATCTGGGAATTTAAGTAAGACAGAGTCAGAAGTGTGTTTGGCATTTGCAGGGATTGAATTGTAAAGACTGTTATATCTAGTGTAGTAGTCTTGTACTAATTCATTAGGACCTCTCTTCATAGCATCAAGTTCAGACAGTATTTGGAGTGGATTTTTCTTCTTTTCCCATTTATTCAAAAATACTCTATGAAATATAGGTAAATCATCTATACTACCAACATCAAGACCTTTAAACCATTTTTTTAACTTCCCCTGTTAATTTTTGTGCAAAGACTCTCATTTGTACATCATAATCATCTATTTTATGGAGCTCAAAGTAATTTTTCATTTTATTAATATGTTGCTGGGCTGTGTAATGAGTAGTAGGATCAAATTGGGGTATCTTAATTTGGTAATCCTGAGGCATGTCATGTAGTTGTGCTAGAAGAACTAGGAGAGCATACCTGGTAGCCACAGCTTGAATTCTAGCTTGGCCTGGGGGTAGATTGGAAGTGCGTGGGGCTGAAATATAAGAAGTAGCTAATGCAGTTAAAGAAGTAATTGATGAAACTGAAATATAGGATGGTGAAATAGAAAAAGTGGTAGATGAACTAAAGGATAAAGTGGAGGTTCTAGGAAATGAAACTAGAATATATAAGGAACTAGTAGGAAATGAGAATGATGTGTTTCAAATAGTAGAAGGTAAACTAGTGGATGAAGTAGATGATTGAAATAGTATTCTAGGTTGTAAGGGATATCTAGGGATAAATTGCTCCATAGATTGGATAGTAGTGAAAAATTATAGACGATGCAGTGGTATCTAAATGAGAAATAGAAGGTTTAGATGTGTATGCTAACAATTTAGCTAATTTAATAGCTTCATCTATTTCTGTAAGAATAGTAGCATTTATCTCTTCAAGTTTACCCTGATCTTTAAATGTCTTTAATTTAGAATCTACTGTAACATTTTCCTATTTTGCCTCAAGAAATGAAATGAAAGTAGGATCTATAACAGTAGTTTTTAAATCAGATTTTGATTTACTTCTGGATAAAGAATTTTCAAATTTCAGGTAAAACTTTATGTCTTGTAAACTTACTAAATCTTTTGGTAATGAATTGGCTCTATCTAAGGAAAATTTTGCACCTAAATCTTCTACTTGTCTATTCTTTTTTCCAATTCTATCCGGATTGTCTACTATAACAACAACTTTAGGATCCAGATTAGACCTGGTATAGTAATTTTTTTTTAGAAGCAAAAATTATAGTTTTTAATAAAATGATACTCACAACTTATAAAATAGTCTTAAAGACAAAAATATAATGAAAAATCTTTCCTTAAGACCTTTTAAAAGACTGAGGATTGGTTAGTTCCCTAGAGGAGTTGCTAGTATGTTATCACTCTAATAATTCTAAAGTTGTGAGATTTTAGTTTATAGTCTAAGAGCATTATAGGTAACCACAAACCTACTTTTAAAGTCTAGGATCTAGCCTTCCTAGGGTTCAGAGAGGGCTCTCTCTTTAAGATTTATATTTGTTTTAATCTATATGATATTAGGCTAATTATGATTATGCAATTTGGTTTTGATTTGGTTTGGTTTGGTTTCGTGAGAAAAAATCATTTAGTGAGATGGATAGTGATAGATTTGTCAGTCCATTGGGCTAAGGAGTCAAAATTCAAGCAGATATAACTAGGATCAAGGTCAAAAAGTCAAATATTTTCAGGGCAAGATAGACAAGTCATTGAAGATCTTGGAAAACTATTTGGTGAAGTGGTTTGATCGGGATAAAGAGAAATGAAGGACTCTTTCATCCGAATAAGGAAGGAGTAGACAAAGGTCATTCAAAAGAGGGAGAAATTAAGGATTTCCTACTCTAGAAATCAACAGAAAACATAGAAATGATAAACAGTAAAGACTGGGTGGTTTTAACAAATCCTGAAATAATACTCCTGAATTATCATTCAAATTTGGAACACATATTGGATGCATGAAAACATGAGAAGATAAACAATGAAAAGTAGAAAGTACTTCACTTCAATGACTCATCACATGAATCTTGCAATATGATGGTAGATTATTTGATCCATTCTGCTACTTGAACTTGCAACACAAAGCCTTCAAGTACAGAAATATTGACTATAGAAATCTTCAACAATTTATTTCACAATAATACTTCAAAGAGTGAAGTATTTATACAAAAATGTTTACAAAATATCCTAGAATGCTTCTAGGAATTATCCAAGGAACAATAAAATATATTTTCAACAAAATAGTGACAGTTGCTTAACAAATCAACAAGATGTCCTATTTATCCAAATAAAATAGAAAATTATTTGTGGATTACTTGTAGCTCGCTGCCTTGGTGTCCTCTTTGCTGGAAAAAATATTTCAAATCTGTTTTGAAATATTATATTTTTATATTATACTCTTTCATCTGATACACTTTACCTCTGATTCTCTTTAAACTCTGTCAAAACTATCTTATTGCTGTATTTTTTTCTTCTTAAGTGTAAAAATGATAGAAAACTGGTTTTTATCCTTTTTTCTGCCTTTTGTTTTTTACAATAAATCAGTAAGTGATTCTGATGATTCCTCCTCAAGAATTTTTATCTTCTTCAGTTTTCTATAATTCTCATCTGCCTCAGTGTATCTGGAAAATGTTGGTTTTATGACAAATAAGTGTTTTATCTCATGTTGTAGATAAAAAAAATCTTCAAAACTTCTGTGTCAAACTTTCCTTGTGGGAATTCCTTGTCCTTTTGTCTTGTTCACTTTCTCTTTTTCATAATCTCTGATTTTTTTATTGTAATCCTCCTGTGGCATGAATTTATCATTTATAACCAAAATATTAGGCAAACCTCTTTGCCTCAAAATCTCAAATTTAACTATAAATTTGGTTATGGCCATGTTCATGTTGGCACACTTCTCTTCTAGTTGCTTCATTAGATTCTTTTTTGTAATGACATTCCTTATTTCAAGGATTGTATTTGTCCTATTAGTGATCTCAATTTCTTCTAACTCCTGTTTATTCTTGTTGTTAAGGAACTTGATTAATTCTAGGGCCTGCTCTCGTTTGGCACCTAACTCATCTTTTGTTTTTTGAATCACTTCTTCTGTTGCCTTCAAGAAATCTTTTTCTTCATAGATTACTTGGATTGAGGGCCAAACATCATTGATAGCTTCAATAATTTTGTTCCTTTACTAATTTTTCACATATGACATTACCTCCTTTAAGGTCAAATATTTTTGTAGATTCTTCAGTTCAGTATTTAACCTATTAGCTCTTTGCTCATAAGTTTTGGCATTGATTTCGGCTAACGTCTTTGTATCTTTAAGATTTTCAATCACTTTTTTCAATATGTTAATCTCATGGGTTTGAAGTTTCATTTCTTCCATGGCTTTAACTATTTTACTACCCTCATCTGAATGTTGAGCTACTGTAATAGATGATTCTGTAGCTGAAGTTGTGGATGATGTCACTGGCACTGTAGTAGCTAGTGGTACTTTGGGTTCCAACTCTTCTGCCAGAGTTGAAGGCACAACTATAGTAACCATGGGAATTATTGTAGGAGTTTCCTGTTTTTTTGTAGTTTCCCTTTCATGGACAAGCTTCTCCATTTATATTTCCATCTCTTTGATTTGTCATGTTAATTGAAAAATTAAGTTCATCATGTCATCCTTCTGACTTTTTTTTTGTACAATTTCTTTGGCTTGAGGATGTTGAGTTGGTGGAACCTTGAGCTATTTCCTTAATGCTGCAATATCAGCATTATTTTTCTTCACTAGCTCTTCTGCAACTTTGACATTTGCAGGATCATATCCAACTTGAATGACCAACTCTTCTAAAGATTTAATCCTAAGAACTTTAGCATATGAAGAAGATTTGTCCACTTTCATTTGACCTCTCATGTCTATGATTGTATTCTAAAGTTTTTGTACACTCATAGCCTTGGTTGTAATGGTAGAATATAACATCTCTGAACTTTTCCTATGAAATTCAATTTGATCTATTGCATGGATATTTTCTATTGGTACTTCTAGATCAACTTTCTTGTAGTTTGAAACTCTCTTTGGAGTTTTAGCTTTTTGTTGTAGCACTGACATAATAAACGTTTTAATTGAATAATCAAAGGCTGATAAAATTTTGTTCTAAACACCTGGTGTTTGTTTCAAATATTGAGAATAAATCTCATTTTTTATTTCTCTTTGTCTTAATCTACTTATATTTTTCCATAATCTTAAGATATTTTTCTTCTGATGTTTGTGAGGAGGATGCCTCCATATTATGTTGTCTCTATACCACCTGCGTATTTGAATTATCAGGATTTCCTTCATTCAAATTCTCTGTGATTGGCTCATTTGTAATGTCTGGAGTAGCATCTGTATTTTTCACTGGAATATCTGTGTCTTCTACCTCAATAGTCACTTTCTCTTTATCAACTGGATTTATCTTAGGATTTTTATTGTATCTTAACTTAAACATAGTCTTAGTTGTTTTCTCAACAATGTAAGTAATTTCTTCTCTAACTCTTTTAGTAGCTTTTTTCTTCTTGATTTGCAGTTTGTAAGGTGTGACTAGTATCACCCTGTTTAACTGCATCTAGCAAAGTGTTTTCTAGCCACTTAGTTTGATTTACATATTGTTAAATCTCTTGTTTTTTTCTCATGAATATAAGGTGTTAGTTTTATTAACCCTCATTTTTCTTCGTATTACTTGTGGATCATATTTCCATGAGAAGCTCTCTTCAAATCTGTACTCAAGCAATTGTTTAACTGCTTCTTTTCCTGCATCTCTGTGATTACAAATAAAGGGTCTTATTCGACTCTTCAACTTAAACTGGGTCTTCTTTTGGCTACTGGAAAGTTGATAGAATCAGAATTTAGGATTTTCCTGATATATTATAAGGAAAAACCCCTCATTGGTACATATTTAGGTAGTTTGTAGGTAGAATATTGGACCCAAAAGCTTTGATTTTAGTGTGTTTTTCATATAAATACCAATCTCTAGTTCTAGTACGCTCTGGTAGCTGTAAAAATTTCTTCATTTCATCACTGATTCTTGGCTGTAATGTATTTGTCAACATATTTATCAATGGGTGGGAAAAGTTATCTTCAAACTCTGCATAATTCAAACTCTGTGGACTCTTTTCTGATCAAATATGTCCAAAAGATGACTGAAAGTGGATTTTCTTCTATATTAAGCTTCTGGATGGTTATTGGAAACATGTCTGATTCAAAATATACAAACATATAGAGAAGAAATGATGTATATCTAAATATTCCTTCAGTTGGAAATTTTATAATATTATCATGGATATTATCAGCTATGTATTCAGCATAATTGAAAATAACATAAGGAGGTTGTCCTGGTGAAAAAGTAGATAGGAAACCTAGGATTGATTCATATGTATGTTCATCTGTAATGTATCCAAGGATAAATGACAACATGGAAATGACATGCCTAGACCCTTCTATAAATTTTGAAGTAGTGTAAGGAGGGTTGATTTGTGGAATTTCAACATGTAAAGGCATGAATACTTTAAAAATATGAAATCTTTTGGGAAATTCAAGACCAAAGTACAACTTTGTAAGTGCTTATATTGACGAAGGAATTGCTTTGGAATTAGGTTTAAGTTGTAACATCTGGTTTATGGACTCAACAGTAATTGTAAAAAATAATTCTTTGTTTGTATTCACCATTTCTCTTTGTTTAGGTATATAATAGTTCTGACACAACCTAATAACCTTTGGGCATGGATGAGTGATTGTAATAACATATTTGGGTAGGTTTGACTCCCAAATTTGGACTTCTTCATCTTGATCTAAGGATTTTTCAATGCTCTAGTCGTGGAGGTCAAACAAATTGAATTCTACTATTGTATTTGCTAATTTATAGTCCACATCTGCTAAAGATGTGTGTTGAATTTCTACAATAGGAGGTTGTAGAGAATTCATAATGATTGTAGTTTTGGAAGACATAGTTGGATTGGATTTTGACATTTTTAAAGCTTCCTGGATTACTGAAACTCTGTTTTTAGGTTTTCTGGATTCTTCTGTAAGATTAAATGGTTTACAAAAGTGTTTCTTGACTTTGAAAGAAGTTCTTGGATGAAAATGGATATAGCTTGGTTCTTTCATTGGATTTCAACTTTAAATTTTAACTTCAAACTGTACTTCAGACTCTCACTGGTTTATAAATTAAGAAATAGGAGTTTCTTATGCTTTTTTCAGTGAATATTGGGCTAAAAATTGATTCAAATAGGGTGCTGAGGGTTGGGGTTACCTACATAGGGTTTCTAGGCAAGATTAGAGTCTTTTAAAGTTTACAAAGGCTAAAATAAACTTGATTTTTACTTTAAAACTTAATGCAGCATTTAAAACAGGGTTTGTATCAAATTTTGACAAGGTATTAGCTCTTTTTCTGGGAACTATAAGCTTTCATTAGATAAATTGTCTTTTACTGGGCTTAATTCCTTCAACAAATTGTTTTCAAATGATAACGAGCTTGTTTTTTTTATAGGAAAATACCTGTTTGTGCAGGTATGGGTCTTTCAAAATAGTTTCTGAGGCATTTTGACGGGTCCTGATAGCTTTTTAAGGCTTCTAAAAGGAATCTGGAAGCTTTATGCAATCTTGACAGCAAATGTGGGGTTTTTTTGCAGGTTTTGGGCTTGAAACAATGTACAGGCTTATTTTTTCTCTATCTGGAAGATGAATACAGTTAAAATTGTGTAGGAAAGGGCTTAACGGTGCAGTTTAGAAGTTTATTAAACGTTTTAGATCTAAGCTAGCTTGCATTAAATGGTGGTCACATAGAATATATGGTTTTTTTAATCTTCGAAGGCGAAAACCATAGGCAGTTTATCGCATAGGAAATGAGTGGTATGTGGTTTTGGTTCGATCGAATGTGATCCAATAGGACTTGGCCACATGGAGGAGGGAGAAAGAGGGGAAAAAAAATATTTTTCATGGTTTGAAAAATGTTATGGTCGCGTAGTTTAAATTGCGATATTGCATGATGATCGTCAGATTGGAGGGTCGGGATGCGAATGACTAAGATTGGCTTTGGAGTTGCTCAACAATAGGAGGTGGGGTCTAGGCTTTAATATGCAGTAGGATAGATCTAAACATTATAAATATATATATTTATAATGTAAAAACCTTATATTATTTTGATTGGCGGGGGTAATTTTATAACATTTAAAATAAAAAATTTAACAAATTTTAATAACCAATGGTGCGGGTATGGTATCTAACATTACAAATGTATATTTATAACGTAAATACATTGATTTATTCGATTGGTATTACATATATTATATGGTAAATAAAACGTTTATATGTGTTTTAAAACGATAAGGGGCGGGATTACCTTATAAGATATGTTAAAACCTATGGGAAAAAGCGGGGATTTATTTAGCATGTGGGATAAATAAACCATAGGTTTAACATAAAATAAGTGTGTTTTTTGGGGGTATTAATATAAAAAGAAATCAATAATATATAGGGGAGAGGTTTTGTTTAAAGGGATTTAATACTTTAGGTTAGGAGTTAATATGAAATGGAAATGTAATGATATGAATTAAAATACATAGAATTTAAACAAAGTAAAGTGTAAATAGGCCATTTAGCATAGTTTGTCCCATTTTTTTTTACACATAAACTTAGGATAAAATGTATTTTATAGGTTTTTGAGTATTTTTGAATGAAAATGGAATTAATTAAGTGAGGATTTTACTTTCCTAAGAAAATAAGTGTTTTACTTTAGGAAAGGGATCATATTTTTGGAAAATGGTGAATATGCTAATGAAATGGATTTTATGTAGCGAGTCCATTACTTT
Source organism: Pinus albicaulis (assembly GCA_034641835.2). Classification (NCBI taxonomy): domain Eukaryota; kingdom Viridiplantae; phylum Streptophyta; class Pinopsida; order Pinales; family Pinaceae; genus Pinus; species Pinus albicaulis. The sequence continues at coordinate 930,957,763 of CM076573.1, forward strand.
TAACCAATCAGTTACTAAGCCTTGGGTCTGGTCCTAACATAATTCATAAAAATTCTCTGGACCTCTTCAACTGAAGGTTTATTATACTGGAACATTGTGGGCAAGGGAAAATTAGTAATTTTTGCCTAATGATGCTTTATTACATGCCTTGCACAATTGCTTTCTACCTAACCATGATTATTTCTAACATTTTTTAGTCCATTTGCATGGGTGCATTTAATCTTGCAACCCTAAATCCATTTTTCTTTCAAATCATAAAAAAATTTCTAAGTCTAACCTTATTTCATCCAAGGGCTCAGTTTAAACTGTTGAGCTCCTCATTTATTCTTTATCTAAAACATGAAATTAAAATCATGAAAATTTAAGATTCAACTATTTAACTAATCATGGATTATGGCATTTATTGACAATTTGCACATAATCATTATTCTTGCAGTAAAAGTAAATAGTAGTGGCATTTTGACTTGCTCACTTTCGTGTCTTATTTTATCTCTTTTTCCTTTTGGGGTGTATTTTAATTCTTTTTTGATGTTTTCTTTTCTAATTCCGTTGAATTTTTTTTAGGACTTTTACCCTCTTTTCATTTTTTATTATTTTCAAATATGGGAAAACAACTTGCAGAAAGCAAGGTATGTACATATTTACAAGACTATCAAAGTTAATTAAAAAATTATGAACCCTATTATTATAGGACCCTAATATTATTGATATTTTTCCATTAAAGCTCAAAGTAGACAACAAGGAGAGCTTCTAAGGGGATTTTCAACCTCCTTAACTCCCAAAGGTAGCAATGGGATCCTATATATTCCCTCCAACATCTTGAAATCAAAAGAAGCCAAGAAAACTCAGGATCAAGTGCACCAAAGCTACACTTCACTTGCAGTGAAAGTGGACACATCACCTAATTTTTATGGAGCTATTGGTAGCCAACCTATAGGTTAAATAGTATTGAGAAAAAGGTCATTAGGATTCAAAATTTGAAGGAAGTTAATAGACTCTTAGTTCTGGTAATAGGTTTCATATACTTTCATGTTTAGGTAATGAGACCTTTTTTTACAATAAAATGAGTATTCATATTGTGCTTCATTGACCTAGTTTGAGAGGGTTAGTCTTGTGGGTTAGGGCCCAATCCATTGGCCTTAGTCTCTCTTGTGTATTCCATCTTTACTTTTATGTAATTGTAGCTAGCATGTTTATGATTATTTAGCTAGTTTTCTTGCTTTTCAATTCATTGTTTTTAGTTTTATTCCATCTGTCTTTTTTTTAGATTAAGCTTGCTTACATGTTGGTAGAATATTTTATAAACTGAAAAAGCGTTGTGTCTAGCCTCCCTCTCTCATGTTTTTTATTGAAGTTTGAGGAGGGTATAAATTCTCCACAGGAAAATTTTTCTCTTTAGTTTACGATTTTTTGGAAAGAGTAGTGAGGTTGTTGTAGTGTCATGAACATGTTTATAAAGTTGAGTTATATTTGTATTTGTAGGCTAAAGTAGGGTTGCTTTCCAAATTCAACTCATCTTTTCCATTTGATTCATCATGAATTTTTCAATATTTGTTGCATGAACTAGTAGTTTTATTCAGGATCAAGTAGCACATCAAAGGAAGACTTCACTAACACCTTCAGCTTCATTTCTCACCCTTCATTAGCCTTATTTTCATCAAAATTTCCATCAACCCTATTTTTATATTTATAATCTTCATACCGTAAGCAAACCCTAGAGGTGCAAGGTAGTCTTCTCAAGATGTTTTGTGCTTGGCCAAGGGGTTGGCCATCTTCCACTCATTCAAACACACCTTCAATCCACATTACATATGATTTTATCACCTATTTTTGGCCTCAAACTGTTTCCTGTAGCAATTCAAGACTTTCCTGTAGCACTACAGGAAACTTGTAGCAGCAGATGCGACAACACCAGTGGGCCACTCCTTAAGCCCAGAAACCACCATGCACCTCATCTAAACCTACAAAAACCACCCAGACACCTTCATCCTTGAACACATGAGTTAAAGCCTTTCCTAAGCCACTATAACACTTTCTCCTCGTAGTTGTAAAACAACACATTTACAAACATAGTTACTAGTCATGATTAGTTTCATGATAAAAATCATAGTAATTAAAAAATGAAGTAGATAGAGTGCATTTATCCATTTGGCACAATAAAGTGTGATTAGGTTAGTTTCCTTTATGAAATGTTTACTTCATGCAAGATACCTAGTTTGCTTCCATTTCTTATCATAGCTTAATTTGTATATTTATTTCATTGGAGAGTAGTTAGATGTACTTTCTCTAGAATATTTCTTTGATTGTTGATAGAGTAATGGATTTGAATCATTTGTAGACCTACATATAAATCCACAAGTGTGACAAACTCATTCATAAACCCTAGAAATAACACTCTTTCGTAGAGCTCAGAAGAGGATGACATGAGTAAAATGCATCTATTGTGTGTATAACATTGTCACCTCGAAGTTTTTATGAAACCCAAGTTGATAAAGTAAAGTAGGATAGCCTCTAGGAGATGTAGCATTGTTGGTGCAATACCAGGGATCACCAATTTTTGGTGTCGCTGTGGGGGATGTGTCTAGTTAATGCTTTGATTTTGTTTTAGCATCCTTTTCTTCTTTGATTTTACATATTTTCTCAAAAATATTGAGAAATACAAAAAAAATTGATTTTCATGCCTTGTAGGAGTAGGGATACTCAAGGATATTTTTTACCTAAAACTCCCACATCATCACTTAGTCACCCTTCACTATTATTTAGTCAATGTGAGGTTGAGCACACTATAGATGAGCCTTATGAAAAATTGGAAGAACATATTAGAGAAGAATAATGTCTTGTTTCACCCCTTATGAAAATTTGGAAGAATATATTAGAGAAGAAGAATGTATTGTTTCACCAGAGGAAATTTCTTCACCTATTCAAACCATGCCTGAAACTGAAGCCCAGGGAGAACTTCCCATTAGAGAGGTAGATGGGGAGACTAAAATAAATAACATTAGCCCCTCATGCCTTCCACATTTCCATGGCCTTACCTGTGAGGACCCTAACACAATCATATTTTAATTTTCCGTTGTCTGCAAGACCTATGAATATGCCTCAGATGATAAAAATCTTAAGCTATTCCCATCTACCCGTAAGGATGCAACCCTGTGCTAGTTCATGGGTATACCTGGGAACATCATCAATACATGGGAACAAATGAAAGAGGCCTTCAATAACAAGAACAGGGACTACTGTAGGTCCAAGTAAACTAAATATGAAATACTCACAATGACTCTAGGGCATGCTGAATCCCTAGAGGACTATGAAGAGAGGTTTCAGGTAAACTATAAGAGATCCAACCATACCCTTGATCCCGGATAACTTAAAATATTACTTCTCTGAGGGATGAAGGAGAAGGTGATTATAGAGACCCTAAGTATGTTATCAGGCAGAGATCTCTACCAACTGCCTTCTAAGACAATCAAAACTATCTTCAGGAACCATTATAGGGCAGCTAGGAAGAGAGTCAGAGCTATATAAAGTACAATAAATACCCCTTCCTCTTCCACCTCCATCAAGAACGAGATTGGAAATATGTTGGATGACTTCAAGAGTGACATGTTGCACACTTTTTCCTTGCAAATGGACACAATGTGAGGCAAGAGGAAGAAAGAGGAAGCAGAAAGAGACTTGTCTATATTTTTCTCTAGATGTCTAGAAAACACCCTAGAAATGAATGTCCATTAAATTTCATAGAGGTTTTCTTAGTCTGTGAGGAGAATAATGCAATAGAAAAGTGTTACTCCTTACCTAGACCCAAAGTTGTATATGAAGGTGGGGAAGAAGGCTCAGAGTAACTCTTTTTTGTCAACCAGAGAAGGCCTGAAGGCCCTCGGTCATATCAACAAGGTATGCAAAGTTCATCTTAGTCCTACTATGACAACAATCAGAATGCACCTATGCAATCTTGGTACATCCCCACTCCTCCATCCTAGCCTTCACCTCCTACTGGGCCTTACAACCATCTATATGATCCTCAACCTATGAGCTAACCATTTCAGTAGTATCTTCATAAAAAAATTCAGTGGAACAACCCATCCCAAGGGTGGAGGCCACAACATAATAAACCACCTGATCGATTTCCTCCACCCTAACCTTAACCTCATCTTACTCATGCTGCTCCACCCAAGCTGCCTTAGATGCATGCATATCTCAATCCGAACCCGAACAAAAGACATGCATAGCAGGACTATAGTGGAGAGACATCCTATAGCGAGATTATAATGGAGAGACATCCTATCTAGCTTATGATCTGGAGATACATGAGATTAATATCAGGCCAGGAAGAGTACTCCCAGACAAGAATCCTCAATGTCCACCTGTATAGGTTGAGGAGGAAAAGGAAGAATGTAACACTCATATCCAACAGCCTCCTTTTCTTAAGTGCTTGATCCATTCTAGTTAACACACCATAGAGGAGACCAAACTTTTTGGAGAAATGAAGCATTTGTGTGTAAAAATAACCCTTCTCCAGGCCATTAAGGATGTACCTACTTACAATAGGATCATCAAGGCCCAACGTTCTTCAAAAAACCTTGGAGAAACAAGAAATATACCCCCAACATCAATGTAGTAGGACAATTTTCCGACTTAATGTTGGGAAGGTTGATCTTCCCAAAGTGCCTGGTCCCTCGTAGTCTAGCTGTAGATGTGCACATAAATGGTGCCATATTCCCTAATACTCTTATTTATCTCAGGGCTTCCATAAATGTTATGACCAAGGAAACTATGCTTAAAATCAACCTACAAGGGACATTGAGGAAAACCACAACAATTCTGCAATTTGTAGATCGGTCAACAATAACTCCGGAAGGAATTGTTGGGGATGTTATGGTTTCAATTGACTCTTGGGAGTATCCTACAAATTTCCTAGTTCTGCAGGAAAAAACCAAGTTTAATGGATATCCTCTCATCTTAGGGAGAGGGTGGTTAGCCACTGCTGATGCTTATACCAGTTGTCAAGCAGGAAACATGACTGTTAATAATGGGCCGTTGACTAAACATCTGGTATTATATCCTCTCGCTTAACCTTCCATTGATCATGATCTACCAATATGGTTGGAGGATGAAGAAGAAGATGAAGTATACAACACTACCCAAATATGTACCATCGATGTTGTTTTTAAAGGTTTGCATATTAATGGAGATGAAGTCATCGACCATGTAATCCAAAACCAGTTCCCCACTGATAGCGTGCTTGAAAACCTAGTCAAAAAATCTAAAATCCTCCCTTGGATGGAACTACACTCAGTTTATTCAACCGCAGAAAACACCAAGGCTGTGGAGTTTGGACCATCCAAATATCTTAAAATTAAATAAAACCTCTCAGATAGAGAAGAAGAGCATTTATGCCAGATTTTGAGAGAAAACCTAGATGCATTTTCCTGGGAATAGAATGACATGAGAGGGTTGAATCCCTTGGTATGAAGACATCATATTTACATTAAGGAAGGATGCAAGCCTATGCACAAACCCCAAAGGAAGATGAACCCATATCTAAAATACATATTCAAGGAAGAACTGCAGAAATTGTTAGATGCAGGTTTCATTTATCATATATCAAAATTGAGTGAGTATCTCATGTTGTCCTAGTCTTGAAGAATAATGGAAAATGGAAAATATATGTTGAATATTAGGAACTCAACAAAGCCACTAAGAAGGAACACTTCCCTTTTCCCTTTATAGATCAAGTCCTAGATGGACTTGCAGGAAAGAACTACGGTTCTTTCTTAGATGGGTTCAATGGGTATAACTAGATCCAGATTAACTTTGAAGATGTGGACAAGACTACTTTCACATGTCCTTGGGGTACCTTTTCTTACAGAGTCCTACCCTTCAGGTTATGCAATGCCCCAGCTACCTTCCAAAGAATTTTCTTGAGAATTTTCTCTAAGCTAGTCCATGACTCAGTTGAAATATACATGGATGATTTCACACCCTTTGGGGATGACTTCCACGAAGCTCTCTCCAATTTTGGAAAGGTTTTGAGAAGATGGATTGATATGAACCTTTCCCTAAGCCCAAAAAAGTTTCAATTCTTGAAAAGAGTAGGAGTTGTATTGGGACACTCAATCTCCCGAGCAAGAATACAGGTGGACCCAAAAAAAAATTCACCATCATCAAAAGGTTACTTGATCCTAAAAAACAGATAGATGTCAGAAGTTTCTTGGGATTAGCTGGCTACTGTAGGAGGTTCATCAAAGGTTTTCGCACATTGGCTTTGTGAATATTTGGCTTGTTGGCAAAAGGTTCTGAGTTTACTTGTTATAGTATTGGTCAAGAAGCTTTTGAGCTCATTAATGGAAATTTAACTACTTCCCCCATTCATCGAGGTTCAAATTGGACTCTTCCTTTGTACATCCACTCAAATGCATCAAAAAAAGCTACGGGGGCAGCCTTGGGGTAGTTATAAGACAAATTACCTTCTGAAATCTATTTCATGAGTAAGAACTTGTCTAAGGCCGAACTCAATTATCTTATTATAGGAAAGGAAATGTTAGCCATTTTCCAATATTTAAACAAATTTAGACATTATATCACTAGTTGTCAGACCTTTATACACACTAACCATGCAACGATCAAATATTTAATGAACAAACCAGTTGTTAATGCTAGAATACTTAGATTGTTGTTACTATTATAGTAGTTTGACATAACCATGATTGATAAACCTGGAAAGGAGAATGTTGTTACACATTTTTTTATCCAGGTTAGATCTATCTGCAGATGAAGAAGGAATGGTGGATGACCAGCTCCCAGACGAACATCTCTTTTCTATATCAGCACTCTCACCATTATTTTCTAACATAGATAACTACTTGGTTGTTGAAAATATCCCTCCTAACCTCTCATCCGAGGAGAAGAGAAAGATAGTCAGAAAAAGTGCCCCTTTCACCTGCATTGAGGGAAACCTCTTCAAGCTAGGCCCTGACAAACTTCTTACAATATGTGTGAGGGAGGAAGAATTTTTTTATATCCTCTCTGCATGTCATGATATCCCTTGTGGAGGTCACTTTACTGCAAATATGACTTCCTTCAAATCTTTGTAGGTAGGTTACTATTGGCCTACCATTCACCATGATGAAAAAAGATACACTAGAAGGTGTGACCAGTGCTAAAGGATGAGGAAACCTACAAAGAGGGATGAGATTCCTTTTCACCCTCAGGTGTCTCTTGAGCCATTTCACAAGTGGCGCATGGACTTCATTAGACCCATTGATCCACAATCTAGCCGGAAAAAATTATATCATAGTTGTTGGGAAAAATACTGAGGGGGGCGGGGGTGGGTGAATCAGTATTTATAACACACTCTTTACTTTAATTTTTATTTACTGATTTCCATAAGCAACTTTAATGAACCCAAGTAGCATATACTCGCAACTATCTTCAAGAAAATTTTCATATGTACGGAGAAGTTACTATGCAGATAATTATTTACTTACATCAGTGCATCATTCATTCGTCAGATGTTTAGTCAGAAATAAGCATGTGCAGTAAGAACAGAATAAATAATCACACATAAGCAACACACATGAACACCAGGATTTAAGGTGGAAACCAAATTTGGGACAAAACCACCCCTGGTCTTGTCTCTGTCTTCAATATTTATTATAAATAAAACTGCTTATAATATTGTACTGGTGGAGACTCATACCAGCACGCAGGCACCCACCTACAGAAGGATGAAACCTTATCTCATTCTCTAGCTTCTACTGGAAGAGAGCTCTAACTCCCTGATCTCGTTTACCAACCACTATTCAAAGGGAGCTACAACCCACTACTTATTGTTTACCAACCACTCCTGGAAGGGTGATACTACCCCCTAATCTCTTTTACCAGTAATCACTAAAAGGGAGCTACAACCCCCTTACTGAAGGATTCGACCCTCAGCACCACTGTGGACCACACTTCATAAATTTTCACATTAGATGAGATAGCTTCAACAAAAATCTTCATAAATATCAACAAAAATAAGCTTCACCCAAAAATTCAATCAGAAAATTGATATCATTGTATCCCAAACATAGTAATTACCCAAATTTTAGAATCAGTAAACAGAACCAAACTTGACCCGGAACATTCATTATCTTACCATGCATACGCTACTTTTCTTTACTGAACCCACGTGTATACACGATTTCCTTCACACCAACCTACTTATAGATATGTGAATACTGATCTTCAAAAATGGTCAGTCTCAGATCCAGATTTGAGGCTTTCAGTCAGATATCTTATCAGTCTTGCAGAACCCTTGAGCAGTTAGAAATCATTAAACAAATTTTCTCACACATTGATCATATTTCTACATAATCAACTTAGCATCATATACAACATTTGAGCAACCTGGATCTACATGAATACTTCATCGAGAGACAAGAGTAATATAGTAAAATATATCAAAAAATTCCTTCTGCATACTTCAGCAAAAACCTAGAATGGATATGTTCTTTTTCTGAAATGAACTTGCGTATATACGCACTTTCACAGAGATGAAATTCCGTATAGATCTGCAAACATTACAAAACTATGCAACTCTTCCGAATAGATAATCAACTCAGATCTTACGCTTCACTTCAGCAAACATTCGCCAGATCACAGATCTAAAGATTTCATAAACATATCTAGAAAATTCATTGTCATTTTAGGTCTAGAGATCTTGATCCATCATTGTATTCATAATTTCATTATTATTTCATATCTATCAAAAAAATGTAACCCATTCCATGTAGATATACTTCAGACTGAAGTATTCATTATAACCCAGACACATGCACACCTTTGCACTATGATCTTCTTCTCTTTATATATTTTTAGCCTTTATCAATACCATGAGCCATAACCACACAACTTCTGATGGTATTCTTGGACAGAATCAAATACAAAATACAACGCTCAATACTGTGGGCTAATACCATTGTAATTCCCCTTGGTATCATAATTTTAGAGCGCAAAAGTCATATGCGACTTTGCTTCTTTGTCCCCGCGTGTATACATGACTTCTCTTCATAAAAACCATGTATATACTAATTATAGATGTATAAACAGGTTGCGTTCATAAAATTAGCGTATACATTGCCTCCATATATGGGTTGCCTTCATCAAACCTATGTAAACATTGAGAAATATTTACTGTTTCATTTCTCTGGCACTTACTGGAATTCCTTTCCCTGTCACATCTAAACTGACCTGTAGAAACATCATTTTTACATATTTAACACATAGGTTTCTTATCAAAAGGCAACTCGTCAAGTAGGTTTCCATCAAGGACAACTTCATCAAGGACAACATATTGCAACATATTGCCAACAATCTCCCCCTTTGGACTTGATGGAAACCATGATGGTGTTTGATCACCACAACATATAAATACATTAATCATAATGGTTATTCAAACACAAAAATAATCTCCCCTTTGACACCAAGGGAAAAGGGTGGCTCAATACCGCAACAAGGTTTCTTTTTCCTTGTAGAAAAAAGAGCTCTGCAGATCTAATGTGCACTGAATTCACCATGCCCGACCTGTGTTTATGCTAAATTTTTAGACATATTTTTCAATGAAGTACACAAATATATAACTCAACCGAGTATGACATTTCCTATCACCAAGGACTCATACTTACATCAATGATCAAACCAAGTGGGTTTACAAAATTTGAACAAGTCCTTACATGAATGAATATAAGAATTTTACATCATAGGTCTCAACATGAACTTTTCATCAAATTACAGATATGAATTTTTATAACCAATACCAAAATACCTCAAGAGAGAGATCATATTTTAGAATGATCATAATGCCAACAATGCATTATTCACAACTAGGCTAATTATTTCCCTAAACTTGTGCATCCTGAACACCTTAACCAATTCATAAAAACATCTTCATCAAGTAGATAATCAAATAAGAAAATGTCACTTCAAAACCATAACCATAGTTGTACCCATCAGCTCCAAAACATGTCTGTAAAAAAAAACATGTGTAAAGTTCAATATCATCAACCTGTGATTGGGTCTATGATTTCAACATCATAGTATCTTTCTGTAGAAATTAGCTATCAACTCAATCTCTTGTCTTCATGAAGGTGAAATTTCCATTTCCCCTTTGTAGATATATATATGGGAATCATCGTAAAATAGGATAGAGTAGAGAGGCATCATATAGAATGAGAAAACACCATAGACTTGTATCAACAATATATGAGAGAAGAAACATAAGAAAAGCTAGCTGTGTTTTCAATGGATGTAGCATAAGCACATCAGTAACCAAGCATTCAGGATCTTTGTAGCAACATCATATTCTTGCCAAGGAGAATAATAATACCAGAATAACTTCATTAATAGTCAATATTTATCAAGCAATCATCCACATGATCGATTATCACCAAGTTTTTTTGTGATTTATATTTATTTCATAATTACAATGTAACATGTGTATGAATCAAGTAAAATAGGCCTCATTCCTGAAAAAAGTCATCAGCAACAAACTATGCATGTTTTGTCCTTATAGATGAATCATTAGACTTGCATCAAATCCACATGTGAAAATAAAGATACTCCTCTGCAAAAAGCGATGAGGGCTCATCCATAGTCTCATCATAAGAAATCCATGTATCATGACAACATCATTCGAACACGAGCATCACAAGGATTAAGGAATAATAAAACACAATGCCAACAATGCAACATTAGCAGTTAGGCTAATGCTCCCCCTGAAATTGTGCTACTTGTTCATAGTCAAGACTGACCATGTCATATTAACAGACTATAACCATCTGAGTTTGACTCACTGTTTTTATTATCAGAGAAAAACATACACAATTGTGTCCAATGAAACTCACATGTATACGTGGCTTTAGTTAATGAAACCCGTGTATAGAAAGTGAAATACAAAAAAATTCACAACTACATCTCCCCTTGGACTTATACATTTTTTACCTATCTTCGGTGATCACATCAGATGCACTATTAGAAATATAAATAACCAGAATTACCAAAACATCCTTTACACATTGAAATTGAAGATAACATTATTCTTTCAACAATTATGGACTACAATGGGTATTGAATTCTTTCAGTCTGAGTCTAAATCCTCCTCACATTTGCGAGAGGTCGGATATTTAAACACATATAATTTATTATCATTTATGTATCCCCTTTCTATGACTTCTCTAGTTTCGTCGTCCATAACCTTGCATTTGGTTGAAGTGAACACAATTATATTTCCTTCATTTTCCATTTTACCTACACTTAATAAGTTTTGTTTTAGACTCCATCTTAATCTTATCACCAGTCATGTGATGGGAACATCCACTGTCGATGTACCATTCATCCTTGTCTTTAATTTCAGAGAGAGCAAGACCAGATCTTATATTTTCTTCTTTATGCTTGTCAGCATTAAATTTGGTGAATCCAACTTTTTTTTTTCTTATTATATCATTTGTTTGACTTTCATGCTTTATTTGATGATTCATTGATATGTTCCTTCATTCCTTTTCTACATGCCCAAACTTTTACAAGCATAACATCTTATGTCACAAGAAAAGGGAGAAAAGGTATCATAATAATTTTGCCTCATGTTCCTTCTATTTAAATCAATAGCTTTATGTCCAAATTGGTTGCATGAAAAAAAATAACCCTTAAATAAAACTGAATACCTAGGAGTTCTCGACCTTTTTGCGTAGAGTCTATTTGTCTACGACTAAAACAATCTTCTTTTGCAATTGGCTGCAACATGCCCATAATTATGAAATATAAATAATTCAACATTATTGATCAAAGGATAAGATTGATTGTTACTTCTATAGTTAGGAATGAATAATTTCCTTTGAGAATTCTTGATTGTAAGTTGACCTTTTATCTCTTTCAACACTTCAGGTTTTGCATTGATATCCTTTGAAGCTTTAGCACTTTCTTGTGAACTAGATTCTCCTTTAATAGTTTCATGAAAACCAAGACCAAATTTAATATAAGGAGACCTTTGAATACTAAGAATATTATCCATAACCTTAGTACTATCTTGAAACCTCAATTGTTTATCCTTTTCCTCTAATTTACATTTTAAAATGTTTACCTCAACATCCAATCTTTGGCATTTCTTCTTCATAATTTCTTCGACCCCTCTTCCTTCTTCTACTTGTTCATTCAATTTTAGAATCTCTTCTTTCAACCCATTTTTTTGTTCTTCAAATGTTTGTAGAAGTTCTTCATTCTTCTTATTTGATTTTTCTAGATCTGCTTTGAGAGAGATAATTTCTTCTTCAAGTCCGTCACTGTTATTCGATACTTCATTCTGCAACTTTTGACATTGATCTATCTATTCTTTGTTTAGTTTCTCAATTGAATTTGCTTCTTGTAACTGATCATTCAATCTATAAATAATATCTTTGAAGATACATTCCCTTTCATTAAATAGAATCTATTGATATTAAACTTCATTCTTGATATTATAAATTTCTACTTCTAGATCCATAACATTACTTTTACTTTCATACTCACTATCTTCAACATTGCATGCACAAGGAAGTGAATCAAAAGAATAATAATCAATACATGTTTCATCTTCATTTTCTGTTGCATATGTTTTCTGAGATATCTTCTTCCTTTGAGTAGCCTTTTTCTTTTGCTTCCTTCCCATTGAGACATATATCCTTCAAGTGATCAAGCTTATATAGAAGGACCTGTTCTAATTCAAATTGTTGGGAAAAATACTGGGGGGCGGGGTGAATCAGTATTTATAACACACTGTTTACTTTAATTTTTCTTTACTGATTTCCATGCGCGACTTTAATGAACCCAATGAGCATATCCACATGGCTATCTTTAAGAAAAATTGCGTATGTCTAGAGAATTTATTATGAAAATAATTATTTATTTAGATCAATGCATCATTCACTCTTCAGATGTTTAGTCAGCAGTAACCATGTGCATTAAGAACATAATAAATCGTCACACATAAGAAACACACATGAACACCAAGATTTAAGGTGGAAACCAAAGTTGGGAGAAAACCACCCCTCTTATCATCTCTCTCTTCAATATTTATTATAAGAAAAAAAACATACAATATTGTACTAGCGCAGAGTCATACCAGCATGTAGGCACCCACCTGTAGAAGTCTAAAACCTTCTGTCATTCTCCAGCTTCTACTGGAAGGGAGCTCCAACCCCCCGACCTTGTTTACCAGCCACTATTCGAAGGGAGCTACGACCCCCTACTTCTTGTTTACCAACCACTCCTAGAAGGGAGCTACTACCCCCTGATATCATTTACCAATAACCACTGGAAGGGAGCTAGAACCCCTTCACTGAAGGATTCAACCCTCATCACCACTGCAGACCAAGTTTCATCAATTTTCACATTGGATCACACAACTTCAACAAGACTCTCCAAAAAAATCAATGACAATAAACTTCATCCAAAAATTCAATCAGAACAGTGAGATCATTGTAACTAGAACACAATAATCACCCAAATTTCAGAATCAACATGCATAATCAAACATAACCCTCAACATTCATTATCTTAACATGCATACACTACTTTTATTTACTGAACCCGCGTGTATACACGCTTTCCTTCACACCATCCTACGTATAGATATGTGAATACTGGTCTTCAAAAATTTGCAGTCTGAGATCCAGATCTGATGCTTTCAGTCAGATATCTTAGCATTATTGCAGAAACCTTGATAAGCCAAACATCATTAAACACATTTGCTCACACATTGATCATATTTGTACATAATCAACTTAGCAACATATACAACATTCAAGCAACCCAGATCTTCATCAATACTTGATTGATAAACAATAGTAATAAAGTAAAATAGATCAGAAATTTCCTTTTGCATGCTTCGGCAAAACCCTAGATTCCATATGTGCTTTTGCCGAAACGAACCTGCGTATATACGTGCTTTCATAGATACAAAGCTGTGGATAGATTTGCAAGAATTACAGAACTGCGCAACTCTTTAGAATATATAATGAACTTAGATCTTATGCTTCACTTCAGCAAATGTTCGCTAGATCATAGACCTAAACATTTCATAAACAGATCTAGAAAATAAATTTTCATTTTAGATCTAGAGATCCTGATCCATCACTGTATTCATAGGTGCATTATTAATTTAGATCTATCAATAAACTGTAACCGATTCCGTGAAGATATGCTTCAGAGTGATGTATTCATTAATACCCAGAAATATGCACATGCTTGCACTATGACCTTCTTCTCCTTATATAGTTTTAGGCTTTATCAATACCATGAGCCAAAACCACACAACTTCCGATGGTATTCTTGGCCGGAATCAAATAGAAAGTACAATGCTCAATAGTGTGGTCTAATACCATTGTAATGCCCCTTGGTATCATAATTTTAGAGCACGAAAGGCATATGTGAGTTTGCTTATTCATCCTCGCATGTATATGCGACTTCTCTTCATAAAATTTGCATATATACTAATTTTGGATGTATACACGGGTTTCCTTCATAAAAATAGCATATACATTGCCTCCATACGCGAGTTTCCTTCATAAAAACTATGTATAAATTGAGAAATATTTCTTGTTTCATTTCTCTGGCACTTACTGGAATTCCTTTCTCTGTCACATTTGAACTCCCCTGTAGAGACATCATTTTTACATCTTTAACACATAATTTTCTTATAAAAATGAAACTCATCAAGTAGGTTTCCATCAAGAACAACTTCATCAAGTAGGTTGCCATCAAGGAAAACATATTGCAACATATTTCCAGCAATAGTCTGCACTGACTATGCGAAAATGTGAGCTGAAAGAAAAGCTGTAAAGGTAGCAGAATTTATGAGAGAGAACATGTTCTACCAATTTGGATACCCCAGAGAGGTAATCATTGATCAGGTGGCACAAGTTTCATCTCATCTCGTTGATATTATTTTGAGGAGGTACAAGATAAAGCCTAATACTGCCACTACCTACCACCCTCAAGAAAATGGGAAAGTGGAAGTGACCAAAAAAGCCTTGGAGAATATCCTCACCAAGGTTGTGTGTAGCAAAAAAAAATATTGGGCATACAAATTGGTAGAAGCTACTTGGGAATACGACACTACATGGAAAACAACAACATGATTCACTCCTTATGACTTGGTCCTATGGAAAGAAAGCTTTTTTTCAATTGGATTTGAGTTCACCACCCTAAGGATGGAAGTTGAGTTAGACATAGATATAAAAAAGGCCCAATAAGAGAGGTTTTTGCAATTAAATGGATCAGATGAGTTCAAGATTTAAGTACTCCTTGACATAGAAGTGATTCAGCTACAAAGGAATGTCTGGCATGACAAGTACATTAAGGAAATCACCTTCCAAGAAGGATATTGGGCCTTTTTGTATGACTGAAGGTCTAAGGATTTCAAAGAAAAACTAAGGAAAATATGGTTGAGACCATACAAAATCAAAAAATGTTATGATAATGGGGAATTTCAGATTAGAACCATAGATGAGGAAGGGATTCCCTACTTATCAATGGTTACAGGCTTAAATTTTACAAAAATCCATTGTCTAGGGCACATTTTATAAATTCCATAAATAGGGAGGCTTATGGCATGGGAGAATCCATAGTTTCTAGTGCCTCCCCCTCCAAAAAAAGAGAAAAAAGAAAAATAAAGCTGCATGGGTGAAAAATTATCTGAGGTCGCCAAGTCCAATTCTAGTTAAAAACCTCCATGAGGAAATTTGAGAAAAAAATAAAGAGAGAGAAAAAGAAAAAACAGAAAATAAACGACCCTTGGGTGAAAAAATATCAGAGGTTCCCAAGGGAGGCTTGCCTCTATGGAGGCTACCCAGTTTCCTTAAAAAGAAAAAAATAGAAAAAATAATGAAACAAAAGAAAAAAGAGAAAGAAAATACCTATGCAATTATTTATTTTATGTTTTGTAGGTTATTGATCAAATATGGTTTTTGGGATCTAGAGGAAAATTTTTTCCTTGCTTCTCTTTCTCCTCTACTTACATAAACCATTAACCACTCCACAATGCATCCATCCACTCATTTCACCCCTCAGATAGGAAGAAATTTCATTTTTTTCTCCTAACTGTAGTTGCTACAGGAAAGTCCAGCAACAATAGGATTCTTGTAGCACTACAAGAAACTCATGTAAATGCGACAGGAAATTTATTCATGAAGGAAGGAGCTCTCTCAAGGATTTTTGAACTTCAAGGAGAGCATGATAATTGATGTTTTTCCCGTACCTACCACTCATAACCCCTTATTTCATGACATGAACAAGGATTCCTCTCTAAACCATATGTTGTGCCATTAGTAGCTAGATAATCTAAAACTTGGCATGAGACCTCTTCAATTACCTATCCACCACTACATGCATTGAATGAATCCATTCGTAGCTTCCATAAATGATTTTCCACCATTTCTAATCGAGCTAAAGAGAGAAGAAGCAAGAAGAAGACAGCTACAGGATTTGGAAAGCTTCCTATAGAAAATTTTTATGTGGCACAACAATGCTAAAAGTTGAATAAAAGTCGATGAAGATGACTTCAAAAGACCACCAGCAGACTCCAGGAGAGAAATCACATTAGCCATGACACCTGAAGACCTCCATGCAACACCTGCAAGAATAACATACAAAAAAATATTAAGGAGCTCACTCAGAAAAACAAGAAGCTCACTCAGAAAAAGATGCTCACTCAGAAAATAAAGAAGAAAATGAAAAACCAGGAAGAGGAAGATCATGACTATGACCACAATATTCAACTCCTTGCACCATCTTATTCTGCACGACACTAGCACCAGGTAGGCTCAGCTATGCCCTTCCACCTCTCGCTATGCATTCAAAATGGCCAAAATAGTTTAATGTTGATATTTGGAGGTTTTAAAGGAAAAAAGGTGAGCAATTAACTTGGCCACCTTCATAAAGTTAAAATGGATGAAAAGTAAAAGTACATGCCACATGGGCTATTCAAATGAAGCCAAGAGGGAGTGAATGTGTATGAAGAGGTGATTATGAGGTGAACTAATAATTAAATAGAGTGGGACCAATGGTCTCAAAGTGGAAAACTCTTGTTAAGTACAAGTTAGCACCCCGGTCCAAATTTAGATAAAAGTTCCTTAAAGGTGAGTTTTGTCTCATTTTCACCATTTTGTTGAGAATTTTGAAGAGAAGAAGAAGAAAAATATCTATGGGATCCATCAGGGAGAGAAGCATCAAACTCAGATCTTGCGTGCACCATCGTGCTATAGGAAACATAGATTTTCTATACGCAACTACACAGGCAGATTAACAAGGGTGCAGAGGGAAACACAGAGTCACTCGTGGGTAAAATTTCTTCCTATGGAAATGATATACCAGGAAAAACACTAGAGGACAGAGGTAAGTGGTTTCCACCCTCAAAAATTGAAATTCCTCCATGAAATTTGCTCATAGCAAGTTGTAATTTGGAAATTAAAGGGTTCTCAGCACCTTAGCCACTCGTGCCTTGAGAATCGCTGATGAACACCACCATGAAGATGAGAAATATCATCTTTTTAATGTTTTCCTTAAAAATGGTTATAGAAAGATTCAATGTCGTAGAGCTTTCCAAAAAGTGGAAAAAGGTCCTAGGGTTAAAAGTGATAATTATGATAGGTCTGCTGGTGTTCACCTTCCTTTTATCCAGGGAACAACTGATAAGATCACTAGGATACTAAGGAAACATAGTGTTCCTTCACCCTTCAAGCCCCTCCGCGTGATTCAGAATTCGCTCAGATCGGTTAAGGACCCAATTTTCCCTAAGGAGGGTAATGGTGTTTACTTGATTCCGTGCTCTTGTGGTACCCTTTATATTGGTGAAACTGGTCGATCTATCAGTCAAAGAATTCATGAACATGCCACTGACCTAAAGCATAATAGATCTCGCTCCTCTGCCTTAGCAGAGCATGCTGAAAAGACAAAGCATCACATTTGCATTGAAGATGCTGAGGTCATTGCAAAGGTGGACCATTTTCACCACCGAAAGTTTAGGGAGGCCCTTGAGATTGAAAAGAGGCTCGTTAACCTTAACAGAGATGATGGGTGGAGTGTGAGTAGGTGCTGCATCCCTGCCCTTCATTCTTAGTTTTTTGATTTTTTGTCCTTCTGTTTGTCAGAGGTTCGTCGTTTACTCCCCTCTCGTCCTATTTTACTTTTCTCCTTTCTGCTATTCTTTATAATGTAATTAATTATTATTTATTTAGCATAATTATGTTTATTATTTGTTTTTTAATCTAGTTTTTATTTAATCAATTAATTAATTATATATATATATATATATATATATATATATATATATATATATATATATATATATATATATATATTTATTTATTTATTTATTTTAATTTTATTTTCTAATATTTTTAATTTTATTGTTTATTTTTTATTGATTTATTGATTTATTTATTTTTATTTTATTTATTTATTTATTTTTTTGGGTCAAACTAGCCGTTATTTTTATTGTTTATTATTTATTTATTTATTTATTTTTATTTTTAGTTTTTAGTTTTATATTTTATATTTTTATATTTTATTTTATTTTATTTTATTTTATAGTTTTATTTTATTTTATTTTTTATTTTTTATTTTTTTATTTTTTATTTTTTATGGTCAAACTAGCCGTTATTGTACAATGGCTATTTGGAGCTTCTTTATCTATTTAAGCTGAGTCCTAGATCAGATTTCGTATCTTGTCCTGATGATGAACCACACTGGCTGGTTCGAAACGCGTCGACACAAATTTCTCCAATGTGATTTTCACCGAAAGATTTGATACATAATTAAAGGGTTTTTTTTTTTTTTTGAGACCATCATCTCTAAGAAATATTCATAGAACTCTCAAACACATTAAAATTTTCCTATCATAGCCATAACAAAAGGAGGGGGATTCAGTAGAAGAGAGCCCATTGATATTAAGAGAATTAGGCAGCATCATCAAGTCATGGAAATTTTCAAAAATGACCAATGGATAGGTTTCTTTGAGATTTTGAACATTTTTGATGAAGAGATAGATCGATAATTTGAAGTGGCTCTGCAACCATGCTCAAAAGAGAGAGCCACCACTGTGGTTAGGAGCCTAGCCATCACGCTATCACATGAACTCATACATAGAGTCATAGCTTTGCCCTTACGAGCCAAATGGGTTAAAGAGAGGATGCCAAGCATTGCAGCCAAGAAAATATTATTTCTACCAGGATAAGAATATATTTAAGACAAAAATGGAGTGAGGAGAGAAAGCCTTCCATACCCTTGGGATGAAGTAGTCTTCCATATCATGAAATTCATTTCTTGTGAAGGAAAACTTAGTGTAGTCTATGGGTACCATTTCAGATTTTTGAAGGAGCTTAGGTTTCAAGGAGAACTCCCTCTAGAGCAAAGATTAGTCATGCCTCATTTCCTCTTGAAATCCATAACATACATGAGAAAAAGGGTGAGGGGAAAAAAGTACCAACATTTGGCTCCTCATGTCCTCATAAAATTGATAGTGAATGATCATTTTAGAAGATTAAACCTCCCTGTATCTTTGTATTCTTTCATAAACATAGATAGGGAATCCCTCATAGCCTCCCAAATAGGACAACCCCATGCCTCTAGTCTTAGAGAGAGGGAGGTAGATGAAGAAGAAGATGAGGTATAAGAGGAGGTAGAAGAAGGCGAAGAGGAGTCTAAAGATGAAGAAGAAAAAGAGAACAAAAAGATAGTAGAGACTGAGAAAGAAAAGGATGACGGGAAGAAGTAATAAAATACATAGGAAAGTAAAGGACTGGACCCTATTCTAGGCAGTGATACCTCTCCTAGAGACACTAACATGTCACGAGATATTATAGATCAGGAAGTGGCTGCTACTTTAGCCACTTTGAGCACACATATGAAAAAAAGAGGAAGAGTAAAACATCTATGTACTTTTGGATTGGGAAGAGTTAAAGAGTGAGGCAAGGGAAACCATAGAGTCTTGTAAAAACACCTATTTCCATTGCAGAGTCACAAAAGAAATATGATGAAGTAAGGATGAAAGAAGGAATGGTGCAAGAGGTCACCTCACCTCTGAGGACCCCTGTGACCTACATCAAAATACACTCATCAAGGTTGGCAACCCATACACCTCATTCAACCTCCACACACCCTCAAAAGACTGAAAAAAAGAGAGGAAAACAAGCAAAAGAGGGTCTTCAGGAAGTAAAACATAGTTTTTTTTATTGGAAACTTTGTTTTTGCTACTGGGAAACTCCAGCACACCCAAAATTATAGAAAATGGTCCTAGTTAAGGAAGAAAAGACAGTCATATATGGGCAAGAGGTTAGAGAAGTTGATGAAAAGGCACAATATGAAGGACAATATGAGAAAGAAGGAGAAAAAAATTACAATGAGGAGGCCAGCTCACCAAAACCAGTCCTCAAAGATGTAGTAGTAGTCCCAAAACCTAGACCTTAACCCAATCACGACTCCTACTACACATATATTTAAGTGGGTAAATTGATTCCTCAGAAGTTCATAGTTGCTTTATTCTATAAGTTGGAAGAAGAGAGGGCACACACTCATCATTGGATGAATATTGACATAACCAAAGGTGTGCATGACATAGGGGTCATAGAGGAAAAATGGGTTTATTTGGGGAAGGAGTTTTTGGATGTCGGGCTAAAAGAATCCATATTGAAATAACAACTTCAGAAGGCCCAGGAAGAGAATGTAGCATTGTAGGAGTAGTTCCAGAAAAAGGACAAAAAAATTGCCACCAGGGAGGATTTGTGCATGGAGGACATCCAACACAAATACCCATCATATTCCTATGCAGTTTACTTCAAGGAGCAATGGCTCCTATTTAAAATAAAAACATTATCCTCTCATGGATACTTACCATTTAAGAACTACATATAGTTCATTAATATTTGTAACCAATCAAGTATGGTAGATAAGGAAAATATGCTATAATTCTACATGAACAATATTGTGTTGAAAAACTTGAACATTTGAGACCCTAATACTAGAATGGGAGACATGAAGTGAATGACATTAGCATATTGGATGGTTAATGAGGAAAATAGAGCACAAGAAGTAAGAAGGGTCATGAGGAGAGAAAATAGATAACCTCTATACATTAGCAAAGCAGTATTCAGCCCTAGGGGAGTCATCAACAACCATCTAAAGATAGAAAAGGATCTTGCACTTACAGAAAAGTATCTCCACACAAAATCTCAAGTAATTGATAACTTTGATGATGTTTCTAGGTTGTTTGGACATGAGTGCATAATGGCTAGTCAAAGGATATGGAAGAACCTCTCTCACGACCTTAGAAACATGGAGTACCACACACCAAAAAAATTGAGAGGTGCCTTATAAAGAGCACCACTATACAAGAAGGCCATGCAAGACAAAAAGATTCAATGGCTTGCTTTGAAACTTAGTCCACACTTGCTGCTGGGGCTGAGTGATGGAAAGTACCAAGATGAGAAGAACAGAGAATGGGAAGAAGAAGAAAATAATTCTGGATTTTACCCTTCTGAAGGGACTCCCACACTTTTTCCTCAGGAATTCAAAGAGTACATTAAAGTTTTGAAAGAAATTAAGAAGGAGGAATAAGTTGCTCAGAGGATGAACGACCATTTAGTAGGGAGTGATGATGAGCTCCATCATTAGGTACAATTGGAGGGGTTAGTTATCACCTTAATGCCTTATTAGGTCTCTTTTTCTCATATTTAATTATATTATGGTCTTATGTTGCTAGTGTAGATGGTGATTAAGGCTTCTCATACTTTGAATGCCTAACATGAGTTAAATGAAGGAAAATCATGAAGATATTGCATTTTTTATGAATATTTTTCCATTAAATATGAGAATAGATAACAAGGAGAGATTCTAGGGGGATTTTCCACCTCCTTAACTCTGAAATGTTGCCAAGACATCCTCCAGATTCCCTCAAACATCTCAAAATCAAAAGTAGCCAATCGAACTCAAGACCAAGTGCACCAAAGCTACACTTCACTTCTAGTCAAAGTGGACACATCAACTACTTTTTATGGAGTTGCTGGTAGCTACCATCTAGGTTAAATATGGTTGAGAAAGATATCATTAGGATTCAAACTTTGAAGGAAGCTAATAGACTCTTCACTATAGCAAGAGGTTTTTTAGACTGTCATGTTTATGTAATGAGACAGTACTTTTCAATAAACTGAGTTTTCAGATTGTACTTCACTGATCTATTTTCAAAGTTCTAGGCTTGTGGGTTAGGGCCAAATCAATTGGCCTTAGTCTCTATTGTGTATTCATTCTTTACTTTTATGTCATTGTAGCTAGTTTTCTTATGAGTATTTAGCTATTTTGCTTAATTTTCAATTCATTTATTTATTTATTTTTCTTCCATTTCTCTTTGTTGTAGATTAAGCTTGCTTACATGTTGGTATAATAGTTTATAAACTCAAAAAGATGTGTTTCAAGCCTCCCTCTCTCATCTCTTTCATTGGGGCTTGAGGAGGGTAGACCTTCTCCACAGGCCAATTTTTTTTTTGTTTGAGTTCTTGGAAAGAGGAGTTAGGTTGTTTTACTGTCATAAACATGTTTAGAATGTTGATTCAGATTTATGTTTATAGGCCAAAGTAGGTTTGATTTCTAAATTCAATTCATCTTTTCCATTTCCTTCATCATGAATTTGTCAATATTTTTTGCATGAATAGGTAGTTTGATTATAGGTTCAAGTAGCACAACAAAGGAGTAATTCACCAAGATCTTCAACTTCATTTCTTACCCTTCATTAGCCTTCTTTTCATCAAGATTTCCATCACGCCTATTTTTATATTTTTCATCTTCATACCATGAGCAAACCCCAGAGGTGCTAGATATGATTATTAAAAGGTTCTAAGCTTGGCCAAGGGTTTTACCACCTTACACTCATAAAAACACAGCTTCACTCCACCTTCCCTATGCTTTTATAACCCATTTTTGGCCTCGGATTTCCCCGATACTATTTCCTGTAGCGATTCAGTAGTTTCTTGTAGCACAACAGAAAACATCTAGAAGCACTTGAAACATCACCAATGGGCCCATATTTAACCCCATAAACGACCATCCACGTCATCGAGACCTGCCAAAACCACCCAGACACCTTCAACCTTGCACCCATGAGTTTAATCCTTTCCTAAGCCACCATAACACTTTCTCCTCCTAGCTGCAAAAAAATCCATTTACAAGCATAGTTAGGTCATGATTAGTTTCATGAGTAAATTCATGATAATTAGAACATTAAGTAGACATAGTGTGTTTACCCATTTTACCAATCAAACTGTGATTAGGTTAGTTTCATTTATGCAATTTCATTTCAAAATTTACTTCATGCAAGATACCTAGTTTGCGTCCGTTTATTATGATAGCTTAATTTGTAGATTTCTTTCATTGGAGAGTAGTTAGATGGAATTCCTTATTGTAGAATAGTTCTTTTATTGCTAATAGAGTAGGTTGCAGATTCTTCCTGCGTTAGAGTTTGAGCTAAAAGAGGAATAATTTGACTCTAAATAAGAACAAGATTCAGAATATGAAGAGCCACAAACTTGAGCTTTGAGACTATCAGTTCGAGAATGAAGGTAGCCAGAAAGGTATAGTCCCTCTGCTTTCTATTAAATATTTTATTTAACTATCACTGATGATGATCCCATAACTATCAGGGAGGAACAATATTTAGAGGATGGAAAAAAAATGGAAGGAGGCCATGGTTGATGAAATGGCATCCTTGCACAAAAATGAGGTATGGGATCTAGTGGAGTTGTCGGCTGGAAGGAAGCCCATTGGGATAAAATAGGTATTTAAGAAGAAGATGAATGTAGACGTCAAGGTGGAGAAATATAAAGCTCGGTTGGTAGAAAAAGGTTATTCCTAAGTACAAGGAATTGATTTTGGTGATATTTTTTCTCGTGTTGCCAAGGTTACTTCTATTAGATTACTTTTATTTGTTTTTGTTGCATTTTATTTTGAGGTAGAACAGATGGATGTGAAGATAATATTTCTTCATGGGGATTTGGAAGAGGCGGTATACATGAATCAACCTGAAGGTTTCACAATGAATGGTAAGAAAGAACTGGTATACAGGTTAAAAAATTCTTTTTTTAGTTTGAAACAGTCACCAAGTATGTGGTATCAGAAATTTGATACCTATATTCACAGAATTGGTTTCTCCAGAAGAAAAGAGGACCACTATGCATATTTTAAATTAATTTTTGAATGTGTTATTTGATTGGTCTTGTAAGTGGATGATATGTTGCTGGTTAGAAATGATGAAGAAATTATCTAGGATTTGAAGACCCAATTGTTATCCAAATTCAACATGAAGTATAATGTTGCTGCAAACTCTATTTTGGGCATGGAAATCAAATGATATCGGGAAAATAGGAAGCTTTGGTTAAACCATAGGACGTATATCCAGAAAATATTGTAGAGGTTCAATATGCATGACAATAAATCAGTGAAGGTTCCTATTAGTGTAGGTGTAAATCTATCCGTGGAAAAATGTCCCAAGACAGAAGAAGAAGAGGAGGATATGTCCCCTCTTCCATATGCAAGTGTAGTGGGTAGCCTAATGTATGAAACGGTATGTAATAGACCATACGTTACTGATGCAGTGGGAGTATTGAGGAGGTTTATGTCAAAATCAGGGAAGGAGCATTGGACAATAGTGAACTGGGGTTTCATATATTTGTGTGGCACTACTGATTATGGTTTGTGTTTCTAGGGAAGGCAAGTATTGGACACACTTTTGAACATTCGTGGTTTTGTTGATGCAGATCGGGCTGGAGATCTGCACCAAAGAAGATCTACAAGTGGGTATTTTTTTAGTCTATTTGGAGTTGCAGTCAATTGCATGAGTAAAATATAGTTTGTAGTGGATCTTTCAACTAAAGAGGCAGAATACATGGTAGCCACCCATGCAAGCAAGGAAGCATTTTGGTTGCATAGATTGTGTTTAAGTATGGGGTTGGTGCAACGAGCTATAAGGATATACTGTGATATACAGAGTGAAAGTTTCATGGCTAAGAACACTTCTTGTCATTAGAATACAAAGCACATTGATGTCCAGTATCACTTTGTGAAAGATATGGTTAAGGATAAAAAGGTGTTGCTGGTAAAGGTGAACACTTTGAAGAACATTGTAGATTTGTTGAGGAATTCTGTGAGCACTGAGAGGTTCTCTTCATGTAGAGAAAAAATTGGTGTTGCAGGGCTAGACCAATGACTAAGCTCTCTCGTGGCCCCACATGGAAAGAAAAAAACAAGTGGGAGAATGTTGGGTGTCTGTTATTTTGTGCATGAGTTTGCACAAGGTTTTTGGCATTATGGTTTTCTACTCCTGGTATTTTGTAGATCTTGTCAAGGGAACTATGGTTATGTTCTAATCTAGGGTTAATGGATTGGAGTTTATGAATGCTTCGGCATGTGTATATATATATATATATATATATATATCTGTGTATCTGTGTGTGTGTGTTGTAATAGTAAAATTAATATAATGAAAAATGAATATGGTAGTCCCGGTTTGGGATCCACGAGAAAATATTTGTGTATATCATTTTTATGTTTTATTCTCTCACTATTGTTTTATTTTCTATTTTTAAGAATTCATTTGCAAGTAATTTCTGTATGAGGTTAAAACATACAAAGAAAACATTCTTGAATTCATAGCATAACTAGTTTCCTGAACTTTTTTATTTAAATGTTAGCAATACCAAGAGCATTATATGTTTCCTTCCATATTATTATAATCATAAACTTAGATCTAGGGAATAATTTAATATTGGAATACCCAACTCTCTCAATAGATGTTAATATGAGAGTAATGATTACTAGGTGCACTCTAATTTTTCTAGTATGAAGTTTGGTTTTAAATTTATCATTACTAAAATCCAATTTTGGATAGATATATTTGAATAAGAAAGATGATTTAAGAAATCAAGAAATAAAATTATCTTCCTGCTAGTAGTTATTAGTATCCAACATAAATATTATGTATATACATGAAAAACAATAAAATGTTCCATTATTTTCTCCTCTGGAAAAGACACAAAAAATAATGCCCATGTATACAGTGGCTAATTACCTTTCCAAGTGTAATCATGTGATAGTGAAGCTTTTATCTACACATATGACATTAACCAAATGAGAACACTTTTATATGTAGGTGTAGACATGGCAAGAAGTAGAAAGAGATATAACACATTTTTCATAAAAGATGTAGCTACTTATAAATTTGTACTCCCTTTCTAACCATGACGCATGATCAAGTTTATAAACAAACATATAAATTCATTGTAATATCCTTGTTGGAGATGTTGTCTAGAAAACCAAGGCATACAAATTTTACCATGTTAGGTCCCTATAATACTAGTGTATTCCCTTTGCTGTTATTTCCAGTGTATCCACTTATTGTTATTGTTGTGCCCATGTAGCCCACATATTATCATTATGCTCCATATAACCCCACTATTTTTAATTTGTGTAATTAGATTATTATTGTTATGTAGGCCCTAATTATGTTGTGACCTCTTAGACTCATATATATAGAAAGGGGGTCTAATCATTTGTATCATCCAATAATTTTTCATTTATGTGATGTAAAGAAGGCTCTCCCATCAAAGGGGATAATTTTTAAGTCATTGATATATCTTTTTTATGATCTGGTTGCATAAAATTTGGTATCATATATTTAGACTCTAGGGTTTCATTTCTTCAAATTGGGCATCTTGGAATTTTCACTCTAACATTTTCTCTACGAAGTTTCAAAAGATGAAATTGCAACCAAGTGGAGACAAAATATTTTTGAACTATGTGTAGGAATTTCATATGTTGTGTTGCTATATTTTCTGGGATATGGGACAAAGATGTTAGGGTTTTTGTATGCTAGATAATTCAATCTTAAGTAAGTGATCTAGGGGAAATCATCATAAATTTCTCTTCAAACATGATATTTGAATTGCATAAAATGTGATAGAAATTACATGCAATATATTTTATCGTGTATCAATTTTAGGGACAAAATATGAAATAGTGACACACATAATTTCATAAAAGTTTTCTCTACTAAACAAGTCCATAATGAGGACATTGTGGGAGATTTGGCATGACATCATGTTAAATAATAAATTTTTGGTCTGGCTTGTGGAACTGGAAAGAATACTAAGAGGGCTATTAGAGGACAAAATTTCAATATTGAGCTCCTAAAAAGAAAGAAAAATGTGTGTATGTTTTTAAAACAATCACATGATATTTTGTTGAAAATTCAGTTTGATGTGATTTAAAGGGAATAATGAAGAATATATATCTTTCTTTTTATTCCAAAATTTCTCAAAGTAAAACAATGAATACACCTAGTAAGAAAGGAGAAACATCTACTATGACACATGAATAAGAGGATGAAATGAAACATGAAAGATCAAAATTATGAGACCAAGTGCAACATATTTCACTCTCGCAAAGTGTAACCAAAAATTAAATGGAAGAAATGATGGATTTCATAAAGAATGGTTTAAAAGAAGAAATGGAAGATTTTAAGGATGGAATAAATGATAATATGGAACGTTTGAAGGATGGTTTAAAAATGGAAATGAAAAATTACCTGGAAGATTTGAAGGAAGTTTTGACAAAGTTGATACAAGAAATTCTTCCTAGTGGTGAGAAGGTACTTCGCGAAAATTATGATGAGGATAAAATAAATACAAGCTTTTATTTTAGAGACTCCAATAGTTTGTTGAAGACTAGCCACATTCCAAAGATTGATATGAGGAAGTTTGATGGCAAGGATATAGTAATATGGATACTAGAGACGGGGAAATTATTTTATCTACATAATCTGTTGAGCACATAAAAGGTATGCGTTGGATGTTTATATACATAACAAAATCACTTTTGTGGTATTGATGGATTTGTTCTAGTAAATAAATTTTCACATGGACAATTTTTGTGAAAGAATTGGTAGCACATTATGAGGATAAAGATAGATCAACCTTATTTAACCAATTGATAAATCTCAAACAAAAGGGTTCAATATTGGAGCACATTGAGGGCTTTCAAATATTGAATATCATGGTAAATAATATTCCTCGAGAGCATATGTTTTGATTTATTCATAGGAAATTTAATGGATAACATCCAACATGGGGTTTTCATTTGGGAACCTCATCCACTGGAGAAGGAATTCAAGGTGGAAAGAAATGTTGAAAGAAAAATTATGGCAAAAAGGAAGTCTACCACTCACAACTATAGAGAGGGAAGTGTTGTTTCTTGTAGTCTTCCACAACCTACAAGGTTGACACAACAAAAATTGGAGGAAAAAATAGAAAAATGGATTTGTTATAGTTGTGATATAAAATACACTAAATTTCATAAGTGTGTTGAGAAGAAATTTATTTTCATAGATTGTGAAGAGAAGGAAGAAAACAAAAAAGAAACATCAAAAGAAGAGGATATACACCAAGAACCAACCCCAGATAAAGAACAAATGAATCTCACCATATGTTGTAATGTATTGGCGAGAACTACAACTCCAAAAACTCTCAATATAAAAGGATATATCAAGAAGAAAAAGGTAATAGTGTCTATTGATTCGGTTAACCATAATTTTACATCATTTTAGGATATCCAAGGAATTAAATTTCTTTCTATATCCAGTACGGGAGTGTTAAGTGATGGCTGAAAATGGAGGTACTATAATTTTTTCTAGAAAATGCCATAATATGAAGCTAGCCATGGTGGAATATGGATTCAATAGTTCAATTCTATCCATTCCAATGGGTGGTGTTGATGTTGTGCTAGGAGTCCAATGGTTACAATCTTTGGGGTTTATATCTTTTCATTTTCAAGAATTTTCATGAAATTTTTTTGGGAAGGAAAGGAAATTGAATTAAGGGGTAACATAGAGAAATAAGGAAACATAGTTAGTTATAATTACATAAAAATTATTTTTAAGAAATATAAATGGTTAATAATCTCATAATTTTGCACACTAGAGGTTCAAACATCGAAATTATCTATTTCTCCAGATATCCAAAAAGTCTTGGACAACCATTCCAAGGTATTTGTGACTCCCAAAGTCCTCCCACCTATTCGTGATTATGACTATGCTATTCACTTGATTATAGGAAGTGTTCCTCCAAACAACAAGCCTTACAAATATCCCTATGCCTAAAAGAGTGAAATTGAACATATGGTTGCAGAAATGCTAGAGGCTGGTATAATTCAACCTAGCCAAAATTCTTTCTCTGCTCTAGTAGTATTGGTACACAAGAAGGATAGATCTTGGTGCATGTATGAAGATTATAGGGAGATCAACAAGATCACTATTAAATATAAATTTCCCATTCCTGTCATTGATGAATTTTTGGATGAATTACATCGAGAAATTTACTTCACCAATTGGATATTCGTTTAGGATACCATAAAATTAGAATAAATACTTATAACACTACCAATACAGTGTTCATAACTCATGAAGGTCATTATGATTTTTTGGTCATTCCTTTTGGCCTTACTAATTCACCTTCCACATTCGAAGGTTTGATGAATTCTATTTTCAAACCATTCCTTAGAAAATTTGTGTTATTATTTTTTGTTGATAAACTAATCTACAAAAAGTCTTGGAAGGATCATATTCAACACATCGATAGGGTGCTCAAACTATTGGAGGAGAAAAAATTATATGAAAAAACATCCAAATGCTTCTTTGGAGTACATGAGGTGGAATTTTTGCATCATTTTTTATCTCGTGAGGGTGTTAAGGAGAACCCTAAAAAAATTAAATCCATTAAGGAACAAAAAATCCCACAACCCTAAAGAATATTCAAGGAATTCTAGGGTTGAATGGGCATTATTGTGAGTTTGTTAAGTGTTATGGGATAATAACAACACCTATAACAACATTACTGAGGAAATATGAATTTTTGTGGACTCCAAAATAAACTAAGGCCTTTTAACTTCTTAAAGAGGAAATGTTTCAAGAACTGGTCATAACTACACCAGATTCCACAAAAATATTTATTGTGGACTGTGATGGCCCAGGAAATAGAAATGGTGTTGTTTTAATGCAACAAATAAGACCCATTCATTTGGAAAGTTTTCAAATCGAAGGAAAGTATTCATGCAAGTGGATTTATGAGAAGTAAATGTTGGATATACTACATGAACTAAAGAAATGATGGTCTCACCTAATGGGAAGGAACTTGAAGGTAAAAATAGATTATGATAGTCTTAAATAATTTTTGGAATAAAAATTATCTTAGAAGAGGAACAAAAATGGGTCACCAATATGTTGGGTTATGAATTTCAAATAATCTACAAAAAAGCAAAGAAAAATGTTGTTGCAAATGCACTCTCAATAAAGGATGAGGATATGGAAGCATTGCTTTGTGCCATTTCTATTACCCAACCTGATTAGAGAAATGAAGTAATGAATGAATGTAAGAAAGACGAAGAGGTGTTGAAACTAATTCCAAAGTTGTAGCAAGAGCCCAATACATTTTATACATTTATTTGGAAAAATGATTCATTATTGTACAAATATTGCAATTATCTCTATAATAATTCGCAAGTTAAGAAAAATATTCATTTGGAATTGTACACCTCCCCCACACGAGGGGACATAGGATTCTTAAAATCTTACCACAGGGTGTAGAAGGAATTTTTTTGAGATGGATTTAAATATGATATTCAGAAGTTTGTGGCGAAATGTGTTGGGTGTGTGTTTATTATTTCCATGACTATCACTTTATTAGGTGGCAGAACCTACCTATGGTTTTGTGCATGGGTTTTTCACATGGTTTTGGAAATGATGGTTTTTTCTCCATGGTATTTTGTGGATTCAGTCAAGCGAACTATTGGTATATTCTAATATAGGGTTAATGGATTGGGGTTTATGAATGTTTCGACATGTATATATGTATTCTAACATTGAAAGGAATAATAATGAAAAATCAATATGGTAGTCCTGATTTTTCCATCCATGAGAAAATATTTGTGTATATTTGTTTCATGTTTATGCTCTTGCCATTATTTATTTTATGTTTTTAAGAATTCATTTGCAGGTAATTTCTGTACATGGTTAAAACCTACATAATGTTTTATTTTCCAACAAAATAAAGTTGAGACAATTAAGAACCAGGTCTTGTTACAACCTTTAGCCATTCCAATTCAACGTTGGGATGAGCTCTCAATGAATTTTATCATACGTTTACCCAAGTTTGAAGGAAAGAGTGTCATCATGTTGGTAGTTGATAGACTTACCTAGTATGAACAAATTTTTTCATTATCTCATCCATTAATCTAGTACAGTTTCTACTGCATTTATGAAACAATTTAAAAGATACATGGAAACCCAAAGATTATTGTAAGCAACAAAGATCCCATTTTCATTGGAATTTTTTTGACCGAATTGTTTTCTTGTCTAGGTACTCAATTAGCTCATATCTCATCTTATCATGTCTTTGAATCCCTTTTAATACTCACATTCCACACCAACCCTTAGAGGATTAGGTTTCCAACATTCCCCCCTTAATATGAAGGGGTATGCATGAGTCCAAAAATAGAGTTGTAATAACAAAATGTGCAAAAATTCATGGAAACACTAGGCTGAATATGGTCTTTAAAATGTTGGCACAAAGTGGTGGTTTAAGGATGACCAATAAAATAAAAATGTTTAATGAAATTCCTAGAGCTCATCCAAAAATGGCAACGATCTAAAGACTTATGTTAGAGGAAGTTTCCCCAATGCTCTGAAGAGGGAGAAGCTCAACCTGAAAAGGGAGGTCTCAAGCTCGCATAGATGGTTTAAGGTTGAACACCAACAAATGCATTCTCATGGGCATATTTTTCTTTGGCTACAACTACGAATCTTATATGGTAGGTTGTGGCTCAAGCTCACTTGATGTGGCTTTGAGTCTTGTAGATGACCATAACCCCCCCATCATATACAAGGTGAGATGACGATGAAAAATCAACTGCAAGACTATTCAATACTCTAGAACACATTTTGATATATCACTGAAATATATTCTTGGTTGTTGAAGCCCATTTCTAAGAAGCGATCCATCTAAGATGAATATTTTTTCCCAAAGGAGGCTTTTTTTCTAGTCATCTGTGTTAATAATGAGTGGTTTTATGACAATGCTTACATGGATGAAGGTCAAAACAATGATATTTCATATGGCCAACTTAGCCACAATGTTGGAGTTTAACATTCTATTGTTTTGGAGCAGGAGAAACATCTAAAACAGCTGAAGATGAACCATCATCAAGAAACCAAAAACTTTGAAATTGAATGTCATTTGATTAATCTGGAATATGAAAGGACACATCCCTATCATATCCAAGACTAGTTATGTGCTTGTTAGTGAAAATATACTCTCAAGGTTTTATGATGGGCTTCATAAGTTCAGACTGAGCTTCTGCATTTTCATGTAACTCTGATGCCTCATTGGGAACTAGATCTGAATCAACTGCAAAATTATTGACTTGCTGGTTATGGGAGAATTTTTTAATGTTTTGAACAAAAACATATTCAGAATGATGACCCCAATGCTGTAATATCCTTGCTGAAGTTGATATTCAAGCTCCAAATTTTTTACCTTCACCTATGTATACTGCAGACAAGTTCTAATATGACATAGATTGTTCTTCTTGACTATCACCATGCTTTCAGTAGTAGAAATAATTATATTTCTCAGTAACTCTAATAATTTGTGAATTTGAGCCATAACAAGTGCACCAAATAAGAAACAATGTGTAATAGTTCTTAAGTCATGCTAAAGAATTCTATTAATTTCCAAATCAATACAAATTTAGTTTCCACATACATGTACTTCTCTCTTAGCTTTGGTTTATCGAATTTTTTTTCAACATGGGTCTTCTTCCTTCAGTTTATTAGGCCCAAAAAATTTAATCAACTTGGAGTGCATGCGCCTCTTCACATCTGAGTGAGCCTTTCAAAGATGTGCCTTACAATAATATTAACCTTGTATTTTTCCCACACAACATTAATTAAATTTTGAATGGGAACAAGGTTAAAAAGTTGCGCGTTATAGTGATTGAAAAAAGAGAGACCAAGCCGTTTATCTATTTTATGAATGTACTCACAACTAGTGTTCCTTCTCTTGTAGGTTGCATAGATTAGACGACAATAATTGAAAGTTTGTATAAATTTAAAGCTTCATATGGATGATTCGAGTGCAGTGGAAAATAATAAAAAACTCGTTGGGATCCTTTATTCCAAGACAGATGCGCCAAATAAATTTATACCTTGAAAACACCATATGTTTGTTGTATCTACGACTCTTCATTATCCTAGGCAGAACTCGATCAAAATGACCAATGAATAAATGAGTAGGAGGATGGATGAAGTCTCTGTTTTGGCTCAGAAACAACATCATCAAAAATAAAAGCACCAATAGTCCCTCACAAAATTTTCTTCCAATTTACAAATAGCCATCAACGATTCCCATTCTAACCGTATGTCTTAATATTATTTCTCCCAAAAGCATATGATTCTGCATAACAAAGAAATAGGCTAGAAGATATAACTACATTCAATGTTCACAATATTAGAATACAAAGGCTTCAAATTTGAGACTGTAAAATGGAAAGAGGCTTGAAAGTTGAGACTAGACAATGGAAATTGGAATCTTTCTAGCATCAATGTTTTCAACAAAAGAAATTGCACTAGTTTTGAAGCTACCAAAAGAAATTTAAAGCATTTTTTCCACGCACAAAACAATCTATAAAACTAGCATAATTTAAATATTTGCAACCTTGTTTCAGATGAGGTATTGTAGAAAATAAAGTTTGAATTTCAAGTGCATGAAAATAACCGAAAAACGTATATTTTGAAGATTTCATATCCTAATAACTATCTAATGTTCCCTTTGAAGATCCGAGGGATTCATTCTCCCAACAAATAAAATCCACTTTTACAAAACATAGAAGTTACAATTTTCACAATGTAAAGATTTTCGAAAATGTTTAGGACAAGGTACAAAAAATAATAAATTTGGAACTTCTAGTGTATGAAAATAACAGATGAAGGCATCCTTTTCTCACTTCAACAATTCAATCAATTACAAATTCACCATTTAATGAGATATACAATACATTCTTTAGACATGTTTGGATCTAGGAACTTCGGTCTTGCGTGGAGGAGAGCGATGGCGGCGGTTGATACAGAACAATGTTGAGATGGGAGGTATTTTGTTTCATATGGTGGTATTGGAAGAGGAGTGGTAATGGATTGTCGCTGTATTGACTAGAAATGCAAAGGGGTCGCAAGGCCATGAAGTTTGAGGAGGTAGTGGTATTAAAATGAAGTCGGGTTAACATTCTTGAATGTCG
This sequence comes from Pinus albicaulis, assembly GCA_034641835.2. Taxonomy (NCBI): domain Eukaryota; kingdom Viridiplantae; phylum Streptophyta; class Pinopsida; order Pinales; family Pinaceae; genus Pinus; species Pinus albicaulis. The sequence goes on from CM076573.1 coordinate 930,992,152, forward strand.
TATGGAATAGTGTGATACCACACCACAATTCCACTACAAAGGGACTACTGAGTGGTATAACCGGTATGGCGGGACCTCGGGATTCGAATACATAGTCACACTGACTAGAATACAATGGGAGAGAGGTTTAATATGACTGATATGAGAGATTCAATGTCGTAGAGACAACGTATCACCGGTATGCTACAAAGCCAATGTGGTATGGGAGATGAAATAGAAGGAGGAATGGGAGATGAACCATAATTATTTAAATACTAGAGGTATTTAACTATTGGAGGTATTATGTGAAGAGCGGTGGGATACCACAACAAAATTAACATGAAATATTCATGATTGTTACTTGGAGGTAGTAGTGAATTTTTGAGGTGATGCCGCTACACGATACCAACACCACGATGACACAACATTGAGGAGAGGAGAGCAGTGATTATCACAATATCAACGAACCAAATCACGACAAACGTATCAAATCAAAATACACAGTCAATTACATTTTAACACAGATGCTTCAAACGCAGGATGAAAAAATTCCCTAGTAGCGGTGCTTATGGCAGTCAAAATGTTTTTACACACTGAAGACTATACAATAACATATCCAAAAAATTCAATATTGTGTGAGTAATATATTTACAAGAGTAGCACCTACTATGTGCAGACCAAAACACATATCTAGAGAACAAACCCAACTTATAGGAGAAGAGCCGATTAGGCTAGTAGATATTTAGAATTGTAGAAGAATTTAGCCCAGGCAGACAAAACTGGCCATAAAACAAATATGAATTGCACATAAGCAGCGTAGGAGATCGCCCACTCTGATACCATGTTAGGCACAAGCATGGCGAAGACAAGAGTCTGAAATATAAGCATTGAATACCTCTATTATTCACATGATATCCATTTATAATACATTTTACATGACCATTGGATTCCATATTCCAAGGTCTCTTCGACTCCCATTGACTGCTCACATTCCTCACCAACCCTTAGAGGATTAGGTTTTGAACATAATCCTCAATTTAATGGGAAAACTAAGATACTAATTTTTTTTTTTTTAAGGATATATTCTTTGCTTTGTATCCAATAAACAAACATAATTAGTCAATTCATTACCTTTGGTTGAATGTTTGTATAACACTTCCTTCCATACTACAACAAAAATGACCCCATTTATGGAAATTTATGGATATCATCCACCATCCATCACATCCGATTTAAGGGAATATTTTAAATTTCAAGTAGTGGAAGATCACATTGGGCATTAACAACAAGTTCTCCAACTCTTAAAGAATAACCTCACTCTGGCACAAAATCGAATGAAACAACAAGATGATCAATATCGCAGTGAAAGAAGTTTTGAAGTAGGTGAGTGGGTATTTTTACGGCTACATCTATACAAAAAAATATCCCTCAAGAAACCTAAGAAGGATAATAAATTATCACCCAAGTACTATGGTCATTACAAGGTGTGTCAAAACATTGGTACCATGGCATAAAAATTTGAGCTGCCTACATCTTCCCGAGTAGACCCAGTTTTCCATGTTTCATGCTTAAATAAGGTTATCGGTAATAGGATCCAAGTTTAAAAATTATTTCTAGAACTTGACGAAGAAGGAAAATACATATTGGAGCATGAAGTAGTCATGAAAACAAGAACCTGATAGTTATGAAATTGATTAATTTTGGAGTATATCATTAAGTGGAAGAAATTTCCTATTGAAGATTCCACGTCAGAGGATGTGAATTTTAGAGAGCAGCACCCATATCTACTCAAGCGCCGAGGAAAACACTTTTTTGGAGAGGGGCATGTTAGGTCCCTATAAATCTAGTGTATCCCTTTTATTGCTGTTGTTGTGTCCATACATTATTATTGTTATGTTGACTCTAATTATGTTGTGCCCCTTTAGACCGATATACATAGCAAGGAGGTCTAATAATTTCTATCATCCAAGAATTGTTCATTTATGTGATGTAAAGGATGTTTTTCCCTATAAGAGGCTAATTTTGAATTTGTTGATCTATATTTTTTGTGATCTCGTTTCATAACATATGAGCTTTGTATAGTTCTAGCAACACATTATTTCTTCATTGTGATAATAAATGATGCATAATCATAAACATATAACATTATATATATTTCATAACTTTTTACTTTCACAAGTTATATGGTTTTAAGAACATAGGTATATGATCAAACAAGACAAATGTGATATTCCTATTTGTTTATTTATATGCTTAGTACTTAGATGTTTACAATAAATACTTGTGTGAGGTCCCCTTTTCTTCATCCAAGGTTGATTGTCCAGAAATCAATTTTTTCATTTTAAGGATTAGTAAACAGGGTTAGTGACTTCGACTTCCAATCACAATAGTAATAAGCGGTGCCAACATTGTGACATCAACAAACATTAAGTCTACATTTCGATATGACAATAAGCTCACTTTGATGTTGCAAATTTTCCACAACTCTAAATTATGTCCTATCCATCCTCTTGTATAAATCATCTAAGTCTCAACATTTTTCTATGATGTGGATGTTAGACCTTAATAACTTGTAGTAGACAATGAAAGATAGAGTAGTATTTTTTCATTATGGAATTTTTGGAAATATCATTGTATTCCCTTGATTTCACATTATAGAAAGGGTCTCTTCGTGGAAAATGAAGAATATGCAAGCTTGGAGGGAGTAGCCCCATCAAACTGAGGAGGACTTTACTTAGCCAACCTTTCCCCTCTGGTCATATTTATTAATCTCACCCTTTTCAAGGCCCGCAAGTTCCAAAATGAGTTTAAATTAATTGATTTGACCAGGAAACATATAATAAAGAAACAAAGTCAAGGTTAAATGGTCCTTTCGTTTCTTGGTGCGGACTTCCACCATGATTGTTTCTCTTGTTATGGTATGCAAGAATTAAAATAAAGTTACAATTGATGATGAGTTATGAAATGATTAAAAATATATATATTGATGATGATTGTTTGAAATAAGTGATTAAATTGTAAAAAATTGATTAATTTCGAGAATTTAATAAAACGATAAAGCTATAGTTGATATGTGATGTGGAAATTTGTAAAAGTATAGTATTATTGGCACAAGGAAATATCAATTATATATTTATTTAGCTCCACAGTTTCCTACGTAAAGGACATGCAACCACATTATTTATAGCATCAATCGGTAGAGAAGTACCATAACTGTGCCAATTTCAGTTCTCATGCTGGAGAACTCATCGACATAATAGCCAGTCAAAAATTTAGTTTTTTTTTAAATGAATTGCTAGGCATTGAAATATGCCGAAAATAAATTCTCTCCACAAGGGAAATTATGTCCATTGAAAAGCCATTGAGCAAATAAAAATTAGAAATATTTTTTCCAAAAAATTAGGAAAATATTTTTGAATTTATGGAAAATAGAGGTATTGATAATTTTCCTAAAACTTTGGTTAAAATTGCAAAATCATAGAGAAATAATGGAGAGCCAATGCACCTTAACTGTGAGATTAATTCTATATTCCCTTTAAAGGTATTGACTAATAAAGTTTATATTGATGATGAGTGTTAAGCTTTAATGTTAATTGCAGATTTCAAAATTATTTCGATATCTAACAATAAAGAGAACTCTCTTCACCCTGCAAGAGATATAAGGATGACAATGGTGAGTGTTCAATTGAAGTTTGAAAATCCAAGATATGCTACTTTAGAAATTCATGCTTGTTTTCCTTTCGCAACTCCCCACTTAAAAATATTTTGTGATACCTATATTTACGTCCAAATACTTTGACAATAATAAAGGTTGCAAGAGAACACTCTTCACCTTGCAGGATATATAAGGATTCCAATGTTGAGTGGTTCAACTAAAGTCTGACAATCCAAGATATTATACTTTAGAAATGATTGCTTCTTAACCTTTTGAAACTCTCAACTTGAAAATATTTTGTGATACATACGCCTATGACAATATTATGTTCAAATAATATGACAATATTCAAAATTTCATGCAAAATTTAACAGTAATTAAATAAATTTTGTATAGCTTGGCTGTAATGTAGGTATACAACTGTATTTAAGTATTAAAAATGAATTACCAATATGTAACGTTTATGTATTAAAGATGGATTCCCAATATGCAACTATGAACCTTTTTAGTGAATGTTTGGAAAATATTTCTAATTTTTATTTTTATTTGATGGTCATAAATAAATATCATGATATATTTTGTATAGCTTGGCTGTAATGTAGGTATACAACTGTATTTAAGTATTAAAAATGAATTACCAATATGTAACGTTTATGTATTAAAGATGGATTCCCAATATGCAACTATGAACCTTTTTAGTGAATGTTTGGAAAATATTTCTAATTTTTATTTTTATTTGATGGTCATAAATAAATATCATGATATATTTTAATAATATTGTTTACATAAATATTACTCAATGAGATTTAAAATATTAGCTATATTTCATCTCTAAATATAAGTTTTCACATTTACCCAATACCGTTATAACATTAACGTGAAAATTAACCAATAATAAATGATATTTAGTAGATAACAAATTCCAAATAAAATAGAATAATTAGGCCCAAAAAAAAGAAAGGAATGACATTTCTTGAATCTTGATGGTGTGTTGACATTTGATAGACACAAATTTGGTGGTTAAGACATTTTTTAAGTGGATATTTATTTTCATATTGGAATATTGTTTCAAAAATTTGAATTTAATTATGAATAATTATTATATGATGATATAGATGGAACCTCTTTTTTGGAAATAAGTTTTTAATGATGGAAAAGGAAAAGGTGGTAAAGTGTGGAAAAGACAAAAGTGTTCAAGGTGCAGAGGCTTTGAAGTCATTTTTAGAGAAGAGGAAGATGAACACAAGCCCAAGATCATTCAGAGGGATATAGCTAAGAAAGAGATTTACAATAGTATACTGGATTTTGAAAAATGATTTCTGGATAAAAAATAATTGAATTTCAATGTTCAATACTTTAAATAGGAGAAGAGTCAAAGAAGGGAAAGGTTATAGTTACCAAGGTGCAAAATAAGGCCTTTAGCCTAGTAGGAAGAGTGGGATGACGTCCAACCTCACGATCTGCATACAATTTCAGAAAGGGTCAAATAGGGAATCGGGCATTCGAGCGCTTAGTTGCAACGACCCCCAAACTAATTCTTCCCCAACCTTATAGTGACAGGATCATAACTGGAGGTCACATGGTGAAAGTGCTAGTAGTCGAGACTTTGTGTAGTCGACCGAAAAAAAAAAGAAAACAAAATTGGCAGAGCTCCCACCTAAGTCAGACCCTCACTTTGTTTGGACATGGCTACACCTCTAGGTCATATGGAAAATGTGTGATTGGTCAAGTGCTTCGAGCATATTAGTAGAGGCGGAAAAACTAAGGATCGAGAAAACGTAGTAGACAATGTAACCATGGAGAGCACACTGATTTGCTCAAGGTGGAGGCCCCATAACAGCGAATCCCTATGGAAGTTACCTGAAGGTTGTACCCTAGAAGGATTCAAGGCATGCATATGAGGAGTGCCAACCCGACGGAAGGTTTTCCTATAAGAACATTGAGCGGTACAAAGAAAAGGTAAGCGGGATGATGAAAGCAAACGTCAGGCTAGATGTACATGGTAGTCCACACAATAAAAAGTTTTGGTGCATTGACAAGTCTTAAGCGTGAGTTCCACACCTAAAATCTCAGTCCAGAGAGGCTAGCCTAGAGGTTGAAAAGGGTGAACAAAGGATAATATCTGGGAAACATGGTGAGGGAGTGAAGTTTTAGACAAATTCTTGAGACCCATACATTTTTGTGAAGGAAATTAGTCACAAAACAAGGCTTTGGGACCCCTTTATCTCTTTTCTGATAGCAGACATGTGACACAATATCATTGGCTTGCAAGGAGTAAAGTGCACAGGTGGATGATGAAGTGAGTAGCGGCATGGCCCAATGACAGGTGGACTTGTGGTAGGTTTTTTTTCCCTTTTTGGGTGGCTGAGTGGGACATTTCAAGGTGACATATGAATAACTTAGAGAGCACCATGTGTTAGAGGTCACATAAGCATGATTTCATCTCGTAGGCTAGACCCCAGAACGTTTGAGTGATGCATTCTATGGATCATTGTGCTGACTAGGCATCGAGATGACAGGGAAGATACCAGAGAAAAATCAACCCGATAGCATTGTTATTAGCCCATGGCTACATAGGGCATATCCCACAAGACATCAAAGTCCGCAAATTAAAGCTTCGAGGAATCATTAAAGGTGCACAAAGGAAAACGGAGGGCTGGCGAGGCACAGGGAATGGTGGAAGTATGACAGAGAGGCAACCAATGAGAAGTTGGTTTGACGGTCTGCACAAGGCACATCGACCTGGTGGCGTGACCCCAGAAAGTTTTAAAAGGCAGCGGGAGATGATACAAAGTTCTTGAATAGGGTATTATCTGACTTAAAGAAGAAGTGCGTGGAGATTAATGAGTTTAAAACTAAATAAATTTAAAAAGTTATGCACTCACGATTAAAGGAAATATGATAGCGCATGGACTTATGACCTAAAAGGAGCTGGAGACTTATAAATTTGACGGTATTTTATGTTGAGGCCCTTGAGGCTAAAATAAAAATAAAACTATTCGAGGCTATATTTGAAGGTAACTTAATTTGGTGTTCTTTGGGCACATGAATGGATGGGTGGGAAACTGAATATGGAAATGTTTTTAAATAAGCAGTAATGAAGTGTGTTTGCATGGAATGAACGAGTCAAAAAAATTGAGTTTGGAAGTTATGTTAAAAATAACAAAAAACACGAAAATTTCTAAAACATCCACGAATATGGAAAGTGGAAGCATTTAATAGCATGGACAGTATAACGTGCACAATTGGTAGTTTCACCAAAGTTGGAGCTCACTAAAAGTAGAAGAACCTCTGACAAATCATGTAACTCACCGGAATTTAGGAAAACAACAGTTTAACTAAAATTTTCTCAGAGAAATAGTAAAGCAAAGACTTATGGCTTAAAGAGCATATTTAGAAAATCTAGTAGAAGGAGGACAATGGAAAATTAATTGCTTCATGCAAGCATTCAAGACTATGAAAATTAAAACTTTAAATTCCATAATATTGATTTGGAGTAGTTAACCTAGATTTTTCAAGTAGAAAAAAAGGGGAGGAGAATGATAATTTGAAGAGAAATTTCAGAAGACTGAAACGAATAGGAAAAAGGAAAAAAATCGATGCAAAGTCAAAGCGCAAGATAACCAAATATCAATTCAAAAAATGTTAGTCCAGATTTCTTTAAAAGAAAAATTTGAGCAACCAAGAAGGTTGTTGTTGGTGCAATGAGAAGTAAAGTGTTGGTATTCAAGAAGGGTGAATCAATGATTAGATTTGGTACTTGGAAGGTGTTTTAGATATGGAAAGAGTGCACTCATGATTGGTGAAATATTTGATGCTACTGGTATACTTTGGTGTGTTTAGTAATGGGAAATTGCTGAAGTTAATTTTGTTGGTGATTTCTTCAGTAATAAGATATTGTTGAAGGTGTGTAAGGTGGCTTTGGTGAGCAGTTGGGAAAATTTCTTTGTTTACGAGGTAATTTGAATATTGGTTCTAGTTTTAAAATTGATGAAATATGAATTAAACGGGAGAAAAAATGGTATCTTGGAGATCAGGGGATGTAGCTCCTTTCAGTAGTTGTTGGTAAAATTTTAGGGGCAAGAGGCCCTTTCAATATTAGTTGATAAACAAGCAGGGGAAAGAGTCCATTTTAGAAAAGGCTAATAAATGATCATGTGTAGAAGTCCCTTTCAATTAATATTGATAAGCAAGTAGGGATAGAGGTTTCTTCAAATAACAATTGATAAACCTACAAGTAGTATCTTGTGGGATATTGATGTAATGAAGTTGAATCTTGTAATTAAAAATTATTAGTGTCTTCTTGATACGTTTCTCATGTTCTTGATGTTTATGATGTTATGTTTTCCATGACTCAGTTGTGTTGTTGATCCATAAATAATTTCTCAAGTGATTGAAAAATATAATTTGTGAAAATTGTATAATTTGGCCAGACTGCTAATTAACCCCCCTCTTAGCAGTGTATTTTTTTTGCATTCCTTATAACAATTGGTATCAGAGCCAATAACCTTCATAATTAGTTTCATAGTTGGAAGGATGATCAGGGATCATGGAGAATCAAGACTAGTTTAACTTAGATAGAGTTCCATTTTTGAATGACCAATTATACAAATTGGAAGGTAAGGATGAGAATATACTTGCAATTTCTTCATTTGGATGTATGATTGTCTATGGAAAATGGAGTAATAGATGATAAGTGTGAGAAACAATCCACAAAGAAAATCACGAGAGGGTTGTGTAACTCATATATTGAGAAATTAATATGTTTTAAGGCTGGAAAGGAGACGTCGGATAAGTTGCAGTCGATGTATGACGTAGACATGAAATTTGCATGTGATGTCAAGAGGCTTTACTTGGAGGATGAACAAATCCAAGATTCAAGGAGTGTTGAATATCATGAATCAGAGGATGATTCTGTTGTAGACCAACTTGTTAATTAGCACTCAGAGGATTTATAGAAAATTTAATCGACATGTAAGTTTTTCTTATGTTTTTTGTTGTAGAAAAATTACTCAATTGAAAGTACTAGTGAAATAAAGAGTTTCTAGTCAAGTTGCAGTAAAGAAAGGAACACCTTAATATTAATATTATATGATCTGGACATTGGTCAAGTATAAAATGGGTCCACCTTTGGTTTAAAAGAGGAAGAAATGACATCCCCCCTGTGAAAAGAAGAATCCTTAGAGTTATCAAGGGAACAAGCTCTTGAACAATATGTGAGTGAAATTGACACTTGTTTTCAATCTAATTCTCCTCTGTTGAGTTGGAAGATCTTCAAGGAAAGAATGTTTTGAAGAGGCGACTTCTATCAACTCTAGAGGAGATCAAGAAATTCGGATCCATCAACATGGAGAAGGAAGAAGAGAATATAAAATTAAATTAGCATTTGAAGAACCTTTAGAAGAATGCAATGAATTTTGAAGCATTTGAAGGCATTCAAACCATCCCTTGTTCCTCTCCAGCCGAGACAATGTTGGAAAATTGTAGTGACTCAGTATCAAGTTAAAGTTTCCCATGAAATTGGTTAAAGGAAGATCTGACAACACTATAGTGCTAGAGAAAAGAAGGCAACTTCAAGGACATAAAAATACTTTGAGGAATTAATACAAAGCTATGCAACTCCTCATATGCTTTTATTGGAGTAACATAGGGTGCTTTTCCTCCAAGTGTTTAGAGAGGAAAAATAAGGTGCAAAGAAGAGGTGGTGTTAGGGTCCTATAATATAGCTAATATGTCTACCCATTTATTTATTTCGGGAGTCTAATGGTAAAACTTAGCCTATGAATCATAGGTGTCATAGCCTAATGGTTTTCTTATCCAACAAGTCATTTCATTCTTGAAGTCCTGTGGCCAAGACGAGTATGAATGTTTGGGATATTTTTTTCATAGAAAAACAAGTTTAAATCATATTACAAGAGTCTTCATGGTAAAGTGCTTAGAATAAGCATTTCAACGATATATCTAGTACTTTAACAAACTGAATTCAAGATCAAAAGATAGAGAAAATTGAAATTTTCTCCTCAAAACGAGAAAACGAGGAAAATTTCACAAGTATAGAATTGTCTATTTAAAATAATAAAACTAATTCAAAAATAAAAAAATAAATCCAATCTAGAAATTATAGGAACCACATTTATTTATCATGCATCAGCCAAAGTAAAAATTGAAAAAATTAAATCAAATTTGTGACCCTGCCCAACATTTCATACACTAAACTTCATTCCTCAAGATGTGTGAATATTTAATCAACCGTTATTGAAGATTTTTTTGGGGGGGGAGTAGGGGGTTGCCTATTCTAAATTAAACCTACCCACCCACTCTGAAATTTGTTTTTCACTTTTACAAGGTATTATAGTTGTCATCTTCCCCTTCATTTCATACCCCCCCCACTCCTAAACCACTTACTTCCTACCCCACGGCCCGAAAACCATTATCTATGATGACTCAAATTTTATAAAAATGTGGCCAGAAGGAAATAAGGGAGATTCCATATGTCTTTTATATAGGTTTACAGATGGGAGGCCTAGTAAAATGTGACTAAAGTGAAATGAGATTTTTATAGGTCATATATTTATGAAATAAATTTACAGGTGAAACTAAAATGAGGCTGAGTAAAAAAAGAAATTTTGCAGAGAAGAAAAACATGTTTTTTTTCTATGGTATAAAGAGGAGAAATGCACAAAACATAAATAGGATAAATACTTATCCCAAAAAAAAAATTATAGGAGTAAAAAGGGAAAGAAAATATACTTTTCCCAACCATGGAAAAACCAGACATGGTTTCCTAAAATCCATGGGAAGGAAAAACAACACATGGTTTTTAAAATCCATGGGAAGGAAAAACAAGACATGCTTTTTAAATTCCATGGGAAGGAAAAAGAAGGTGTGGATTTAAAAACAAGACATGGATTTAAAAACAAGAGAGTCATTTAGTAAGTCATTCAAGAGAAATATTTTCATTTTTTTTTTATGAAATTCATTTACATATTTAAGAAAAATATTTGGAAATATTATTCAAATAATTTTCTTCTCAAATATTTTGAGATAATGATGAAGTATTTAAATATGATGAAGGAAAAGACTGTGGGAAAAAAGGTTCAACACATAAATTTGATTTAACTCCAAAATAAAAATAATTTATTGATAAAGTAGATGAAACCATCAAAATACATGTAATTATCTTTTAGATTTTTTGTCTAAGAAATAATAGTCAAAGGAAAATCTAATTGATGCAGATGGCAGAGTTAATCAGGTTTGAAAGGGAAACTAAGAGGTTTTGGGAACACAAACTCAACCTTCCCAGATTCCAAGGCATAGGATCGACATTAGTGAACCAAATTCCAGATTTGAAGGTTCAATATTTTCCAGTAGTTGCAAATTTCCTCCACTTTTCCAACAATTATTTTTATCATTAAGTTTATTGTTCAAAATTTTCTAGAGAATATATATAGTTAGAAATAGATTTTCTAGAATTCCTATTTTTTGGTTCTGTTCAAGAGAAGTATGTAATTTAGTTAAATATTATTTTGTAATGAATACCTTTTTGGAATCCCATCATAATTTAATAGGAGTCTATAAATATGTTGTAATAAGACTGAGTAGTGGTTGGAATATATTGGATTGTTGGAAGTTGTATGAAGAAGGGCTCTGCATATTGAAGTAAAGTTGTGCATTGTACTGAAAGTATCAAATTATAGATAATACAGAGAGTTTTGTTTCAATATTCTCATGTCAAGCAATTGGTGATGTTCCCTCTTACATGGAATTTTTTATTTTCTCAGTTTTCCATAAGTTTTCTCTCTTTATTGTTTGAAGAAGAATAAGAACTGAATTTAATTAACTGTACTCTACTCTGGCATTTAAAAAATATCAATTTTTTCTTTCTGATATTAAGTATAGAATTAATCTAGTATGCTCTATATTTAATTGAAATTAAAACATATTGATCCTTCCGCGCAAAGATATTTTATAAGACCGAGAAGATTTCTTGTCCTGCCTTGTAACAAATTCTTTGTAATTATGTGTTTGATTACCAAAAAAATCATGACTCCATGCCCAATGGACTTTCCGTGCATATTTAAACCAAAATTTTCAAACAACCAATCTCAAACTTGAATACCTAGCCTAAAAGTTGAAGCAGAAATATAAATCAAAATAAGAGATCCCTCTCTGAAGTTGGAAGGGCTAGATCCCAGATTTTAAAAAAAAAATCTATTTACCTCTGAAATTTACCCCTCAACCTATGAGAATTATAGAGCGATAACTTTTTGGCGACCATACTGAGGAAGGATAGCTTTCACCTTCCCGAGGAAAGACAAGCAAGTTTGAGATCTGATTAGGCTCCATTGTCAAAGGATCCATATTGCTGAAATACTCATGGAAACTCCACTGTCCAAATAATTCAGAGTTTGGATTTCCTAACATATTGACAAAGTATGTGACAAACCCTATTTCTATTGAAGGTTTCAAAGAATACTGGGATATTTGTGAGATTATCAAATTGATGAAGATTTATCCAATTTACTGCTTATTTCTTTGAGGGCATGCAAATGTAGCTTTGAAGCTAAGGACAAATTTTTATAAAAGTTTGTTAAAAAAATTGATAAGGGAATTCAGATCCTAAATTTTCAAGTTCAACCTCATAATTTTCAAGACCAAAACCAGTTTTTAGAGGAAATTTTACAGTTTAAGCTAGGGTATGATTTTAAAAAAAACATATGAGAATTCTCATTTTGAAAAACACATTACATAACTTCTTGATGATCAGCAAATGAAATATGTTTTCTTTGATCCAATAAATTTATATGGAGGAATTGTTCATTAAAAAGTTCCACTTATGTTTCTGCTATGAAAGAAAAGCCTACAATCAGCTGTCATTGCACTTATGCTTTCCAACTTCCATTTTTCTAAAACATAGTATGGGAATCACATCAATTATGTAACTAATTGATTGGTTGTTTTGGAATTTTTCTATTACTTAATTTTTCAGAGGTATAAGAAACCTAAAGTATGTAGGAGTTTGAATAAGCTCAACATTCTCAGCATTTTTTTTAACCATATTTTTCAAACTTCAGTTGGCAGCAAAGTTTTCAATTTTTAGTGTACAATTTAGATTCCAGTTTGCAGAATGGATTTGGTTCAATTTGCAGATTGGAACAGATTAATAGTTGGGTGTTAGTTTTAGTGGTTTCACGGAAGAACATGTAGCAGGTTTTGGATCAGCCCAATGTTTAGGCACATGGTCTATGGTATTCTTTGGCACTTCACTAGGAAGATGCCATCCACATTGGAGTGAATGTTAGGGTCTTAAAATATAGGTAATGTATTTGTATATTTATTTACTTCTAGAATTTGTTGGTAACATTTATCCTATGAATCACTAGGTATCATACCCTAAATGTTTTCTTATCCAAGGAGCGATTTAGTTCTTAAAGTACTATGGCCAAGACAAGTCTAAATTTTTGGGATATAAATTCTAGTTAAAATCATATTGTAGGTGTTTTCATGGTAAATTTCTCAGAAGCATATTTCCAATAGTATATCTGGTGCTTCAAACCGACTTCTAGATCAAAATTTAGAACAAGTTGAAATATGCTCCTAAAAAACTAGAAAACAAAGAAAAATGCCAAAGTATAAAATTGCTTATTTAAAAGATTAAAATTAATTTAAAAATAAAAAATAAATCCAATTTATAAACTATAGGAACCATATTTATTTATCATGCGTCAGCCAAAGTCAAAATAAAAAAATTCAAATCAAATTTGTGACCCCAGCTAGCACTTCATAGACTAAATTTCGTGCCTCAAGATGTGTGAATATTTAATCAATGATTATTGATGAATTTTGGGGGTTGGGAGGGGGGAGGGGTTTCCTATTATACCTTTCACCTACTGCCCTCATGTCCCCTCCAAAAAAAATTTCTCACTTCTACGAGGTTTTACAACTATCATATTCCCCTTGAATTTGGTCCCCCCACCCCTCCTAAAGCACTTACTTCCCCTTGAATTTGGTCCCCCCACCCCTCCTAAAGCACTTACTACCTACCCCACTACCAGAAATCATTATCTATGGTGATTCAATTTTTATAAAAGTGTGACAGGAAAGGAAATAAGGGAAATTTCATATGTTTTTTAAATAGGTCCGCGGATTGGAGGCTGAGTAAAATATGACTAAGGTGAAAAGATATTTTTATAGGTCATATATTTATCTAACTAATTTACACATACACTGAAAGGAGGTTGAGTAAAAAAAAATTACAGAGAATAAAGAATTTTTTTTTTTTTTTTCTATGGTATAGATAGGAGAAATGCACAAAGCATAAATTTGGATAAACACTTATAAAAAAAAAAAGAAGTTACAGGAGTAAAAAGGGGAAGTAAATATAATTTACCCAGCCATGGAAAAATACGACATGGTTTTTTAAAATCCATTGGAAGGAAAAACAAGACATGGTTTTTAAAATCCATGGGAGGGAAAAAAAAGTACATGGTTTTTAAATTCCATTGGAAGGAAAAGCAAGGCATGTATTTCAAAGCAAGAGAATGGTTTATTGAATCATTCAAGATAACTATTTAATTTTTTTTTTTATGAAATTTATATACAGATTTAAAAAAAATATTTTGAAATATTGATTCGAATTATTTCATTCCCAAATATTTTCTTCCCGATAGGAAAAGACTACGGGAAAATGTTTCAACACATAAATTTTATTTAACTCCAATATAAAAATAATATATTGATCAACTAGATGGAAACATCAGTAGACATGTAGTTATTTTTCAGATTTTTTGGCTCAAAATTTGTTATGCAACCAGCTCTCAAAATAAAAGAAAATATAGTTCAATGACTGCGAAATAAGCCTCTTCAAGGGGGAAACCTAATTTATATTACATAAATTAAAAATTATTGGATTATACAAATGAAAAAACCTACATTCTATACATAGGAGTCTAATGGGTCACAATATAATCCTAGCCAACATAACAATAACAATGTAAGGGCACAATAATAAGAATAGTGGGCTTCCATGGGGCACAATAATAACTATATGGGAATTACATGGGAGAAACAATAAAAATAAGGGGTATATACTAACAATACCAATACGGGGTTACACAAGTATTATAGGGACCTAACATGTCCATATCCTTCAAACAAGTTTTGTCCTCAATGCTTGAGTAGTTCAGGATGCTTCTATATAAAATTCTCATCCTCCCATGTAGAATATTCAGTGGGAAAGTTCTTCCACTTGATGAGATACTCTGAGATTGATCAATTTTCTAGCTGTGGAGTTCTTATATCTGTGACTACTTTAGGTTCCAATATGATTTTTCCTTCTTTGTCAAGTTCTAGAAATTTTGTTTGAACTAGGAGCTTGTCACCTATAACCTTGTTTAAGCATGAAACATGGAAAATTGGATGAACTCGACAAGATGCATGAAGCTCAAATTTGAATTCCATAGTACAAATATTTTTCAACGCCTCGTAAGGATCATAATACATTGGTGATAATTTATTATCCTTCTTAGATTTCTTGAGGGAAATTTATTTGTATGGTTGTAACTGTAAAAATACCCAGTCCCCTACATCACAAATTCTTTCACTGTGATGTTGATCTGCCTGTTCTTCATTCAATTTTACACAAAAGTGAGGTTATCCTTTTAAGAGTTGGAGAACTTATTTTTAATGCTTGATGTGATATTGCAACGCTTGAACCTTAGAATTTTCTCTTGAAGATGATATGATGGATGGTGGATGATATCCATAAAGTGCCATAAATGGGGTCATTTTTGCTGCAATATGGAAGAAAGTGTGATACCACGATTTAGCTAGAGGTAACCACTTAGCCTATTGTCTATATTTAGCAGATACAAAGCAACTAAGATATCCTTCCAAATATTTTTTCTCTATCTTAGTTTTCCAACCAGATTGATGATGATATAATGAGCTATAAGCTAATTAAGTACCCAAATAAGAAAATAATTCCATCCAAAATTTTCCTATCAAAATGATATATTTGTCGCTTACAATGATCTTTCGGTTTCCATGTAGCTTTTGAATTGTTTCCATAAATGTAGTAGAAATTGTAATGACTTTAAAGGGATTAAATAATGCAAAAAAGTGTGCATACTTGGTAAGTTTATTAACTACCACCACGATGACAATATTTTCTTCAGACTTGGGTAAACTTGTGATAAAATCCATTGAAACCTCCTCCCAACGTTGAATTGGAATGGATAAAGGTTGTAACAGGCCTAGGTTATTAATTGTCTCAACTTTAGTTTGTTGGAAAACCAAACATTCTGGAAAAAAAATTTCAATATCATATTTAAGGGCATCCAAAAAAAATTCCTTCTTTACCCCATCGTAAGTTTTAAAAATCCTCAGTTCCCTCCTAAGGGAGAGGTGTGCAATTCCAAAAGATATATATATATATATATATATATATATATATATATATATATATTTTTTTTTTTTTTTTTTTTTTTTTTTTTTCGAAATTATTACGAAGATATAAGCGATCTTCATATCATAATGAAACATTTTTCCATCTAAATGCTTCATATGTACTAGGATCTTGCTACAAATTTTGAATGAATGTACACTCCTCTTCATCATTCTTTCGTTCATTCCTTTCTTCAGTTACCCACTCTAGTTGTATAATACAAATGGCACAAATAAATGGCTCCACATCCTCATCCTTTCTTGAGAGTGCATCTACAAGAAAATTTTTGTTTTATTTTTTTGTATATGATTTCAAAGTCATAACCCAACATCTTTGTGACCCATTTTTTCTACTCTTTTGAAGATAATATTTATTCTAAAAAGTACTTAATACTATCATGATATTTTTTTACATTGAAGTATCTTCCCATTAGGTAAGGTCGCCATTTCTTTAGTGCATGTACTATTTCCAACATTTCATTCTCATAAATACGTTTATGTAAATATTTTCCTTTGATTATATGACTTTTGAATGTAATGGGTCTTCCTTATTTCCTGTTTATGATGTTCAAAGGACTTAGTTCCTTATGGAGTCCAAGAAAATGCATCTTTTCTTAGTAATAATGTTAGAGGTGCTAATATTCTCACATAATTCTTAGAAAAATTGTGATAATACATTGCTAATGCCAGAAATCCTCGTAGATGCTTTATGGCTATGGGGATTTTCCATTCCTTCATGGATTTAATTTTTTTAGGGTCTACCTTAACACCCTCATGAGATACAATATTACCCAAATATTTCACCTCATGTACTCCAAAGAAACATTTGGAGGATTTTGCATATAATTGTTTCTCCTCCAATAGTTTGAGCACCCTGTCAACATATTGAACATGATCCTTCAAAGACTTGTTGTAGATTAGTATTTCATCAAAAAATACTAACACAATTTTTCAAAGGTTAAGGATTTGAACATGGAATTCATCAAAGCTTAAAATATGGACAGTGCATTAGTAAGGAAAAAAGGCATGACCAAAATTTCACAATGACCATCATGAGTTCTTGATTTTGTTTTTGAAATGTCTTCAATCTTCATTCTAATTTGATGATATCCATAACGAAGATCCAACTTGGTGAAATAAATCACTCCATGTAATTAATATGATAATTCAGCAATGACGAGGAGGGGAAATCTATATTTAATAATGAGCTTGTTGAGCTCCCTATAATCCAGACACATATGCCATGATCCATCCTTATTGAGCATCAATAATACTGGAACAGAGAAATAACTTTGACTAGGTTTAATTATACTAGCCTTTAGCATTTCTGCAGCCATACATTCAATCTCAATCTTTTGAGCATATGGATATTTGTAAGACCTAATTTTTGGAGAAAAACTTCATGGAATTAAATGAATATAGAATTAAAATGGTCACGAATAGGTGGGATTCCTTTTGGAGTCTAAAACACCTTGGAGTTATCATCCAATATTGTTTGGATATCTAGAGAAATAGATGATTTTGATGTTTAAACCACTAGTGATCATAATTGTGTGATTATGCCTTGTTGTTCTTTCTTCAGGATATTTTTCATGACATTAGAGATTATTATCTTTCTTAGCTTCCTTGCGATACCCCTTAATTAAAATTCCTCTACTTCGGATTTTTTTTTCAAGAAAAGTTTTGAAAATTAAAAGCTACCATCCCCAAAGATCGTAACCATCGCACTCCTAGTAAAACATTATCACCACCTATTGGAATGGAGAGAATTAGAATATTCAATACATATACCCCCATGGTTAGCTTGATATTATGACAGTTTCTAAAGAAATTTATATTTCCTCCATTTCAAACCATCTCTTGACACTGTGACGCTGGGTAAAGGAAGCAATTCAATTCCTTGGCTACCTTATAATGAATAAAATTATGGGTAATACCTGAGTTAATCAACACTATTACAATTTTCATCTTCACATGCCCTTCTACTTTGAGATTTTGAGGAGTTGTAACTCCCACCAATGCATTACAATATATGGTAGGATTTTTTTCTTCTTCCTATAAGCTTGTTTCCTGGTCTATATCCTCTTGTTTTGAAGTTTCTTGTTCCTTTTATTGCTCTTCACAATCTATGTAAAATAATTTATTCTCAACACACTTATGACCGTTACTGTATTTTCTATCACAACTATACAAAAGCCCTTTTGCTCTTTTTTTCTTCCAACTGTTGTTTTTTCAGGGTTATAGGTTGTGGAGGTTTACGAGTAGCAACACTTGCATATTTATAGATATGATTGGTAGGCGTCCTTATCGCCATAATTTTTCTTTCAATTTTTCTTTCCAACCTGAATGCCTTCTCTAATGAATGAGGTTCCCAAAGGTGAACCTCATGTTGGATGTTATCCATTAAAGTCCCTACGTAGATGTCAATTATGTGCTTGTCTGGAATATCCTTTTACCTTATATTCAATTTTTATAATTCCTAAATGTGCTTTACCATCGAACCCTTTTGTTTGAGATTTATAAATTGCCTGAAGAATGTGTTGCTCTTTGTATCCTCGTAATGTGCTATAATTTCCTTTGTAAAAATTGACCAAGTGACAATTTTCTTATGAGGGAAAATCCATTGATACCATAAAAATGTATTGGGCTCTAGATATAAAGTTTCAATGCATACATTCTATTTGTTTTTCACATTATGGATATCAAAGTAATGGTCCATCTGTAGTATCCACATTACGGGATAATTACCATCAAACTTCCTCATATATATCTTTGGAATATGGTAGGTATTCAATATAACATTAGATTCTATGAAATCACGATTAACATTTATTTTTTTCTCATCATGAGTTTCCTCTACTAACTTTTTTCCATTAGGAATAATTTCTTGTAGAAAATTTATCAAATATTCCCTAAAACCTTCCATGTTTTCTTCTAGATCAATATTCATGTCTTCCATGCTTCCTTTTAGGTTTTCTTCTATACCATTGATCTTACCTTCCAATCCATCCAACTTAGCTTCCACGCCATTCATCGTAACTTCCATTCATTTCTTTAAAACATTCGTTTTAGCTTCCATTTCATTTTTGGTTACTTCTTGTGAGAGCGAAATTTGCTGCACTTGGTCTCGTAATTTTGATATATCATGTTTCACTTCTTCCCATTCATGCATCATAGTGGAGATTTATAAGGGATTAATGGGTGTATAATTATCTTTAGGAGGAAATATAGAATCCAATATTGATAACAATGCTTCAATATTCTCTTGGAATCACTTTAAACTAATTTTTCAAACAAAAGTTATGCAATTTGTTTTTTAAATACACACATTTTTCTTGCTTTTAGGAGCTCGATAATGAAATGGTTGTAAGTCTACAATATCGGATCTCCAATATCTAAACTTCAGACTTCTGGCATCCCTCCAAGTCTTCCTTATAATGCCATAGGTCAGACCTAATTTGGATCATGGAAAAGTTATTCCCTATCTCCCACAATGACCTAATGATGGACATGTTTAGCAGAGAGAACTTTTACAGCGTGCCATGTGTCATTTTTTTGAATTTCTCTCAAATTGATACAAAGGAAACTAAGGTATGTGAAATTTTGGCCAATTTTTATAGAATTATAGTCCGATGTCTGAAACGAAAGTTATCAAAATTTTCCCTCAGTCACCTGTTTGAGATGAAATTATTGAGCCTACCAAAACGCTAACTTCCTCAGATCATATCTTCAAAAATATAGTGAACCAAGATCTGAAATTTTTAGACCAAGTTCCTTTAGATTTCAGCTTAAATCGGTTTTTGTTTCAACTTTTGAACCTTTGTAGAAGAAAAGTTATAGCGAAATTACACGATTGAATCTTTGTAGTAGTGAAACCCTAGAATCCAAAGCTATGATAGAAAATTTTATGTAACCAACTCACAAAATAGAAACAAATATAGACCAAAAAATTAGAAATAATCCTCATTGAGAGGGAAACCTCCTTTCAATTACATAAATGAGAAATTCTTGGATGATACAAATGACAAAACTTCCTTTTGATATATGGGAGTCGAATGGGCCACAATATAATCCTAGCTGACATAGTAATAACAATGCAAGGGCATAGAAATAACAATAAGAGGGCTATACTAACAAAAAAAATAATGGATATACTAGTATTATAGGGACCTAGTAGAAAGAATAGTAAAATGGACAACTAGTTGATGTTGATGGCAGAGCTAATTAGGTTTTAAAGGGATTCTAACAATTTTTGTTAAGACAACTTCAACCCTCCCAGATTCCATGGCAGAGCATCAACATTTATGAACCAATTTCTAGATTTGAAGGTTGAATATTTTCTAGCACTTCTATATTTCCGACAGTTTTTTAGTGATTCTTTTTATCTTTAAGTTTATTGTTCAAAATTTTCTAGAGAATAGCTATAGTTAGGAACATATTCTCTAGAATTCCTATTGTTCGGATTTGTTTCAGAAAAATATGTAAATTATTTAGATATTATTTTGTAATGAATTCCTTTTTGTACTCTCAATAAAGTTCAATAGGAGTCTATAAATATGTTGTAATAAGATTGAGTAGATGTTTTATTATGTTGTATTGTTGGAACTTGTATGAAGAAAGGATTTTCATTTTGATGTAAAATTGTGCGTTGTACTGAAGTGATCAAATTACAAATAATATAAAGACATTTTTTCCAAGATTCTCATGCCAAGAAATTTGTGATGTTCCTTCTTAAGTGAAATTTTTTATTTTCTCATTCGTCCATATTTTTTCTCTCTTTATTGACTCAAGAAGAATAGCAGCCAGATCTACTTAATCATATTCTTCTTTGGCATGTAAACAATATCAATGTTCTCTTTCTGATATTAAGTATAGAATTTATCTTAGTATGCTCTATATTTAATTGAACTTAAAACATATTCATCTCTCCACCCACATATATTTTATAATATCTAAAAGTGTGCCTATCTTGCCTTGTTACAATTGCTATGTAATTATTTGTTTGATTACCAAAACATTCATGAATCCATGCCTAACGGAATTTAACTGTATCTTTCAACAAAAATTTTGAAAAACCCCATCTCAAACTTGAACACCTAGCCTAAAATATGAAGCATGAATCTAAATCAGATAGAGATATTCCTCTCTAAAGCTAGAAGGGCGAGATCCAAGCTTAAGAAGTGGGTTTTTGGTTACCTATGGAATTTCCTCCTCAACCGAGGAAAATTACGGAGTGATAATAGGTGGCATGCTCTATTTCAACAACGTACATAAATTCCTTGTAAGTGAAATTTGAATAGACACACAGAAAGAGCCTTTTCCATAAAATAAAATATTTTTAGTGGTCTAGGAGAGTAATCAATCCAAGAAGTTGTATGAGAAAAATATTTGGTAAGAAGAATAATCCCTTTGATCCCTTCCTAAATAGAGTTGAATGCGAAAGGTGTAATAATGAAGGGCATAAAGTATTTGCATGAAAAATTGGAAAAAATTCATCCGTTTTCTAGAAAATTGTTATCAAAGGTATGGATCATGAGGATAATAAACAAGGAGAGAGATGTGGGAGTTATTTCAAGACTCTTAAGAAAGAAAGCTCGAATGGGGCATGCAGGAAACATAGGTAATTTATTGGTTTTGAAGATAATAACTAAATATTCATTGTATCATAGTATGAAATTGGTGTGGTTGATCTCTATAATATAACCTACAATAACTAGAGACTCAATCAGGAAAAAGTAATAGTAGCTCTACTATTTTTTCATTTCTATAAATGAAGAAAGAAGACATATATAGTGAGAAATAAAAGCAAGAGGTAAATTGCAGAAAGGATTTAATTGGTCCTAAAAAATCAATGAATGGTGGTTTGGAAGAAAGTCACTCAGTGAGGAAAATATACCATATAAGGGCAGGAAATTAGCTCATAGTGTTGACCAAACTCACCATACCCAGGTGTGGAAGAAAAAGGGAGATAAAATATTCATGGGCAACAGATCCCATGTTACTATTCATTGAAAAGAAGTGGTTGGATTCAAGGGAATTCATAAAGGTTAGATGTAAGGAGTGGAGAGGAATATGCTAAGGAATAGATATGATGGATGAGGGAAGTATTGAATTTTGTTTTCAGTTCATATTGGTAGCCCTAGGGTATATATAGATGGTGATGATTTTTTTACTATTGAATTTTCTTTTGCAAGTATTATTTACAGATTCCTAATGTAAAGAAGGAGCATAGTCATAGGCGGAGTAAATTAAAGTCAATATTTGAGTATAAAATTATTCATTAACAATTCATAACAGTTGGTATTAATTATTTTTTGCAAGGTAGAGGCTAATGATGTCTGTTGCATGAGTATGGATTTATTGTGATAGTCCTATTCTATTTGGTAATTGGTAATTTATTTTCGTGTGAAAGTAGCATGATTAGAGGACTAGAACACTCAGTTATCAAGTGCTTAAAAATTTCTATTCGTGACATCAATTAAACAATTAGCATCATTTGAACACTTGGTATCAAAGATACTATCAATTAGTATTCAAAACTCCATTATATTTTTGTTAGACTATGGTGTTCATGTTTTCTATATGATAAGTCCAAGAATTTGTAAGTGAGTCGTAATTTATGTGAGTAGTTCATGACGAGTCAAATGTATCATGGTGAGTCTACTACCGTTAGAATTTTTTCAAGTTGAGTATGGGTTGTTGGTTTAAGAATGCATTGGTTAGAGGCCCCATATGATTTTAAAAGTAAGAAGTTCTAAGTTTTTTACTTTGTTTTTCATCAGTTGACAAGTTGATGGTGTTATTCATGGGATATTTTGTTTTTAGAGGTCATGTGTATGTGTCTAGGTTGGCATTATTATGAATGTAATCCTAGCTAAGAGTCAGACTAGTAGGAATTTTTTTTTTTCATGGCCCAATTTCACAAGCATGTGTTGTTTTAGAAAGAGATCCCTCTTGACCACTTTAGGCACATATTGGGAGTAATTACACCTCTCTTTTCAACTCAATATTCTTCACAAAATAGAGAATAAATTGGTTGGATCAAATAAGAGGTACTTGAGGTTTTCAACATAAGAATAAGTAGTTGGTAGGTCCACAGGCTCAAAAATACAGAGGGTGATTGTTGACAAGGGGAAAATGCTATTATATTTTCCATTGATGTGAAAACGGGAGAAATTTTTAATCAAACAAAAGATGGAAAATAACCTAATACAAATGAAGAGAAGGACCTCAACAAAACACCGGGAGAAGCATTAAAGAGAAAGAAGAGAAAAACACTTATATTTTCTTGATTGGTGATATTATTTTGTTTGATCATGCTATTTGCATAAATCCATAAGGATATGGCTATTAGAAATACATTTTCATTGATGGAAATGGAAAAGGTGGTCAAGGTGCAAAGACTTTGAAGCTATTTTCAGGGAAGAAGAACATCACCTTAAGATAAACTAAAGATGAAAATCACTCATGTGGATAGAGCTCTGAAAGATATTTCCAAAGAAATATTGAAGTATGAAAAAACCTTCTTGGATGAGAATTTAATGAAGATCAAAATTCAATAGTTGAAAGAGGAGAATAGTCAAATAAGGGGAAGGTTTCAGTAACAAATGTTTTGAGTCAGGCTGTTAGGCTAGTAGGAAGAGCAGCCTGACCTATGACCTCATGAATTGTGTATATTTTAAGGACGATTCTAGTTGGGTGTTTGGAAGTCAATTGGTTAGGATAAATGGCCCTTGATCTCATTCTTTCTTGACCTTATAGTGACAAGGTCATAACTCCAGGTCACATGGTTAAAGAAATAGCAGTTAGGACTATGTGCAGTCCACCGAAAAAAAATTAAAAAAAAATGGCATAGATCTAACCTATGTTATCCCCTGGACCTTTTCAAACATGGTAATAGCTTTAGGTCATATGGAGAAGGTGTAATTTTTCAAGTTCTATGATAATATTGGTGGAGTCATTAATAGAGAAAAAAAACTAAGGATCAGGAAAACATAGGTGCAAACACAACAACAGAGAGCACGCTGATTGACATAGGGTGGATCCCACATAAAACCTAAGCCCAATGGAGGTATCCCAAAAATTGTAGCTTGGAAGGATTCAAGGAATTCATAATAGGAGCACTGACATAGTAGAATTTTTTATCGTAAGAACCTTGAGTGGTCCAAAGAGAGGGTAAGTGGGATGATGCAAGAAGGTGTGATGCGAGACATACATTGAAGTCCAAACAAAAGAAAGTGTAGGTGCATTGATAGATTTTTATGAAGGATTTCCCTAGCTAACATCTCAACCCATAGATACTAGTGGATAGGTTGCAAAGAATGAACAAAGGATAAGAGTTGGGAAACATGGTGAGGTAGTGCACTGTTAGAGAAAAGGATGGAACCCATAAATTTTTATAAAGGGAATTAGTCGTAAGATAAGGCTTTGAGACCCATTTCTGTATCCTCTCACAGTGGATAGGTAGTGCGATATTGCTGGCTCACAAGGATTATGAACGTGCACATGTGGATGATGACATCAACAGTGGCATGGCCAAATGAGAGGTGGAAAAATGGTAGGTTGTTTTGGCCTTTTTAGGTGGTCGAGTGGAATGTTTTTGGGAGACATATGGACCACTCATAGAGTGCCATGCAGAAAAGGTGATGTAAGCATTCCATTATCACATAGGGTAGAACCTACAAGGTTTGAGTGATGTAGGTTATGGATCAACCAACTCACTAAGTGTCGCCTTATAGTAAAAATAAGCCTAGAACGTAAACCCTAGAGGAAAAAATAAAGGCATGGGGAGGAAAATGGCGAGATGAGCAGGCAGAAGCTAAGGAGACATAGGTTGAGGAGGCATGGGCGGGTGAGGCATGAGCTAATGGTGATGATACGCCATATGCGAAACCAATGATAAGTAGGCTAGACGGTCCCCATGGGACACGTTGCACCAACGGTATGACCCAGAAAGGTTTAGAAAGGCATCGAGGGATGATATACATCGATTTCACAGGGTTTTATGTGACATAAAAACCAAGGGTGTGAATATTAGGGAATTTAAAACTGTAGAGGTTAAAAAAATTAATCACCTAGTATTAAAGGAAAGATAAAAGTGTGTGGACTTATGATCCAAAAAGAGCTACATAGTTATAAATTTAGAAGCATTTTATGTTGAGGTGCTTGGGGCTAAAATAAAAATAAAAACAACCCATGGCTATATTTGGAATTTTTTTAGTAAAAGTCCCATTGGATATGGCATGACTGATTTGGAAGCTTGATTTGGTGTGCTTTGGGTAAATGAAAGGATGAATCAACAGATAAATATGGAAACACTTTGAAATAAGTGACATGGGAATGCTTTTTCATGGATGAATGAGTCTACAACTTTGAATTTAGAATTTATGCTAAACATAACAGTGAGTGCCAAAATTGCTAATTCAAGCATGAATAAGACAAGTGGAAGTATTTAGTGGCATGGAAAATATACCATGCAAAATTGACAATTTAAGCAATGTTGGATCTTGCTAAGATTATAGGAACTCACTAGACTTGAGGATAATGACAATTTGACACAATTTTTCTCCAAGGTAATATATAAGTGATTGAATATGTAAAGAGAATATTTATAAGAGCTATTTAAAGGACGAAACTAGAGAAATTAATGGATTCATGCAAGCATTCAAGAGTAAGATAATTGAAGCTTCAAATTCCATAATAACAAATTTGAGTAGTTTTAATCTTGCTTTTTCAAGAAAAAAAATATGAGAAATGAATGATAACTTGAAGAGTAGATTCAGAAAGCTTTGTTGAATAAGGGAAAGGAAAAAAATAAGAAATCCATGGAACATGAAAGAGCAAGGTAACAAAAGATCAATTCCAAAATTATTGGTCCAAAATTATTTAAAAGAAGAATTGAAGCAACAAAGAATGTTGTTGTTGTTGCAATGGGATGCATAATGTTGGTATGGATCAAGGGTGAATCAGTGATGAAATTTCATATTTTAAAGGTGTTTTAGAGATTCAAAGAGTGCATTGTTTATTTGTGAGGAATTTATTGTTGTTGGTACAGTTTGGTGTGTTGAGTAATGATAAATTGTTGAAGGTGATTTTATTCATGATTTTCTTAGTAATCACATACTGTTGAAGGTGTGTATTGTCGCTTTGGTGAGGAATTGTAGTAAGATTTTTTTTCATTTATGAGGTAAGTAGTCGATTATTTCTAGTTTCAAAATGGATCAAAGATGAATTGGGAGGACTAACAAATGTTATCTTGCACATCAGGGGTTGTAGCTCCTTCCAATAGGTGTTGGTAAATGTTTAGTGGAAAGATTCCCTTCTAGTAGTAGATTATAGATGAGTAGGGGCAAGAGTCCCTTTCAATAGATTTTGATAAACGGGCACGGATGGAAGTCTCCTTCAGTGGATACTGATAAACGAGCATGGATAGAAGTTCCTTTCATTAGCAGTTGAAAAACCTAAAAGTAGTATATTGTGTGGCATTATTGTAATCAAGTTGAATATTATAATAAAATAATATTCATGTCTTGCGTATATTTTTCCCATGTGCTTGATGTTTATGATGTTATTTTTTACATTATTGAGTTGTGTTTTTTATCCATGAATAATTTCTAATGTTATTGAAAACTATAATTTGTGAAAATTACATAATTTTGCCACACTACTAATTCACCACCCCTCTCAGTAGTGTTTTGATTTTCATTATTTCTAACACTTTTTTACTAATTTCTACTGAGAGGGTTGAAATTTATATGAAATATACTTGGTAAACTTTTTTCTTTTCCACATAATTAGAAAAAAAGTGAATCTATTGGATTTTTATTCATAACATTGAACTCTTATTATCTATTATTTGTTTATTATGTTTTCTTTCGGTTAGATATGCTTATAAATATGCATATGTTTAAATTATATATTAATTCATTTTATAATTAATGATAACAATAAAACAAAATTAAATTAAAGTTATAATATAGTTATTTTTTATCATTTTTCTTAATGTGAGTAGTGTCAGATGTCTCCTAAGTTAACTCTCCTAATTTATATTATGCATTGATTTCTATTATATAATGAGTTTTGATAACTACATTAGTAAGTAAAAAGTGTTGATTTTGTTTTTCTAACTTTAATATTATGTTATTTCTTAAATCTTCATTTCGCCAAGAGGTAAGTAAAAAGTGTTAATTTTATTTTTCTAACTTTAATATTGTGTTATTTCTTAAATCTTCATTGCGCCAAGAGGTACATTCTGTAAGATAGTATGAGGGAGATGTGCAATTTTGTCTATGGTCAACATGGATCTCACTCTTCTGCCCTTTAAAATAAAAATAAAAAATTATGTAAATAAAAAGACAATGTTAGCTATAGTAAAAAAAATAAAAATGAATATGCATATTTAGTTAATTTTAATTAAATTTTTTATAAAACATCGATACTAGTAACCTCATTATCATTAATATATAAATCATATATTAGCTCATTATATTATATATTAACTCTTAAAAAAAAATTCATTCTTTCACACTTCTCCCATTTAAAATAAAAATAAGAAATTATCTAAATAAAAAAGACAATGTTAGTTATAATAAAAAAATTAAAAATAAATATGCATATTTAATTAATTTTAATTAAAATTATCATAAAATATCAATAATTCTAATCTTACTATACTTAATTATAGAATTATAGTTTTAAATTAAATTATAAAAGTAACCTAGTTTACATGCCCATGATATTTGAAGAATACTATTAACTTTCAATGATATTTAATATGGTTAAACTTATATAAAACCTAAGATCCATTTTAATTTCATATTTTATTCTCTTCACATTTGATAAATTAAGTGCATCTTTACCTAAAAGAAATGGTATTTCTTTATAATACCAATCAAATAAAATTTAAAACACTTGTGAAGATGGAAAAAAAAAATTAAAATATTGAAAAAAAAAAAATTTGTTCAAAATCATGAAGGGAACTCATGATGGTTGCATATTGGAGTCCATAGGAGGTGGTTTAATGTGGAGAATATGGTGTGGTTTGGAGAAGTGGAACCGTTGAAATCATGCAATGATTTTAGTTAATTGTTTTTTTATAAAACCCTTCATCATATTAGTGACTTGAGTTGATACAATTCAAACTAGAATGATTAGATGGCGAGTAGCAAATTGGAAGGTGCCTAAAACCTTTAAACTATCAAGAGTTATTGTTCCATAGAACGTGAATAATTCTTTATATGTCCTTGATTTTTTTTATTTTTTTAATTATATTGTTTCTTTATATATGTTAATTTTATATATATTAGTTTTACATTTAAGTATTAAAATTATCTTAATATATAGGATAATGCTTTGTTTTTAAAATGGAAAATTTAATTTTGAAAGATATAATGTCATATTCATTGACTCATTTTATTATCATCCTTTATATTATTATAAATCCATTTTAAGTATAGATTTACCTCGAGGAGATAGAGGATATTGTCAAGGGATTGGACAGAAACAAAGTTTGGGGTTCGGATTGATTTATTGCAGAAATTTTCCAAGAAGCCTGAGACTTCATAGGGAAAGATGTTCTGGATGTGGTGGAGGAATATCACACGTCTCAAAAGTTAAGACCTCATCTTAATTCAACTTTCATAGCTCTAACTCCAAAATAAAATCATTCTGAAGATCCTGATGGTTTTTGGCCTATTTCCATTTGTAATTTTATTTATAAAATTATTTCAATGATTATTGTCAAGAGATTGAAACCACTCTTGCCCAATCTCATCTGTTCTGAAAAAATAGGCTTTTTTGAGGGTCAAAAAATTCTGGGTGGCATAGTCACTTCTCAAGAGGTGGTTCATTCAATTAAGAAATTAAATCCCTTGGTATGTTGGTGAAGTTTGATTTATCAAAATCGTATGACTGGCTTAGCTGGTCTTTCCTGATTAGGGTCCTTAAGGCTTTTGGCTTTGACCACAAATGGATTAACTAGATCTTCTCCGTTTCCTCTTCTCTTGTTTTCTTCATTTTTCTTAATGGATCCCCTTTAAGATTCTTTAATTTTACATGTAGTTAGAGACAAGGTGACCCATTATCTCCTTTCCTCTTTATCTGGTAGTTAAAGGCCTAGGAAGGTATATCAAAGCTACATCATAATCATCCAACTTAAAATGAAATATTATATGGGTGTAATAACCTTCCTACCACTCACCAACAATTCATTGAAGATATCATCTTGTTCTGTCAGGTGTCCCTCGGGAAAGTCACAAAAATTAATGCGATCCTTTATGCTTTTATGTAATCATCTGAAACAAAGTTCAACAATGAAAATTCTAATATCTTCTGCTTTAACACTCCAACCCCTACTCAATATTTTCTTGTCATATCTCAGGGTCTCAATGTTGACTCTCACCCTATCAAATACTTGGATATGACCTTAGTGTTAAATTCATTAAAAAAATCTAGCTCGAAAGAACTAATACATAATATCCAAAAAAGGATGGAAGGATGGGCTTTAAGATCCCTCAACTTGGCCGATAGAGTGGTTGTTTTCAAGGCTATTTTGTAATCTATTCCAATATATCAACTCACGGGTATGGTAGCCCGTAAAACCTCATGCAACTGTATGACTGATATCTTCAAAAATATTTTATGGAGAGGATCCCAACAGCTGAAAAAATAGTCCCTAGTGTCCTAGGAAATGCCATTAAACCCAAGATGGTAGGTGAAATGGTCCTTAGAGACCCATATATTCTGAATAAATTTATGGGGACCAAATTTTGGTGGCGATGGCTTAAAGTTGGACAAGATTTGTGGAAGATAATATGGACAAGAAAATATAATATTTTGATTTCCACAAAGGCCAAACTTAGACACATGAACATGCTAAAAGGGTCATCAATTTGGAATTTGGCATCCATGAATAAAAATATGATTGATCAACATATTTTCTGGGAAATTATGGATGGGAGTAGTGTCCTTTTCTGGTAGGATTCATGGAAAAAAAAGGAGAAATTTTTCATTAGAAAATATATAGGAGATATATTTGTCTTCACTAAAGATAAAAAATTCCCCCTCAGTGAATCAATCTAAGCGGCCACCCCAATAGGATTCAATATGGCAACAATGGAAGGGTTCCCAAGGTTGGGTTAAATTCTACAAACACGAATGAATGGAAT
Organism: Pinus albicaulis; assembly: GCA_034641835.2. NCBI lineage: Eukaryota > Viridiplantae > Streptophyta > Pinopsida > Pinales > Pinaceae > Pinus > Pinus albicaulis. The sequence goes on from CM076573.1 coordinate 931,022,395, forward strand.
ATTTGGGATAAGGAACTCCAATCCAAGAATATTACAAAAAAATAAGGTCAAGATATTCTAAGATGGGGCTCTACTCGCTGAGGCATGTTCTCTAGGCATACATACTGGTAGATGAGGATCCTCGAAATCATTTCAAGCCCATGTGGAGAAATATATGGACGAGAAAATTCTAGTCTGAAGTTGCACACTTCCTATAGCTAGTCTATCAAAGATGAATCCTAACCTGGGCCCAGTTATAGAAAAGGGGATTCCTTGACCCCTCATTCTGTGTTATTTGTGGATTCCAAAATAGAGAAATAGAACATCTCTTGAATTCATGCTCTTTTGCAGATTAGTTATGGAAAAAATTCGGTCACTTGTTTGGGTTACTATACCAAGACTAATAGAGTGTCAAAGAATCCATTGAAATCAAGTGAATGAGAATGTTTTAAAGCTTGATATTGAACTGTTCATGGGGTATAAGCTTGGGATTCCTTCTATGGGCCATATAGAAGGAAATGAGTCGTAGAATTTATAATTGTGAACAACACAAAAATGAGTGAGTATGTAAAGGAATCATATATAATAAAAGATAAATAGTATTGGCTGATAGATGGTGGCTAGATGATTGGTAAATCACACCTCATGAAGTTAGGATTCCACATCTTTTGAATTTATCTCCACAAATGATCGCTCCACCCTTATGGAAGCTGATGGTTCCCCTGGTCTACTCTCCTTATTGTTACTCTACTCCCCCTATCGGTTTCATTACTTGATCTTTGATGGGGCATCTATGGGAAATCTAGGGCCGACAAGATTTGGTGGTATTTTCAGAGATTACCAGGATCAAACCAAATTTATTTATATTATATATTATGGTTATGCCAAAAATAATGAGGTTTAAATTCATGAAGTAAAGCAAGGCCTTATCATCATCAAACAACTAGGCTATAACAAAAATATGGTCGAAGGATATTTGAGACTGGTGATAGACATCATTAAAAAAATGAATCATGGTACCAAGTAGGAGAAGATTAATCATAGTTGGAGAACAACACACTTGGTCCATGACATAGGAAATTTTTTATGTTGTTTTATGTGTATTATTCCTGCACATGTTAGACGCGAAGGTAAAAAAAACTAATTTCTTAGCAAATTGGGGATGTTTAATTAAGGATTGGAACGTAGAGATAACATACCCCCCCACCCCCCCACAACTAGAGGGAGGAAATGATTAATCTGGTTAGAATCATGGTTTAAGATGCTGGAGAATGCGACCAGTTGAACCAATCCCTAAACCAGTATCCCTGATTAGGTTTCCATCCTACTAGAGGTTTCCATCCAACTAGAGGGAAGATTAAATTGTTAATAGATGAAAGAGTGTAAGGGTGGTGGGATACCCCCTACTCCTCACATGCGTGACAGGGGAGTATGGATAGAAGTATGCATGCGACGAAGTAAATATGACAAGGAAAGTGGAAAGTTTTTTTAGTATTTGGAAAGCTCGAGTGGTGTGGTTCAGTCATGGTATTCTAGCTCTCAGCAAAGCAAAGAGACTCTTGTGGTTGGAGAACTGGGAGAAAGAAGTAGGAAGGTAGTGGAGGTTTCCACGACTCACCACCTACGAACCAAGGAATTGACTCTTTCAAAGGTATTCTCTCACGCACATGTTCCTATGGAAGTTTCCTTTATTTTATTTTCACTTCTCATGTCTCTGTCAGTGTGTCTCTTGTGGTGAAGTATGTTCTTGATTTATGGTTTTAATGAGGTGCCAACTCGTGAAAGGAGGTAGGAAATTCTAGTTATATAGGGTGAATGTTTTGTGGATATGTGTGTTGTTTCTATTTACTTTGGTATTCTGCTTCTACGTGTGGGAAGGTATATAGAGGCATTGGCATGGAATTCCAATCGATTTACTTATAGGCTTGCTTGGGGTTGTTCTTATGTCGTTAGTTTGGGTATTTTATTGCATTTGTTTCAGAATTTGAATACAAGACTCATCTCTTTGTCTAATTATTTCAATTCTTGTTAGTCTGAGGAGATTAGGATTGTTTCTGTCCACTCCATTTTCCACATTCATTGTTGTAACCCTGCCATCGAGTGGGTTGGTAAAATTTTATCTCATAGCTCTCTGTTTTTTTTTCCTCGATACTAGTTTGGAAACAATTATGGATTGTTAAGCCAGGCACCACCTGTGAGTAGGATTTTATCATGTCTATTTATGGGTTTAACTTCCACAACAACCAATTTTATATCTGCATGATTGTTAAATTCATAGTTCACCCTCAATCTACCTTCGTCTCATTGACCAGTGTAGGACTTAATCGTGGTAGGAGGAATGAGAAACACCATAAGGCTAGTCATACCTAGTATTGACCTTCAATAAATCGTGGTTGTCATATGACCTCTAGCCTTATTCATTATTCATCCCATTTTTTTGATATTGGCACCACATAGCACGTCTGTCAGTTAATTTTGGGGTTTGAGGAAGAACTGAATCAATAGGCGGCAACATCAGATGTGGAATTGGGTGATTGGTAGGATCAAGCCCCAGACCTAGGTCATTCCTACAGGAGATCCACCCACTATAAAAAATTTATTTATCACTAGATAATGGAGAAGATAATAGCCAAAGCCTTGAATGCCATACTAGGTGAATGCACTCAGATTGAATATGGACATGCAGGCATTAGAAAAGAACTGCAGCATATCCAGTTTCAACTTCAACAACAAAATGGTAAACTCAACCATATTGAGATCCACATTCCATGAATCCCGTAGGCAGAACTCCCAGGTTCCAGTGTGAAGGATTCGTCCTTAGTGGATTATTCAGAATAATAGTGGTTTATATGTTTCATTTTTGAGTTATACTTTTTCATATGTAGTGTTTACAATTTATAGGTTTAGTCTTTAGATATTTAGGATATAGTAGAAATCATTACATCAAGGCATATATAGCTTTTTTCGACAATACCAAAATCTTTCCATTTTGGAGGGTATATAATTTAGTTAGGTGGCCCACAAATATGGTTTCCCACCATGAAGGTAGAGTTCACCTAACAATTTGATATATGTATGTAACCGGCCTTTTTGGAAAAGTAATGGAAAAAGCCTTGCCAAGTTTACAAAAAAAATAAATTAGATCTACAAAGTATTAAGAGGGAACAAATATATTAATATGCAAACGTTTTTTCTAAATAAAAAAAACTCTAAAAAATTAAAACGTCAGGAAATTTAATACATTTTACTAGATAAATTCATAGTTAAGATGGATATATAGGAGTTTTTTTGTCTATGTATAACTTTTCATTGTTTAAATTTTATTTTTGAATATTTTATTATTATTAATATTTTATATTTAAAATTGGAAATATATAGATCTATTCAATTTTTAATATAAAATAACAATAACCATAAAATATTCAAAAATACAATTTAAATAATGAATTTTTTTATATCATATTAGTGAAGAGGATATTCAAACAGTGTATTTTCCTATTTTGTCTATGAAAAAATCATATAAAATCATATTATTTAATGCAAATTTTGAATTTATTTATTTATAATTCTAAAGGGTGAAAGTGAAATATTTTTACAACATCTCTTTCATATTAAATTGAAATAAAAATATTATTGATGTTTTCTAATGCTTTTCATTAAATATAACCAAATACTTTTATTTTTTGTTTTGTTTTTATTATAGCATTTTTTTTTTAAATTTAGAGTAATATTTTTTATTGGAGAAGCTCATTCTAAATCCCAGTATGAAGGTGATGTGTAAGTATGTCCTTGCTCGACTTGTAGTTGGTACATGTCCCTCATAAAATGAAAATAAAATATTCTATAAATAGAAAAGAAATGTTGGGTATTAGCAATAAGAAAAAAGAATATGCTAATATTTAATTAGTTGTCTCAAAAATATAATTTAAACAATGAAAAATTACAGATTGTTGTTTGCACTCTAAAATAAGTTTTTTTCTTGAAAAAATTTGATCCATCTAGGCTCATGTTATATTTGTGCTTAAGATGGGTCTATGCTAGTTTTTTCAAAAGATGTTGATGAACTCCACATTGACCATGAACTAAATAATACATCACCCTAAAATTATATTTAAAAATAAAAATAAAAATATTGATTCAATTAAAATATTAAATTTTAATAAAAAATAGTAACTAATTCCCCCTGATTAGGGTGAGTGAAGGAAAGGCAATATACATTGGGAAATGGATGACGGTAGAAATGTCAAGAGATAAGGCTTGGAGGCGACCTTCCCTCAGTCTGTGCATGCAAGAATGACGAGTAGTTAATAATCAGCCATACAAATGTTGAAAGGAAAGGGAATAGAAGGGAAGGGGAAATTTTCCAAGGTGTTTTGGTGGGAAGCACCCTAGTTGACGGGAATTTCTCTCCAAGGCTAGTTCAATTATTTTTCTCTTTGGATTTGGTGGTCTTCCATAGTGTTGGAGAGCTCATGTTTGAGGTGTTGGTCACTGTAACCATCATTGTTGTTTGAATTCATGGAAAGAGATACCGAGTATGTACATTATTTTAAATATCCTATGGGGCTAAGGAATGTATGTCTTAGTTGAGATAATGGGAGGGCTATGGGTTGGCATGGAAAAAATTGTTATGGTATTCATTTGTATGGGGTTTCTCTCCATGAGTAATTCTATATTTAATGTGTTGTAATCCATGTCTTACTTGTGTTTGGCATTATTCTATCTAACATGGGAATGTTTCTGTATGTACACAGGTGTCAGGGTAGGTCAAGCTCCTAGAGGCCTAAAAATGGCATTAGGTTCTTTATGCAATGTGTTTTTCTCAAGGTTTTGTTAGTCAATGGTATGTTATCGCTCTTCGAGTCTTATGGCATGGTTTTCTTGAGGCCTTGGCATGGAAAAGAACTCATTAATGTAAAAAAATGTAGAGGTCGCTATTGTAACAGTAAGGGATGGTTCTATGGCCTCTTGTTCCACTGGGTGTTTCATTGAGATTATACATGACCGAGAGGTCCATATGGAATGAAATCGACTTTGTTTAGGTGTCTCAATTCTGAATGAGAATGTCTTTTGCTACTCTCGAATTTTTATATAGCATGTATTTTTAATAGACCTGTCTATTGTGACTACGTGAAAAATCCTTGGTTCGGGTTGGTGGCGGTGCATATATTAGCCCAATTGTGCTTAGTGTGATAGCGCTAATTATATGATGGCTCGAGGTGAAAAAATTAAAAGAGCTGGAGGTTGTGGTAATGACAGTGAGAAAATGAAAAATGTGGAAAAATAAATTCCCTATGACAGAACTTAGAAGAGGAGCGATTAGCATACCAATGCACAAATAACTCAAGAGGCAGTGAAGGCCTACAATACGGGTACTCCTACGGATGTTAAACATCTAATTACAACTTAGGAAAGTGATCTAAGCCCTCGGGGAGTCACAAAAGTTAAGGTGAAGGGATCTTCTCCTGGATGTGGGAAATAGCCATGGGACTAACACCCATTATAAGAATAGTGCTCACTTATATTGGATTATTAAGATTCTGATGGCCAAAGGTAGAATGAACCCTCAAATTAATGATAGGAAGCCTAATCAAGGGCTGCGAGAAATTAAACGAGAATTAAAAGCCATCCAATTTCATATTTAAAAACAGAACAAGTGACTCGGCCGCATTGAGGAAAACATTATGTGCCTCCCCGAGTTAGATTTGTTGGGTTCGAGTGCAAAGGACCTAGCCCCTATGGAGTTTTCATGTTAGTACATGTTCTCATGTTTAGCTTTGGATTTTTTGTTTTGTTTTTACAATTATATATCTTGGTTACTGTAGAATTTTGTAGATATATAATTAGAAACTGGTGGTCACACAATGATCCATATAATTCCTTGATGGAGAGTTATAAAAAATTCATATTTTGGATGGCATACAATTAGTTTCGGTGGCCAACAGAACTATTTTCCCATATGGCACATTAAGGTCGTGAGACTTATTTTATATGGTTGTAGCCTTATCTTAACTTGAATAAATGAAGAAATACTTACCGAGCTTAAAAAAATAGTAATTAATTTTTCAAACTTAATTAAAATGCAGTTAGGTTTCTTTCAAGACATCACCTTAAATAACAACAGTTACAAGTTGGTTCATAAAAAAAATGTTAAGCTTCCTAAAATTATCCCTATATTTAATTGGAAGTAACAAATTGATAATTCATTACTAGTCGCTTTTGTATATGTATGTTTACGCTGTAAGGTAACATTATTTGAAAAAAAATCCTGTACCCGCCCATGTGTACTATTGTTGACCATTAGATGCATTTTTAGACGATTGAAGAATGCTCAACCATAGATAAAAAATATTTCAAAAAATAAAAGATAAATAAAACCTCAATATGCAACATTATTATTATTCTTCAACAGTCATCCTCATTCCTGGGCTCATAGCCGCATTTTCTATAGAGCTGGGGCATCTTGAACAATTGTAAATCCTTCGCTATAGGAGGAGCGAAAACTGAAACAAGCAGCCAACTTGGTAGTTATTAGTTAGCTGTGGGTATTTTTCATTTTTTCTTTTAAATATCTTTCTTTCATTCATCATTCATCTATATGTTCTTTTGTTTGTTTGTTCCAGTGAAGAATTCTGTTGCATCTGAGTGATGAGGGCTTCCACTGAAGTCAGATAAGTGAAGTGACATGAGAGAAATATTTTCAAGGTGACTGTGTCTATTTTGTTGGTTTCCAGTGATGTCACAGAGAAGGGTCTATTGAGGCTATCCATTTGAAACAAGTTTGGCTTTATAAGATCCCTTAATTATTGTTTTCATGTAATTTTTTGTTTCCATTTGTATTATTTTTGGTTTTTAAAGATGCATACATGCTAATTTCTCTTCTGTTTGCTGAGAAATACATACCTCTCCAGGATATGTAGACTAGGTTAACTGCTCACGCGTTTCACGTTTCGAGTAGTATGGAATTGCAAAATTGTGCTTGTGAAAGGACCCTTGTATTGTTTCATGAATGATTCATTAATAAAAATTACCTCTCCACAATATGTAGACTAGTTTAAGTACTCACATTTGACGTTTCGAGTAGTAAGGAATTGAAAATTTGTGTTTGTGAAAGGACCCTTGTATTCTACAATTTCCTTTAGCTTTTTAGTTTTCATTGTACAAGTTAATGTATGGTGATTTTTAAAGAGAGATAAGGGGTATACACGTAGTTCCTTAATCCATTTGTACAAGGTAAAATAAATTAGTTAATATATTATAGGGCGATAGTGTAAGATTTGGCATGTTCGTAAATTGTAACAGTAAGCGATGGACAAGTTGTAGAGTGTGACTTGGACAATTGTGTTATGTCAATCAACATATTTTTTTTCTTCCACATTTTTTAGTTTCTTCATTTCTTAAATCAATATTTTCATTCATTGGCCAAGAGATGCTATTTATGCAAATGATTTACCATATTCTTACTTTCTGTGTAATTTATGTAAATGATTTACCAAATTTTTACTTCTTGGAATATGTATTTGCTGATATTTTGTTTCTGACATATATGTTCCTCTTATATCTCATCATCACATGTTCCTTTGTCTACGCTTGTCTTCTAACATCCTAAGAAAAATACTTCATTCATGCTCTTTCTTTCATTTCTGGTTTAACTTGTAAGTTGATGTAAATTGATTTAAGCCAGGGCTTCTCTTCTGATAGAGATTAGATTTCTTTTTTTTTAGTCTATGATTTATGATAGCTGAAATGGAAAATCTAAATCCACCACTCCTTTTTCATCAATGGAATTGGTATATGCACCTAAAACTGGAAACAAACTAACTCTACCCCTATCTCCACAATAGTAGTCAATTCAGTAGTGCCTCCACTATCTCAAATAAGTTCAACATTGTTAAAATGGTAAGGCAGATTCAAGAATTTATATGTTGAGTCTTATTCTATAAATGAAGTTTATTCATAATCCATCAACCAATGATAATTTTTAGAGTTTGAGATCCATTTTCTAGGACATGATTTGTTTTAAATCTTCTGGGTTCATCACATGTTCCTTTGTCTATGCTTGTCTTCTAACATCTTAAGAAAAATCCTTAATTCATGCTCTTTCTTTCATTTCCTGTTTCACTTTTTAGTTGATCTAATTTGATTTGAACCAAGGCTTCTCTCCTGATAGATATTAGTTTTCCTTGTGATCAGTGTGTGATTTATGATAGTTTCTGAACAAATTTGAATCCACCACTCCTTTTGCATCAATGGCGTGGGAATATGCACACAACAATGAAAACAAACTAACTATGCTCCTTTCGCTGCAATAATAATCAATTCAGTAGTGCCTCTTCATTCATGCTCTTTGTTTCATCTCTCTCTATGCTTGTCTTCTAACATATTAAGAAAAATCCTTCATTCATGTTCTTTATTTCATTTCCTGTTTCACTTTTTAGTTGATATAAATAGATTTGAGCCAGGGCTTCTCTTCTGATAGAGAATAGATTTCTTTGTGCTCAGTCTTTGATTTATGGAAGTTTCTGAGAAACTTTGAATCCACCACTCCTTTTGCATCAATGGTGTGGGAATATGAACCTAAGAAAGGAAACAATCTAACTATGCCCCTTTCTCTACAATACTAATCAATTCAGCAATGCCTCCAATATCTGAAATAAGTTCAACAATTTATATGTTGATTCTTATTCTATAAATGTATTTTATTCAAAACCCATGAACCAATGATAATTTGTAGAGTTTGAAATCAATTTGTGGGACATACTTTGTTTGCATTCTTCTTGGGTCTTAAAACAACTTTCACTGGAAAACTGCTCATTTACACTACTTGTTGTCTATACTGGAACTTACATACTTTTGAAAATAAACTTCTTAGCTTCTTTGTTGATTGTAGGTTATGTTGTATATGGTGGTCCATTGATGTGTGATTTTAGTTGACTTTAGTGCAACACGTGGTCACTCTGCTTCCCACCTTGTACATTTTTGGTCTAAGGCCTGGATTGCCAAGAAATCTTGACATATAAAAATCATTGATGATAAAAATTAGTAAATGGGATTTTACTTAAGAGGATGTTTCATCTTCTAGTTAAGTATCCATAGCCATGTGTAAGAGGCTTAGAATTCCAAAATTCTTGAGCATATCAAAAATATTTTTGTGTATATGTATCATTATTAAACAGATGGACAAATTGCAGAGCCTGACTTGGAAAACTACGTTATGTAAATCGATATATTGTTTTTCTTCCACATTCTTGAGTTTCTTCATTTCTTAAATCAAGATTTTCTTTCATTTACCAGATTCTTAGTTTCTTTGTCATTTATATAAATGATTTACCATATTTTTACTTCTTCTTGGCATTTTTATTTGTTGATATTTTGTTTCTGACATACATATTCCTCTTATATCTCATCATCACATGTTCCTTTGTATACGCTTGTATTCTAACATGTTAATAAAAATCATTCATTCATGCTCTTTCTTTCATTTCCTGTTTCACTTTTTAGTTGATCTAAATTGATTTGAGCTGGAAAGGCTTCTCTCCTGATAGAGATTAGATTTCTTTGTGATCATTATGTGATTTATGAATGTTTCTGAAAACTCCAAATGCACCACTCATTTTGCATCAATGGTGTGGGAAGATGCACCTAACAATGGCAACAAACTAACTATGCTCCTTTCTCTGCAACACTAATCAATTTAGCATTGCCTCTTCATTCATGCTCTTTCTTTCATATCTCTCTATGATTGTCTTATAACATATTAAGACAAATCCTTTATTCATGTTCTTTATTTCATTTTCTGTTTCACTTTTTAGTTGATGTAAATTGATTTGAACCAAGGCTTCTCTTCTGATAGAGATTAGATTTCTTTGTGCTCAGTTTGTGATTTATGAAAGTTTCTAAGAAACTCTGAATCCACCACTCCTTTCGCATCAATGGCGTGGGAAGATGCACCAAACAATGGCATCAAAGTAACTCTACCCCTTTCTCTGCAATACCAATCAATTCAGGGGTGCCTCTTCATTCATGCTATTTCTTTCATTTCTTGTTTCAATTTTTAGTTGATGTGAATTGATTTCAGCCAAGGCTTATCTTCTAATAGAGATTAGATTTCTTTGTGATCAGTCTTTTATTTATGATAGTTTCCGAGAAACTATGAATCCACCACTCCTTTTGCATCAATGGCATGGGAAGATTCACCTAACAATGGCAACAATTTAACTCTGCCCCTTTCTCTGCAATACTAATCAATTCAACAGTGCCTCCAGTATCTGAAATAAGTTCAAAAATGTATATGTTGATTCTTATTCTATGAATGTATTTTATTCATAATCCATCAACCAATAATAATTTTCAGATTTTGAGATCCATTTGTGGGACATACTTTGTTTTCATTCTTCTTGGGTCTTAAAACAAGTTTCACTGGAAAATTTCTCTTTTACACTATTTGTTGTCTATACCCGAACGTACATACTTTTGAACATATGATTATTAGCTTCTTTGTTGATTGTAGGTTATATTGTATATGGTGGTCCATTGATGTGCAATTTTAGTTATCTTTAGTGCAACATGTAGTCATTCCATTTCCCACCTTGTACATTGCTGGTCTAAGGCACAAATTTCCAAGAAATCGTGACATAAAATATCATTGAAGATAAAAATTAGTAAATGGGATTTTACTTAAGAGGAAGTTTCATATTCTACTTAAGTATCCATAGCCATGTGTAAGTGGCTTAGAATTCCAAAATTCTTCAGCATATCCAAAAACATTGTTGTGTATATATTTCGTTATTAAAGGGATTGAAAAATTCCAGAGGAGGACTTGGACAACTATGTTATGTAAATCGACATATTGTTTTCTTCCACATTCTTGAGTTTCTTAATTTCTTAAATCAGGATTTTCTTTCATTAGCCAAGTGATGCTATTTATGAAAATAATTTACCAGATTCTTAGTTTCTTTGTTATTTATGTAAACGATTTACCATATTTTTACTTCTTCTTGGCATATGTATTTGCTGATATTTTGTTTCTGAAATATAGGTTCCTCTTACATCTCATCATCACATGTTCCTATGTATACGCTTGTCTTCTAACATGTTATGAAAAATCCTTCATTCATGCTGTTTATTTCATTTCCTATTTCACTTTTTAGTCGATGTAAATTAATTTGACCGAGGTCTTGTCTTCTGATAGAGATTAGATTTCCTTGTGATTAGTTTGTGATTTATGATAGTTTCTGAGAAACTCTGAGTCCACCACTCCTTTTGCATTAATGGAATGGGAAGATGCAGCTAACAATGGTAACAAGCTAACTTTGCCACTTTCTCTGCAATACTAATCAATTCAGCAGTGCCTCCAGTATCTCAAATAAGTTCAACATTGTTAAAATGGTAAGGAAGGTTCAATAATTTATATGCTGATTCTTATTCTATGAATGTAGTTTATTCATAATCGATCAAACAATGATAATTTTCATAGTTTGAGATCCATTTGTGGGACATACTCTATTTTCATTCTTATGGGATCTTAAAACAGCTTTCACTAGAAAATTTCTCTTTTACACTATTTTCTATCTATACCCCAACTTAGATAGTTTTGAGCATACAATTCTTAGATTCTTTGTTGACTGTATGTTTGGTTGTAGATGGATGTCCCTTGATGTGTGATTTTCATTTAATTTTGTGAAACACATGGTGATTTCGTTTCCCACCTTTTACATTGTTGGTATAACTCTGGCATGGCAAGTACACACCATAAGAATGTTCTCATGTAATGCTGGTCTATCTTAACATATGATGAGTTTACTCTTTATCAATTTTGTTCTTCCTTCCACAATATCTTAGCCTACAATTTTAGTAGCACTGTATTTGTTGGGGCAGGTTTCAAAATATCACTCTTCGTGGCCCACATAGGCTTATAGACTCTGCAAATGCTAAAAGAAATCCTATTTCAACTTTCTAGAAATTTCATCGAAACAAGGTTGCATATGCCTGATTGAGATTTCACACTCTTTATCAATTTTTTTTTTTGTTGCACAATATCTTAGGCTACAATTTTAGTAGCACTGTCTCCATTGAGGCTATCTATTTGAAACAGGTTTACTCTTTATGAATTTTTTTCTACCTTTATGGGAAGAGTTCTAGTGCATAGTGGAGCCACCCTTAACATCAACATCATTTCTTCTCTATGTGATTCTGATATGCATGAATCGAGGACTCTGTTAATGCCAATTTTAATCTACTTCCGAACCCATCTACCAATATCCAAGTCATCTCCAAATTCTACATCATTGATTTTATTGCTGGTCATAAGCTCCAGCAGGACCTGACGAAATCTGTATATGTCACTCTTCTCATTCACTTTGAGGGTGTAATCATACTCTACACACATATCAATCAGTTAAATCAGTTATCTAGAATTGTGTATTATGAGTCTTATTCTATGAATGTAGTTTATTCATAATCCATCAAGAAATGATAATTTTCAGAGTTTGAGATCCATTTGTGGGAAATAGTTTGTTTTCATTCTTCTATGGTCTTAAAACAACTTTCACTGGAAAATTTCTCATTTACAATATTTGCTATCTTTACCCCAACTTAGATACTTTTGAACATACACTTCTTAGCTTCTTTGTTGATTATAGGTTCTGTTGTAGATCGTGGTCGATTGATGTGTGATTTTAGTTGAATTTAGTGCAACATGTGGTTATTCTGTTTCCCACCTTCTACATTGTTGGTCTAAGGCCTGGATTGCCAAGAAATCTTGACATATAAAAATTCATTGAAGATAAAAAATAGTAAATGGGATTTTACTTAAGAGGATTTTACCAGATTTTTACCTCTTCTTGGCATATGCATTTTCTAATATTTGGTTTCCGACACATAGGTTCCTCTTAAATCTCATCATCACAAGTTCCTTTGTCTAGGCTTGTATTCTAACATCTTAAGAAAAATCCTTCATTCATGCTCTTTATTTCATTTCTTGTTTCACTTTTAGTTGATACAAATTAATTTGAGCTAGGACTTCTCTTTTGATAGATATTATATTTCTTTGTGATTTTAGCCAGAGCTTCTCTTCTAATAGAGATTAGATTTCTTTGTGATCAGTGTGTGATTTATGATAGTTTTTGAGCAACTGTGAATCCACCACTCCTTTTGCATCAATGGCTTGCGAATATGCACCTAACAATGGAAAAAAAACTAAATCTACCCATTTCTCTGCAATACTAATCAATTCAACAGTGCCTCCAGTATCTCAAATAAGTTCAACATTGTTAAAATGGTAAAGAAGAATACAAAATTTATATTTTGAGTCTTATTCTATGAATTTAGTTTATTTATAGTCCATAAACCAATGATAATTTTTAGAGTTTGAGATCCATTTGTGGGACATACATTGTTTGCATTCTTATGGGGTCTTAAAACAACTTTCACTTGAAAATTTCTTTCTTACACTATTTGTTGTCTATACCCCAACTTAGATAATTTTGAACATATTGTTACACCAATTTTTGGTCATCTAACCTATTAGTATTAGATGGACCAAAGTACACCATGTAAGACCAATTTTACCCTAAGTAAAATTGCTTTCACTATGAAAAAGAACTTAGTAATCGATGTTTATTAAGTTGTTTATGGTCTAAATAGGAAACCCCATGAGGAAAAATTGAATGGATCCATATTTGTTTCAATTTCCTCAAGGAATAATTACTTAAACAATTTTTTAATTAATAAATCTAATCATATTTAACCCAAAACAGGAAAATTAATTAGATAAATAAATATTTATTTTATTATTTTCTAGGAATATTTATTTATTTTTTCTAAATGAGACTATTTTCTATTAATGTAACATAAAAATACAAGGAGGCTCAGACCTCTGCAATTCTAGCCTATCTCAAAAGCATAATTCTCAAAAATATAAAAAATGGGACTGCCCACGAAGGGGAAATTAGTCCAATAATTTGTTATTTCGCTGCCTATAGAGAGGAAACCAACGTTACACATGGAAAACTAATAATTGTTTGCAATATTTATACAGACATTGAAACCAGATACTAAATAAACCTTGGAACCAAAAACCATGAACCAGAAAGAACCTGAGAGCTTAGGTGTCATTTGGAGAGGGAGGTGTCTCTTCCACAATTAGATACATGTACTCATCAGTGTCATCTACTTGCGTGTCCTAGGTGGTGTTTTCTACATTCTAGGGCTCCTTGGTCTCACGAGATTTACGTTGAACATATTTGCCTCTATTCCATTCATCACTGCTACTGCCAGAACCTTTTCTGCTACTTCTGTCAGAACCTTTGCTGCGGCTACTGGAAATAGGGTCGCTCTTCTCGACTGCAGAAGGAGCACCTTGGTTGGAGATTTTTTGTAATTTAGTCGGGCGAAGGGCATCCACACTAGTGGGTTCCTCTTCGAAGGAAACAATGATGGTAGCAGTGAATCACGAGCAGTATAGGGTGCATAGGAAGTGAAATTGAGCTGAATGGGTGGAAGGCGAAGAGGAAATCGTTTCCAATCGAGGCAGTGGTGGAGTTGTGGTCATGGAAGAGGTTTGCAGAGAAGATAGATGGGATTGGCTTGAAGTTCCAACACGTTCGCGCCCACTGCAAGTGGCTAGATAACGAACATCAGAATGCTCCAGGGAGGAAGGAGGAGTGTCAGAGTGGGACGAGGGAGAGGAGTGAGTGGCTCACCCTCTGCTGCTACCGCATCTACAACACATGCGGTGTCGAAGACGAGGCATGGTGGAGAAATGGGGAGGGTGAGTGCTCTGAGTCGAAGAAGCAGTGAGGTGATGGAGCCAAGAGGTCGAAGGCACTGAAGTAGGGGTGAAGCTATTTTCCGAGGTGAAATTTAAACGAGAGAGAAGGTTTTGTGAGAAATGGAGTCGAGGGAGCACCTCAATACAACAAAGGAGACTGCAATGTCTCCCTGTAGGAGTGCGGGAGTTCGACTCCGTGATTCCAGGGGGGAAATTGCATCTTAGAGGTTGAGGCAAAGGAGGTAGACTTCCAGACGGAGGAGGAGAACAACCAGGAGGAGGAAGAAAATGACTCTGAGAATTCATTTTGAAGGGATGACAGTAGCCTCGGTGATTGGATTGAAATAAATGGAAAGTGTAGGAGCGGCTGGAGAAATTTAATGCTCACTGTTGAGACCTATGTGTGGCCATGTGGCTATGCCACTTGCCAGCCCAAAATCTTGCCTCCTTATCAGCTGTGATGAACACCCACATCCGGGAATTTTCTAGGAATAATTATTTAAACCTTATTTAAATAATATTCCTAGTTAAATTTGACTAAATAATTTATAAATAATTAAATAAATAATTATTATTGAACCACATCCTTAAAATAATAAATAAATAATTTATTTCTTTATTATTTACAAATAAATGTATTTGACCAAATTCGAATTCATTTTCCCTCCAACAAATATAACAAAATATTCCATAAAATTTGGACCTAGATTTGGTTAATAATATTTTAATTATGCACTATTATCTAGACTAACTCAATATTTTGTTATAAATAGAAGGATTTTTCCATTCAATAACTACCTTTTGTTGCCTAAAGATCACTCTGGATCTATACTTTTGGTTTGATTATGATCCTCCATCATTGTCATATTTTGCTACCATTTTTCTTTCATTGTCATATTTTGCTACATCATCAAGAGAGAGAGATATTAGATCTGAAGTGTCGAGGACTTACAAGAACCCATCCCATTGAGGGGAATAGTAACATATTTCTATGTTCCCTTCCAATGTGTCAAAAATACAAAAATTCTTTAAAAATATTCTTGTCTTGTCTATTGGATGCATGGAGAAACTCTTGCTTTTATTTACTGCTTAATTTATTTTACTGCATAGGTCCATCTTTCATAGCATTTATCTTGGTAAAATAACTGTAGATCTAAATAATTTGGTAGTGATCTTTGATGGTAAGGTTTTTTTTTATGCACAGCTAAAGTGGGTTTTTTTTGTACACATGCGATTAGAATCGATACTAACACATACGCTTCTTAGCTTATTTTTTTATTATAGGTTTCATTGTAGATGGTGGTCCACTGATGTGTGATTTTAGTTCACTTTAGTGAAACACGTGGTCATTTTGTTTCCCACATTCTACATTGATGGTCTAACTATGGCATGGAAAGTACACACCATAATAATGTTCTCATGTAATGTTGGTCTATATTGACATATGATGAGTTTACTCTTTATCAATTTTTTTCTCCCTTGCACTATATGTTAGCCTACAAATTTAGTAGCAGTGTCTCTGTTGATGTAGGATTCAAAATATCACTCTTCTTGGCTGAAATAGGCTTATAGGCTCTGAAAATACTAAAAAGAATCCTATTTCAACTTTCTAGCAATTTCATCGAAACAAAGTTGCATATGCCTGATTGATATTTCACACTCTTTATCAATTTTGTTCTGCCTTGCACAATATATTAGCCTACAATTTTAGTAGCAATGTCTTTGTTGAGGATATCCATTTGAAACATGTTTAATCTTTATGAATTTTGTTTTCTCATTATGGGAAGAGTGCTAGTGCATAGCAGAGCCACCCTTAACATCAACATCATTTCACAAAGCAACCTGACAATGTTGGCATGCCTAATCTTCCCTAGAGTGTCTAGCTCTACTTGAAATTCATTCTCTTAACCCAACTCCATTTTCCTATTGTTCCAGATCCATTTCATAGCAACAATAGTGTAATTTCCTAGTGTTACCTAACACACTTTTCCTATACCTCCTTCCGATAACATTATTTTATGTCAATCTCTTCAAAATGTATGATTTGTTGAATTCTAGCCTGTGAAAGGCCATGAGATTCCATGACTTTGTACTTGATTTAACCCAAGAAAAATTCTTGTATGTATTATACATGGCATCTATAACAGTAAAGAATACCATGACCACCATAGAAATAATCCCAACAAATACCGTGTATTGATGATTCCCAGATCCCTTTTCCCGCTGGAAGCATGAAAGAAGCTTTGATGGCCCACCTCTACAAAGGCTTGGATTTCCAAGAAAAATTTCACCATATGTTTTATTATTGTAACCAGCAGGGACAAATCCAAAAAAAAATTAACTATTTATAAATCTACCCATTCTCATCCCCAGATACCCTAATTCCTACTGAAGCTATACTCCACATGTCACATCCCCATTTGCGTAGTCCCTTCACATATACACCAAGTTTATTCTACTTACATCATTCCTGATCCTTCACAGCCTCTTCGTATTTATTACTATCCAGACTTCCTATATCCAACAAAAAAATGTTTCTCTCCAATCACTCTGGCTTGTCTTTCTACATTCCATGATTTCTTGCTTGACAAAATGGTAGGAAAATTAATAGAGATTTCATGACAAGAAACGAACCCCTTTAGTATTGTTGTTTGTGGTTTTAAGTGGTGATTTAGGGAATGGTTTTTGAGATAAATAAAACTTAGTTTTGTTTTACTAAATTCTTTCTTAATATATTATTAGAGCGATAAACAATGGGTTTTTTATTTGCATTTGAGTAAAACAAATTATGATTTCACATATGCAATCTCGAGTCTTTGGCACTCAATATTACCAATATTCTGTAAATTTTTGTATTATTTATTTTCTTGTTAAGAAATCTCAACTTGAGATTGTCTAATTCAAGGGGATTGTTGAATCCTATAGTTCCATTCTAGAAATTCTAGAATTCTAAACTGGCTTAAATTTAGTTTTCAATTATAATGGGTCAAATAGAGTCATCCAATGCCTTGCTGTTAGTAAAAATGATTACCATAACAATTGGATTTTAGAAATAATGTCACCATCCTCTTTATTATTGAAACAAATATAAATCTCCTTTCTCTCGATATATAAAATGTTAGCATATACTTAATAACAAGAACACAATTCTCAGTAATATAGAAACCTAGAATAAGATGAGATACATTGCACCCATGAAATACCTTAACCAAGGATTTTCTAAATTTTTTGTTGTATTTAGGTGTAGATTAATAGATAAGTTGAATTATTAGTTTCATTTTTTCTATTCAAATCTATTTTTATTAAATTACATAATTTTTGGTAAATATTAATTTTTACTATTAAACTTTCTTTTTAGTAAATTTTATAAATTTTTATAAATATTAACTTTCAAAAAAATTTATATTTCCAAGACTATCAACATTTATATCATTTCATTTTTTTATTCAACATAATCATTAGCTTTAACTTAACTTAGATTTACATATGAATATTGCATCATCATCTCTGATGGCACACATATGAAGTGCCTTATGCTTCTAATAACTTTAAATGACCTCATTGAAGCAAGCTTGCTTCAAAAAGGTTCAATTATACATGTTAAAGGTTGGGCTACTTCAACTATCGGTCCATCAATGTATGTTTGTTACAATTTTTTTTTATATATTATCATTTTCATTCATTTACAAAAACTAACTTTTCAAACAACAAGTATAGCTTAATCCATGATTTTTGAAAAACGCTTTAGTTTTACATATAGCCAATTTTTTTTCACTCACACAATCATTATTTTTTAACTTACATTTACCTATTAATGATGCATTCTGACTCCTTTTAACTTTTCATGTAGTTCTATAGGAATCCTATTTATACATCTAAGTAAAAACCACATATAATTTTTTTTAAACCAATAACCACATTTATAAATTTCCTTCTCTATACTACTTATTATTTTATCTCTGTTTTTAGAAAATGACAAAAAAAATTACTGAGAATGTTATTTCCTCAATTCTCTCGAGAAAAAATCATATTCAACCATTTCTAAAAATAATTTAACTCGAGTGTATTACATCAATGCAAACTTCAACAATACGATATCGCACCGCCATCTACGATGGCATAGATATGAAGCACCTTATGCTTCCAATAACTTTCAATGATCTCATTGAAGCAAGCTTGCTTCAAAAAGGTTCAATTATACATGTTAAAAGTTTGGACCACTTCAACTAATAGTCCATCAATGTAGGTTTGTTACAAAATTCTTATTTAAACTTTACATATTTCCTTCATATGACTGTAAACTCTAACAATTTCTCCTATTACTATCATTGACCATGTAGGTCTATAACACTTATAGACTTTGAAATTTGTACTACATATGGACATTTAATTGGTATTCCAAAAAATATGACTATCCCGATCACCTCTCAAGAAGAAGCTCCATCCTCATCGAACTAAAAACTTTCGTTGAAAAGGCACCACACACTTTCTAACGTTCCTACTGCATCCATCATGCCAGTCCAAATTACGATCAAAGCAATAAACCCTTACCATTCAAACTAGTGCATAAAAGGATATGTTCAAAGAAATACACCTCTTCAACAATTTAAAAATTAATATGGACCTGGTAAAGTGTTTGGCTTCGACCTCTATGATACAGAAGGTGCAGAAATACACATTACATGTTTCGACCATGTTGATGATTATTTCCTTCATAAAATCCAAGATGGAAATTTGTATGTTGTCTCAAAAGGTAATGTGATAATGGCTAATAAACAATACAACCACTTAAACAATGAGTGGGAAATTTTTTTAAATGCTACATCTACCATATATCATGTTTCCAATGAAATAAGATCTAGCCTAGCAATGTATTTCAATATAAAATCAATCAATGATATCAAAACAACAAATCTCAACTCCATTGTTGATGTTCTTGGTATTGTTACTAGCATTTCCAATCCATGCACGATATATAGAAAAGATGGCTCAAAATTTATGAAAAAAATAGTAAATCTTGAAGACATGTTTGGATATAACATGGATGCAACCTTTTTGGGAGGTAATTTTGATGGAGTATCAAAATAATTTTCCAGCTTATGTGCTACAGGAAATAATCCCATCATAGCAATCAAGTCTGCTCATGTTATTGAATTTAATGGAAAAAATGTTAGTACTACAACAATATCAGTTATTATTGTAGATCATGACATCAAATAGGCCCATATGCTAAAGTAATTGTTTAAAAAATAAGGTTCCACTGCAACTTCTACACCACTGACAACAAGATATTTTCCTTCTTTTTGCCATCAACACAAAAAAATAACGATTGCTTATATGTACAATATGGAGTCCTCAGATATTCCTAGATTCTACCAAGTCAAGGGAACAATAACAAAAATATGGATGGACAATCTTTACTACCTATTATGCCCATATATTGTCGATAAGAAAAAATGAATGAAGAAACATATTACAAAAAATACAAGCACATGGTATTTCCCTAAATGAAACACTACGGTAACTGAATATGATTATAGATACTTACTAAAGATCGATGTACAAGATCACATTGGTAAGTTTGTTTTAACAGTTTCTTTCGAAGATGCAACATATACAATTATTGGAGTTAATGCAAGGGAGTTCTTTTTGTTATCTAAGGATCTTGATGTAATAAAAAAAATGATCTCCAAAGAACTTTGGACAAATCACATATTCAGACTATCAGTGAACACAGAAACATTTAGAGACATACCATGCTTGAAATATGTTATCAGCGAAGAAGAGAGCTTGCAATTCTAAACAGAATGCAACAACATCCTTCAAGTAATCATTAAAATCTCAATATCATAGATAAATATCATTACAAGTACTCTTGCCTTATTCCTAATTTATATTATTTCAATTTAAAAATACATTTGCAGACAATAGTCTTTCGTATGCCTTTCCAAATATATATCTTATTGTTTATTCTCATAATTTCTCCAACATAACATTAATTGTATGTAATTTCACTTAAGGTAGTTCACATTACTGTAACGTTTTCCCCTTTTAACAAATCAAGCAACTTTACACAACACATATCCAATTATCTTCATGTACATCTCCAAAATACTTAAATATTCTCTCAAATAGATTTTTATCAACAGATAATTTCATTTAAGGTAATTCACATTACTTTAACTTTTTTCCCTGTTAACAAATCAAGCAACTTTACACATCACATATCCAATTATCTTCATGTAAATCTCCAAAATACTTAAATATTCTCTCAAAAATATTTTTATGAACACGTCACACATCTTATTATCTTCCTTTATCGCTACAAATTACTAAAATTTACTTTCAAACACATTTTTATAATAATATATTAACATAAATAAATTGTAAACTTCAATTTCTTTTTTACCTTTCCATACAATAACATGGTTTTTGTCTCTCCAAGTAACATTTCCATTCCACCTCTCTTTCCTATAGGTGCATTAAATTTTCAAAATGTCTACTACTTCTAATCATGAACGCACATGAAGATACTATGCAGAAAATAAATAATGAATAAATGCATGTTGACGTGAGGTTTATCATGCTAAAAAGGGCCTGAAAGATTCCCAAACAAGAAAAAGGGAAAAAAAACTCAAAATTCATAGTCAACGACATATGATGGAAATTCACAATTTCCATCAAACACTTCCCATTCTAAAATAAATTCTCTTTCCTGATTTTGAAGCCATCTATCTCTTCAATAAACCACTCTAACAAATTTATCCAAAACTCATTCGCTAGCACCCTCCATTCAACATTCTTTCAACAATGTTCAGAATAATGATGTTAAAAAATAAATTCATAACTCATTTACCCCCTCCCTCGATTAGACATGCTTTTAACAACGTTCATACTAATGATGTACATCGCGATTTCCATGAAAAAAATCATAAAATTGCACCTAAATCACCATGCTCCATTTTTCTTGAATCATATCCTAGAATCCATATCCGCATGTCGAACCACATCTATTGTTACTACAGATGCATGTCTGAAAAAAAAAGTTCATCATTTATCATTATCAAACAACATGGACCCTGGTCCTCAACCACCTATCTTGGTTTCTCTTTCACAAATAGAAGAAATGATTATTTCTAGGGTTAACCTTATCCTCCAACACCTGCATGTGGTCGCCAATATAAATATAATGGCCGCACAATTTATTTTCGCAAGACATTACAAAAATAACATGCATGTTTCCATGACGTGCTGAAGACTTGGATATTTTAATCATTATCTGTCAAAGTAATGACCATCAAAATTATAATTGCATTGTAAGTAGACATCATGTTCTCACTATATTAGAATAAAAATTGGAAAATGATCCTTAATATAAGAATTTTTGCATTGATAACAATGCACTAGTGTCCTTACCAGAACTCCCCACCGATATCTCCTCATCCCTACACCGTTCCAATACCAAAGATCTAACTACCCAAATATCACTTGAAACACCACTTTTCCCCATTGAATATTCCATAAGCCAATAGCCACACCATACATCATCATTCATTCCCACTATTCCCAATACAAATATAGAAATCCAAGAAATACGACAATATTTACATGCATACAACCACCATTCTGACACTAAAATTGAATGGCACCGATAGGCCTATCCCCAATAAATTAGTACAACACATAAGGTCTCTTCTCTATGGGTTTCCCAACCCTATTCCCTATAGGAGCTGCACTAAAAAATCAACCAAGAATAAAGAAAATGCAGTTACATGAATACACACTTCATATTCTACATTACCACGATAATAGATTGGGAAAACACCCTCAATTTCGCTATTACATATACAATATTATGATGCACCATCTTAGTCAAGAAACAACCTCCTTTTTAAAAAAAAAAAACATTGGAGATGACTTTTAAACATAAATCCATGAATTGTACATCCGAGTAGAACAATTTTCAGATGATAAATTGGTAGAACAAGTGATGTGATTCAGTAGCTCTCTACATGGCACAAGGTATTTATGGCACAAAGCTAAAAATGAGGTGACAGACATGATATCTCAACTCGGCTGCCTAATTTTCTTCTTCACATTAAGTGTAGCTGATATAAAATGGTATGATCTTCATGCAATCATGCCAGGAATTCCACCTTCTGATGTTGTAAAACAATGCAAATGGAAGAATGATAACATTATCTCTGACCCCCACTTCACATCACTATATATGCACCACATATTCACAATATTTCATGAAGTTATATTGGAGAAACACTTTCAAACAAAATAATACTAGTATAGGTATGCACTATACCACATTAATTTCATAATTCTCTATACATTAAACTCCATCTAACTTAAAATTTCCTAACAAAAATACATCCTTTGCAGGTATGAATGGAAACATAGAGGATCAACGCACATCTGTGGCTTCCTTTGGATACAAAATGCACCTGATATGGAAACTCTTAATTGGGATAACATAAAATCAGTTGAAAGCACTAAACAATTCTTCGAAAAATAGATATCATCTTGGAACCCTCAGCATTCTACAGTTTCAAGCAAATCCATTTCTCAAACAAATTTAGAAGACCCTTTCTTGTTGTCCATGTCAAATATTATCAGAAACAATCCATTTAATGGTTATGTCCAACTCATCAATTGCATTGAGAGACACAGAAAATGCACTGAAAACACATGTCTCAGAAAAAAAGGCTCCTCATTCAAAACGCCTTGCGAATTACATGCACATTCCTCCTTGTTCATTGACTCTAATGGAAAAAATTCATACACCCCTGCTCGCAATGATTTTCGTCTGAATACGCATAACCCTACCATCCTATCTATTTCGCATGCAAGTGTTGATTTCCAACGAGTTCTCTCAATCCATGTCGTTCAGAAATATATTGCCAAATATGCATCCAAAGTAGAAAAGAATTCTAAAAAATTCCATGATATGCTACGTAGAATTATACTTACTTCACCTAATGTTGACCCAAAAATATTTGCATTTCAAAAATTCCTTGTAGAAGCTCTTGTTGATCATGACATAGGAGCACAAGAAACATGTCATATGATACAAAAATTACCATTAACATTGTGTAATCTCTCCTTCTTCCATTAAATGTAACCCAAAAAATCTATATGCAACTTCCACAAAATAACACCACCACTCCTCCATCACCACACTTCATAGATACATACATCCATCTCCCATATGCCTCAGAATCCACATCACTTATAGAAATAGCAAGATCTTGGTCATATGATCCCCATCATAAGACAAACAAATGGAAACAAATACCTTAACATGAAATGCTTCGTATCATACCACTTTATTCCTTAATACCATCCACAACGGAATCTTCCTATGCTGACTTCTATAGAGTTGAAATTATTCTTTACAAACCATTTCGTCATATCGCATGTGACATAGGAAATTCTGTTGAAGAATCCATCACAAACTGTAAAACATTTCATCCATTCTACAAACGTTGGCATCAACACTGCACACTATCTGATATCAATCCTCTTGAAAATGATAAGTCAACTATTCATGAATTCCATCCTCCATAAAACATGGAACTAAATGAATTATAATTACTCTCTCAGTTGTACCCTACAGAAACATTTCTCATAAATGACCTTGAAATGCTTGGGCTTCATGGCTTTGATGATGACTATAACTCGAATCATACCACTATCCCATTAGATCTCCAAGAAATAAGCCCATAATCCATTGATAATAATCGCTCTATTCATCACATTATTCAAAAAAATAAAGATATTCTGACATACCTTAACTCCTTATCTCCAATTAAAAAAAAAGCTCTGAATATTATTTGTAGTCATTCTAGTAAGAAGGATATCTTACCTGCTCTATGAATGATAATACAAGGCATTACTAGAATTTGGAAATCCCTTCTTATAAATTTCATCATAGAAATTCTCATAATACTTGCTGAATTGAAACCTTCACCGATCATGCTCCTAGCCCCTACATGTGTTACAAAATTCAACATAGAAGCATCGGCAATCCATGCTGCCCTCCACCTTCAAATAAAATATCTTACACCATTAGTATTCAATGCTATTGCAAAATTCCATGAAGAATTTAACCATATTAGGTACATCCCAGTAGATGAAATGAGTTTCATTGGGCCTAAGCTTCTTAGCCAGATTGATGAACGTCTTTGGGAGGCACTTCCATTAAAGAGAAACATTCCATTCAATAGTTGTTCCATTATATTAATTGGTGATCTTGGCTAGTTACCACCCATCAAAGACATACCACTATATGCAGGCACAAGCCATAGAAGCGCATTTTGGAACACATTCAACACAGTCATTACATTGGACAAAATATTTCATCAACAAGGTGAGAACATTACTCAAGTTACTTTCAGAAACATCCTCCAAAACATTAGAAGTGAAAATCCAACAATTAGCAACTATAATATCCTTATGATGGGAACAAAATATTTCTTGTTAGAAGATGAAATAAATTCTTTCCATGATTCTATGCATCTATTTCAAACAAATGCTCAAACATTGGATCATAAAAAGAAAATGATAAAATATTTAAACACTCGAGTTGCAAGATCCATTGCAAAAGATGACAACACATATTCTAACTTCTCTTGAGACAATGAGAAACTCGAATGAATTTTCTACCTCTAAAAATGGTGAAAATTAATGTTGAATTCAAACTTTTGGGTTTCAACAGGCCTTATTAATGGTTCCATCAGGGAAATTGTATCCATCTTCTACAAAGAACCAACTGCACCTCCATAACTTCCAACATTTTTCATCGTTGAATTTCCCAAATACATCGAGCATTCCTAAAATGAAACAAACCCCACTCACTTGCATATACCAACAATAAAAAGAAACAAACATATGCAAATTCGACTTAAAATGTCTTTGTCATTAACTATACATAAATCTTAAGGCATGAATTTTCCAAAAGAAACGATAGACATTAGAAAAATTTAACAACAAGGCCCCATAGTTACAACAATTTCAAGAGTCCCTTCTCTAGAGAATCTCTGAATTTTCCCTACATTCTGTTTTGATTGTTTGATGAAAATGAAAGAAAACTAAAATATTGGTCGAAGAAAACAAGCAGAAGAACTTCTTTGAGTGTCTCCTACATACAACCAACTCCATTCCATATCTTAACATCTCCTAAATTTTTGCACATATCATCAACTCGAAAATATTCTGATCACATATCATTTCTACCTATTAACAATAATCTACTTTACTCATTATTAATATATGGTTTAAAATATTACGTTCCTGATATAATTATTAACTACTTTCTTCTAAGATTTCTATATTTTGAAACAAAACACATGGAATCAGTGATATCACAGCTACACAACTACTGCATATCATCTCTAACATCCCCTAAAGGTTTCCACATATTATCAAGCCCAAAATATTTTTATTAAACATCATTTCTACCTATTAAGAATAATATAATTTACTCATTATTAATACATGGTTTAAAATATTACGTTCTTGAGATGATTCTTAACTATTTGCTTCTAACATTTTTTTTGTTTTGAAACAGAACCCATGGACTCACTGATATCACAACTACACAACTAATACATAGAAATAGATACAAAAATTCATACATTACATGACATACAAAAAAAATTATCGCCGGTACCAAATCCAAACATACTTCTTTACAGACTTCGACAAATTATTAATTGTTACTTAAAATAAAATATATTCTAAAATGTATCATCCACATATACGAATGAGATAAAATGCTAAAAATAAGAGCAGACTTGCAATTGAGAAATATGCATCTACAATTCTGAATAAATCTCCAGTGGTGTTGAGTTTGCCATTGATCAACATGCATCTTTGACTGAACGTTTTCAATTCCCCATATTAGAGCTAACTTCAATTTCATATAACACAAATTCTTTATGATAGAATTCACATACAACCTCATTATAGTCAATTTGAATAAGTTAATTTCCATTTTTCAGAAAATATTATTTCTTCTAATTTTTCAAAAAAAAAATTCTTTGCAGGTTGCTTATTACTTCAGAAAATCTTCTAACTCTTCGACAAGCTTAGAATCAATAGTTTTTTTCATGATATACTTGTAATATTTTACAAAAAATAACAATTTTATTGAAAAATATTAAAATTAAATGTACATTTCAAGCATTGCACACTCTTAAAATGTTCATTTCAAACATTGTACATTCTTAAAATGTCACATAATTGAAAACTATTTCCATCAACTAACCTTTCCATTACATCCTGTACTTATTTCAACAATATAATTATGTATTCTTTCCAATGTCATATTAATATAGTATTATAATACCAACTAATGAAGATAACTTCAATAATTCATTTCAATATTTTTACATTTCCATATTTCATAAAATAATATTGTTTTATAGGTACATGATATCTTCAACAAATTCTACCATAACTTTCTTTTCAAATATTAAAATGCAATGTCTATTACAAACATTATACATCATATATATATATATATATATATATATATATATATATATATATATATATATATATCCAATGACTTTAATATATAAATACAATGACACATCAAATTAATTTCAATTGATTTATTTTTAGCTTCTTCCTTACGACGTTTCCTTCACAACATTAGGTGCAATTGCTAGTATATGTATATTTCTTAACAATGGACTTCATTATTCGTGGTGGTAGAAAGTGATTTTTTAATTTAGCATACTATTCACTATCTAAATATGATTGAAACAAAGCACATCATGTAACTATGAATCTTGTTTAAGCTATTAATGAAGAGGAGGCATTTATTTCGTATACTATTATATTGAGGTTTTTATTAACCACGAATTTAAAGTTATTAATACACTCATATAGTCTTGAGCTCTTGGACTATATACATACTTTAATTATAAAAATAAATATGGAATCCAAGTGACAAGTAAAATAAAAATTAACCTTTTAATTAAAAAACATGGGAGGTGGAGAGATTGGAAAGCCCTCACTGAAACTAGGGTTTCATTATAGCTCGCAGTTCTATGTCTAGATTAGGTGATTTTTTTTTTCATATTTTTGCGAATTTTGAAACAATTGTGAAACTTGGTGACTCTGTAATCAATTCGGTCCCTCTGTTCCCTCTTGATGGTATGCTGACTCAAAATGAAAATCCATCTTATGTCTCATATAGCTCCATTTTGAAGTTGGGTGTTTCCCTCCTAACATTTCAAGAAAATTTCTCCTTCTTCTCCTAATATGGATGTGGAGAAGAAAGAGTTCAACACTAAAAAGTTTTATTGAAAGAAATGATTGGTTTTTCAGTTCAATGGTTTTTGGCTGCAGATGATGGATCTTCATAAATAAATATTTAAATCTTGGAAACCCCATATATTAGATCATTTGAATATTTACTTCATGGCTTAAGGATTTTTCATTTTTGTATTTTAGAACATCTAGGATAAGAAGGTTATTTGAAAATTTGATTACTGGTTTTCGGGTATTGTTGGTTCATTCATGTAGCTTTGGCCTCCCACTTTAAATCCAATAAAAAATTCAATTTCCAAGGTTCCATTTTAGGTAAGACTTTCAAATCACCCATTTCATTTGTTTAACATTTAAATGTTAACATCTATTGACAAGACTTTAGAAAAAAACAATTGTCTGTAATGTTCCCAAATTTTAGCGTCTAGCTAAAAGGAATATTATAGTTAATATTTGATGAATAAAATCAGTAGGGAGGCCCATTAACCTCCTTAGAAGAAAAATAAAACTCCTCATGTGAAAAATGCGAAGAATAAGCAGTTGTATTGAGCACCTACAGGTGTGAACAGGATTGTATCATGTTGATTCAGTCAAATTTGACCAAATCCACATGCATTGTCTAGATACATTGTATCTCCATGATAGACTGCGCAGTTTTAATGGAGGACAACTTGCATGAACTAGATGACACATATGGATGGGACCCATTATGGATAGGAGCACTTTTTATATATGGAGAGGAGGATAGCCATTCTATTCATGCTTGCATTATTATTTTCTTTGGTTTGTTGAGACTTTGCTTCCTCTTGCTATTTAGCAAGGTTGCAGTGCTGTTTAGCACAAGGGTGTTCCCGAGCGGGAATCCCTACACCATCCTCAGGGAAGGAGAGGTTCTTTAGGCTACATTTCCTCATTCCAACATTTTTACCAAGCTACCTCCTTCAGCTATAGCGCATTTTATGTTTAGGGCTAGGTTGTGTTGCAAGGTACAACAAATGAAGATCTCTTTGAGTCATTTCTGGGCTCGTTTTTCAATGGAGAGCTTGTATATCCATTGGGAGATCAACAAGGGGGACTCTCAAGCTTATTTTCACATATTGGCACTTGGCCAAAGCATCACTGCACTTCTACAGTGTATTCCCATAGAGGAGTTGCATTATTTTTCAGAGAGTAGTTGCAGCAAGGTTTAATACCTTGATTTTGGGCTAGTTTCCCAAAGAAAGGGCCAACCCTTATCTCAAAAAGCTAGAAAAGGGGGTTTGAATCTGTATTGTATTTTATTCAAATGTATTCATGTAACGTTGCATGGGACTGCATTATTTTGTAGTTGAATATCCAAATCTATTCCTTTTGTACTTGAGCTTCCAAGAAACCCTTTCTGGGTTATCTCCACATTGTATAAAAGAGGCCATATCTCTGTTTTTCTTTGTTATTTGGCTAAATAAACTCAACATATGATGTATACAACATATTTCTACAAAAACCCTCTTGTAATTACGCTGTTCTGGCTTCAGAGTTTTTTGTATGGGTTAAGTTATGGGTTTTTAGTGTTTTTTAGCCATATGAGAACCGGGAGATCTGTTTAACTTAGATAGAATGATTTTTTTTATATCCCATTATATATGTGAGATTTATATAGCATGAAATAAGGAATAAAATACCCATTTCACACAATTACAATGTTATTTTCTGGAAATAGCATCTTTATGGTCGAGATCATTGTTTTTCCCCACATGGAGATGACATATGGAGACATAGTTTTGTTGATGTGCTCCTAATATGATGAAAATACAAATTTAAGAAGTAAATTTAGACATATTACATTATTTTTTTCAAATATTACTGGATCTCCAACTTAAGAATATCTTCAGATATTCTTACTGTTGTAGGAATTCCTATTTTGGGATATTATAGTGGTATCAAAGAATAATATTAGCTCAGCCTGTGCATCCAAGACATTATGCCATTAGGAGGAGAATATTCTCATAGAAAAGAGAAGTTGTGTAGAAGAAACAAGAGCATGACTCCATCATTTGGAGGAATAAAGGAAGAGAAGATATGCCTGCTTCTTGTCCAAACTATGAAGAATATCAAAGAAGATCTCAAGGAGATTAAAGGGGAGGAGTGTAGAATATTTCTGAGAGGGTTTGAATCAAGCCCTAGCTATTCACATGAGGGGTGTGAGAATTCAACCACACATGCAGATCCACAATGCAGTCTATTGCCCACATTTACTACAAGAAGGATGGAGGAAGAAGATGCACCAAGGGAGGAGACCTTGAGTGACTATCTTCAGGAGTATGAATATCAATCATTGAGATTCAAGGAGAACTTGGACTTCCAAGGGTTTTTCAAACTCAAGGAGGAAAGATCCAACATCGATAAAAGAAGAGAGGTAGAATCTTCCTATCTCACTTTGATGGATCAACAGAGTGCACAACCAAAGCTTAGGTAGAAGAGCTAGATTCCTATTTTCAGCTACACCAAGTTTCAGAGAAGGAGGCCATCAGAGTAGCAACGCTGCACCTTAAAGGTATGGCCCATGATTGGTGGTTTAATGATTCTACTTCACTTTGTCATGAAAATGTAAAAACTTATGTTGAGTTCACTAAGGAATTGGTGAGAAGATTTGATAGAAAACATTTTGAACCATCATTTGTTAAAAATAAAAACTCAAACAATTTGCATGTGTTGGAGAGACCTATTAAACCAACTCCACTCCATATTTATAATGGGGATAAAAACATGCATGATAGTTTTCCAAGGGAAAGATCCCCACTTCTTGAAGAGCCTTCTTCTATTTGTGAAGACATGGAGTTTCCTCCTTCAAGATATGACCAAGATCAAGGGTCTCTCATTGAGGATGAGGCATTCTCATATATGGGAGAAGAGGAGAAGTATCAACATCAAGGATGATGAGCATTCAAAGTTATCTATTTCGGGAGGTTTATGCACATAAGGAGGGGACTGAACTGCGTAGTGAAGAGAGGGATAGCTCAGTCCACTCATATATACAGTCCACTTCAGATTTTGATGTCTCACTACATGGAGGCATTCCACCTGGGAGGCCACCAGATCTACAATTGATGAGAGACATCTCGTCTTCAGGTTCAACACTCTGGGATTTTGGAGAGGTGAAGAGTTTGGAGGAATAATTTTGAATCGGGGATGTAAAATTACTAGGAAACAGCATGAGGAGAGCTTCACATGCCAGATCACCAGCACTGTCTCTTAGGAGGATTGACCCATAGTGGAGGTCTCAACTCTTAGTAGAGTACTCCAAGAATCTTGGTGCACGCATGGTTTTGGATGACCCAGATAGTGATAATGATTATATAGTGGATGATGTGGTCATCTACTCTCATGGAAATATCTGCTTGACTAGAGCTTCTAAGCTCAAGGAGAAGTTGCTTCATGTAGTACATCAGGACTTCCTTAACATGCATTATGATGCATATCTTTCTCTGGTAGAGGAGTTCACTTGGGAGGGGATTCATCATGACATATTTAAGAATATGCGGAGATGTATAGCCTGGATGGTGATAGAGAGGAGGTCACAACCACTTCCGTACTCATTGGAAGTGAGGGAAAAATTCTAGTTGAGCCATTTCAGCTCAAGATCTCAAGTACATGATGAAGGAGGTATAATTTTACATTTTTTATTGTATTTCTTTTCCTTGTTGGAGAAGCATGATGTATCAAGAAGAATTATCTCTTCTTGCATATTGTATGATGGTGTACTTGTAGCTAATTGTAGCATTGATTTTGGCTACCTTATTGGTGGTTTGTGTGGAAAGCCACATGATTCTTGATGTGCACCATTGAAACCACATTGTATCTTCATGTTTCCATCTTATGAGATGACTGTGGCAACAAACAAGTGGTTGTTGAAGCACTTTTTATTTTTTGTTCTAAGGCAGGCACGGAATGCACTGCGCTGGTTCCTTATGTGGAAATATGATTCACTCTACGGTTGTCATTTGGAAACTTGTTTCCATTGTATTTTTCTTCCATATATTGCTGATATGTTTATATTCATGGGAAGCTTTGTTTGGAGAGTGGGATTTGAGATGGAGATGCCCATTGCGAGTATGATTTTCCCTATTTTAAATGTTTAATGTTTCAAGAGGAACCATGGGCACACCATGATTGCCACAACACACCTCTTTCCTCCATGTAGGAGGAGCCATTGGGAGAACTTGAGTTCTTGGAGGAGGCACTTCACCGTTGACTTATCTAGTGGGGTAGCTTGGGCCATTTTTTAAGGCCATGAAGTTTCATCCAAATATCAAAAAACCCCTCATACTTCCCATAAATGGAGAGAGAAACTACTTGGATGGGAAAATATAAACTCTCCATTAAGTCCCAACACATTGCACAAACCCGGGGTTGCAGATTTCTTTGATGAGCTACCTAGGACGGCTCATTTCATTTTGATGATAGCATGGGTGAGTTTGTCAC
Organism: Pinus albicaulis; assembly: GCA_034641835.2. Taxonomy (NCBI): domain Eukaryota; kingdom Viridiplantae; phylum Streptophyta; class Pinopsida; order Pinales; family Pinaceae; genus Pinus; species Pinus albicaulis. The sequence goes on from CM076573.1 coordinate 931,054,895, forward strand.
TCATTGGGAATGATATTTCCTTTTTGTATCATCACTCCTACCTTAAGGAGGCCATGAGACAACAAGCATGTTTCCACTTACACCTTTTCGTGATGTGAGCCATTTGGTCATGCATCTTTGGGAGGAGACATTGGAGGGAAGATTTGTTGCAAATTATCTTGAATAGTTGTGGGGAATATTGATGAGGAGGCCACAAGAGGAGAAGGGGAGGAATTTTTCTCTCTCTATGCAGTTGCTTGAGGGAAAGCAACATTTTTGAGGGAAGGACTGTAATGTTCCCAAATTTTAGCCTCAAGCTAAAAGGAACATTATAGTTAATATTTGATGAATAAAATGGGTAGGGAGGCCCATTAACATCTTTAGAAGGAAAATAAAATTCTTCATGTGAAAAAGGGGAAGAATAAGAAGCTGGATTGAGCACCTACATGTGTGAACATGATTGGATCATGTTGATTCAATCATATTTGACGAAATCCACATGCACTGTCGAGGTACATTGTATCTCCATGATGGACTGCACAATTTTAATTGAGGACAACTTGGATGAGCTAGATGGCACATATGGATGGGACCCACTGTGGGCAGGAGCACTTGCTATATATGGAGAGGAGGACAACCATTGTATTCATGCTTGGATTATTATTTTCTTTTCTCTGTGGATACTTTTCTTCCTCTTTCTGTTTAACATGGTTACAGTGTTTTTTAGCATAACGGTGTTCCTGAGCGGGAATCCCTACCTCATCCTCAGGGAAGGAGAGGTTCTTTGGGCTAAATTTCCTTATTCTGGCATTTTTTCTAAGCTACCTCCTTTAGCTACCATGTAGTTTCTATTTAGAGTTGGGTTGTGCTGCAAGGTGCAGTAAAGGAGGATCTCTTTGAGTCATTTCTAGGCTCATTTTTTAGTGGAGAGCTTGTCTATCCAATGGGAGATAACAAAGAGGGTCTCCCGGGCCTATTTTCACATCTTGGAACTTGGCCAGAACATCTCTACACTTGTATATTGTAGTGCCATAGAGGAATTGCATTATTTTTCAGAGAGAAGTTGCAACAAGGTTTAATACCTTGATTTTGGGCTAGTTTCCTAGAGAAAGGGCCAACCATTCTCTCGAAAAGATAGAAAAATGGATTCTCATCCCTATTGTATTTCATTCAGCTCTATTCATGTAATGTTGTAGGGTATTGCATTATTTTTCAGCTGAATATTCAGATCTATTCCTTTTGTATTTGAGCTTGCAAGAAACCCTTATTGGGCTACCTTCACATTGTATAAAAGAGGCTAGATCTCTGTTTTTCTCTGTGATTTTTCTAAATAAACTCCATATCTCTTGTATAAAACATATTTCTACAAAAAACCTCTTGCAATTACGCTTTCCTTGCTTCAAATCTTTCGATATGGATTAAGTCATGGGTTTTTAGTGTTTTTTAGCCATATAAGAACAGGGAGATTCGTTTAACTTATCTAGAATGATTTGTTTTAGCTCCCATTCTATATGTGAAATCTATATAGCATGACCTAAGGGATATAAGTTCCATTTCTCACAATTACAACGTTATTTTCTGGAAATAGCATTTTTATGGTCCAGATCTCACTTATTTTCCCCACTTGGAGATGATATATGGAGACATAGTTTTGCTGATATGTTCCTAATATGTTGCAAATACACATTTAAGAAGTAAATTGACACATATTAAATTATTGTGTTCAAATATTACTCGATCTCCAACTTAAGAATATCTTCAAATATTCTTATTCTTGTAGGAATTCCATATTTTGGGATATTACATTTTCCTTGTTCAACATTATTATTATAAAAAAAACTTATACCTGCATTTGTGTGGATATGAGCATCATTAATGGTCTTCTTGCTGAAATAAATTTGGAGGCACCACAGACTATGTTTGGTTTCAAATAAAAAGATTAGTTACATATTATGTTATAAAATATGGTAAGTGCTTAAAAACGACCCCAAGCAACAAAAAAAATATTGTAGGTCGAATTGGTGGCAAATATCAAAGGTTGATTCACTACATAGTATATAAAGGGGAATATCGGCAAGACTTGAAAGACCTTGAAAATAAATAAATCTATAAAAGGAACTCTCAATCAAGTCACAATGGGGAACAATCTAGGGAAGGAAGAAAGAATGAGAAAACATATATGAAGCTTGAAAAAGAAGATACACTAGAGAATAAATAGGGGGAAACACAAGAGAATCCTCCAAACTTAGGAAAAGAGGAAGAATAGCTAAAATTTTTGAAAAATGGAGTACCGTAGCCACAAATTGGGAAAAAAATTGAAGAGGAGGCCTCTTAGGTAGACCAGGAAAATGAAGAATATGTAGATAACCATAACCAATATGTTTATCCAAAATCATTGGAAAACATTGGATAGATACAAGTATGGAAAAAAGAGAAAAAATTCTTAGAAAAAAAGACCATAAGTGAGTAAAGTAAATCCAAAATGACCATTAATTTATATACCATCTATACAAATAATATTTAGAAATCTTTTGGAGAAGTTATACATATCATCATTTATATAAAATAGTGTTTTATAAGGAAAATCAAATAAGAATATTTATTTGGAAAATTTCGAGAGTGAAATATGTATTTGAAGAAATTTATATAAGATGTTCTAGTCATTTCTTATAATATAAAACCCATAATTGTTCGAAAAAAACATCGTACAATTAGATTGGAAGTGTTGATAAATTTCAACTATTGATAAGTTTAATGAGTAGATTAATACTTAATTTAAAATATAATTTTTTTTATATTTAAGAATTAATAGATTAATATTTAAAATATATTTTGTATATATTTAAGATGTAAAATTTAAAAAATTATAATTATTTTTTCATATAATATTGTTATTTTCAAATTTATAATTTATCTTTTTTAATTACAAAATTTAAAAATAATCCCAGACATAATAAATAATCATTACTATAATATGATTGAGAAATTCATTATAAAAATTTTGTATATAAATATTCCATAACTAATATTTAATAACTATAATTAATATTATTCTTAATCAGAATAAAGTATGATGTTAACTAATATTTAATAACTATAATTAATATTATTTTTAATGAGAATAAAGTATAATGTTTTCCTCATTAAAAAGTTGACTCTATAATTAAATTAAAAACCTTTTCCTTAGTATATATTAATTTAAACTTAAATAAAGATTATTATTATTATTTAAATGGAGGATTTTCTGAGTTGAATTATTTGTAGATATGTTTTTTTAGATCTATAACATAAAATATCTAAATTTCTAATTCTTTCAAAACAACGGAAATGGTTTGTCTTCGGGACAATTAGAAGTAAAGAATTTGATGTAATAAGGAGAAAAAAAAGGACAGAGAATTCACACCAGTATTAGAGAAAATGATTGTTAAAGAAAAATTAAAGTAAAATAAAAGTATATTAAGTCTAATTTTAAAGTTAATCGAATTAAGGAAAATAAAAATGGAGAGAATTCTTACAAGCTAAAAGATTAGATTAAAGGTTGCAATAAAATATCTATTACAAAATTAAATAATAATAATAATAATAAATAAGTAAATGTCATGTGGTGTAGAGAAATTGGCTATGGAGTGTACTACTCAGTCTGCAAGATCACTCGTTTGAAACCCATAGATGATTAGGATTTAGTTTAAATTATACCAAAAAAATATAAATCTAGGTTATTAATATTATCGAATTTTAAAGTTAGTAATATTAAAATTTGAATATACAATAATTTAAATAATAATTATTTTAAATAAATGAAGAAGAATCATAATACTAAATGATATAAATCTAAATCTAGATTATTAATATTAATAGCTAAATATCAAAAAGTCATATTAGTGAACAATATTAATTAAATTGTTATAATAAAATATTAAGAAAAATGAATAAACACTTAGAATAAAATATTAATAACAATAAATAATTATTTAAGCATTTTTCTTAAATAATATTAATAATAAAATCTTACTCAAAGCCATATAAGAAATTAATGTTATGAGTTAAATGCTAAAAACTGAACCTAAAATGTTATATAAGAATTCCACATACACACATATACATATATATATATATATATTAATAATAATTGTGCCTAGAAGCGCAATCTACATACCTCTAGTATGACCTTGATGTTGGGTATGTCATGTTCTCAACAAATAAGAAATTTTACTTTTTATAATGTCGGCCAAAGCATTAACCTAATCTTGAATTTTATATAACTTGAATATTTAGATTATATATAACTTTTGAAACTTATTAATGGGCTGAGATTAACTATTAAAATACAAATATGTATTATTTATATAATTTGAACGGATAGTAAATTATCTCACCGTTAAAACTATATTAAATATATGAAATAAAAAATTATTTATAAATAAGAAATAGATATATTAATATTAAATATATAAATAAATAAAAAATAAATTTAATAATATTAAATATGTAATATATAATTTTGTTCACTCAGTTTTGTTTAATATAAAATGAATAACTTTTCTTAAAAACATTATTGTCGCTCTCTCTATCTCTATATATATGTTATTTAATTAACGTAATAAATTATTAGAACTTTTTAGAATAAAATCATTATATTATTAGTTAAATTATACTGTCATTGTCAGTAACTAGAAAAACTAAGAAAAAATTTAAAATACTTAACAAAACATCTTACTGGTAGGAAAAATCCTAGAGAAAAAATCCATAATCACCTTTCTTGCTACCTCACACTTCTAACCACAAACACCTTTATAATTTCTTGGTACCTGAAAAGCTAAAATTAAAATTCAATATTTTTAAATAAACTATTTCCTCTTCTTAAACATCTTACCACTAAAAATAATTATTAAAACAATTATCAATACATCTGTGAATTCTTAAAACACCCCGTATAAGATAGTAAGTAATTAAAACGCAATTATCTTTATTTTTTCCCTCTCCTCAAAAAATAATCCAATGCATGTTTAGCGAGTGAAAAATCATATAAATGATGCACCTCATGCACCCAGAAAAGAAGAATGCTTCGTATCAGAACATTCTTTCAACCTTACCCCAAAAAAATGGTCATATGACGATACATTACTTTACTAACACATGCACGGTCTCCCTCTGGATTAAGCTCTTTCCAACAGAGCCAGTGGAATTATTCATACACATTGACAAGATTTCTATATAATAAAAGATACAAAAGATGTTTCCAATCTTTCCAGAATGCTAGCATTGTTTGTTTCATTAAACTGCACCAAAAAAAAAATATTTAAATTCCAGAATGGAAAACTAAGTATAGTTTTACTTTAAAAATTCCAACTTCTAATGTTGGTCTCTACAGTGCAGTCACAGAAATATTACAAATACGTTGAATTAAATGAAATAAAAATAAATTTCAAATCCTGTCTCAGTATGTGATCTCAGTGGAAATTGACTGGAGCTTGAAAAGTTCCTCCAAAACTTCAAGTAGTAGGAGAGGCATTGTAAGCCACAACTGTCTCTCCGGTACTCTAAGAGGTGACTCTGAGAAGGATAAGGATTGTCCTTTCAGGCGAGTGAAACATTGTAATATGCTCCCCAATTGTTGGTCATGTAGCACCACCCTTTGTAAATGCCTTTGACAACCATGGTAATATTATCTCCTGCACTTCGAACATTCATCACGCACACCAGCAAACACCATGATTTCACTTGGAATTGGAATTTTATACCCTCATTACCTGTGCACGAAACCCTGCAATCATCCCCAATAGTATCATGCAGATTCACATTCATTAGATAAGAAAAAATAATAGGAAAATGAAATGGATATGGAATTGCTCCAAGATTCTATACATGAGACGGGAAATTCCAGCGTGCCACTCAGCTATGTTCATGAAGGCGGTCTTTGGCTCTCAAAGTGTTGGTGAGGAGGATTGTGCCATGTTCGATTGTTGGAATCTTTAAACCAGTTGGGAGGACAAAAGTTTTTAGAATTGACGGTGGTGATGGAAGAGCCTCGAAAACACCATTTCTCACTAAATGCATCCTATTTGGAAACACTATTCACATTCATGTCCTCCATTCTACAATGATGTACTCAAAGCCATTGTCTGAGTGTCGTGGCCATTATGGAACAAATTCTTATACCCGCATGAACCACAATTATATATATGTTCCTAGATGAGCGTATTGAGATGCCAACGTTAACGGTTTTGTAGGTTCATTAATAATCTAATACTTCAGTGGCTGAAGATTTGGAACCCCAAGAGTTATATGAAGTTTTTTCCTTAACTGTTAATGCGATTTAACTATTTTTTCCAACTACTAATCTGACGGCATGCGAATAGATTTTGCACTGATAAAGATTGTTTTTTTCCAACATTATTAATTTTTTTTTTAAATCTTTGAGATATTATTTTTTTCGGTTATAAATTAAGGGAATCTAGTTTGTCTCATAAGTAAATTTTAAGATATAATATTAGTTCACATTAAAACTCAAACATTTTAAAAATAAATTTAGAAATCATTATAATAATATGTTTATCTTCTAGGGTTAGCTCAATTGGTCTATATCTAATTGCTAAAGAACCTTTTTATTTATATCTCATCTTGTCATTATAATAAGAATCATTGCTCCTCACTACCAAAAATAAATTGAATCTCCTTATAGAGTATAAAATTCATTGCTCCCCACCATTCAAAATATAATAATATATTTAGAACAAGTGTTAGCTCAATTAGTCCACGCTTCATTGCTAAAACACCTTGTCATTGGAAAATCACTTTACAACTGCAATACGAATCATTGCACCCCACCACCCAAACTAAATTGACTATATATATGATAAGAATCATTAATACCCCTACACAAAATAAATTCACTTTGACCAGTATTATTATTATTATTATTATTATTACTTGTGGCCACATAATATATGTGGGAAGAATAAAAACTAGCAATTGCAGCATACGCTACAAAGGGAACATCTTAAAACATAGACTTGAGAAGAATTGTGACATATAGAAGATTATTAAAGAAAAATAAATTAGTAAACAAAATTCAATGTAAAGCTATACTATAAATATAAATCACTTACATTATGCCAAAATTATAGATTACGTAACCTTTCCAACATATATTTCCTCCAACATAACAATTTTATATTGTTTGATAGGAGAGAGGGGGATCTTATGTTGAACATTGATTAAATAATTCTTTTTGCTAACATAAAAACTTTAATTCACTATTGAGAGGTACGATGGTGAACTATTATGGTAACATCCACGAGCTTTCCTTTATTCAACATGCTATTTTGTGAGTCTTGGATATGTATTTGGTTAGGAAGGGGCCTATAAATAAATTTAAAAGGAGTTTCATGACTTAGAAAAAAGAATGTATTCCAAAAAAATTGTGAGGATGTGAAGTGTGCATTACATGGTGAGATTGTTTCCTTCTACACAAGTTTGGTGCATATTTCATTCTTCTCTCATAGAAATTTCTAATCATTTTTCAATACTGAATTGTCTCATTTGTGCTATAAATAAAATTCATTCCAATGGTTTCTCCATGCACTTGTTAAGTGCTATGTGAAAAGTCCATTCTAATAGATTAGGGGTTTTTATAGAATGGATAAGGAAGGATTATCACAAAACCTTGAATTTAATAAGCCTTTCCCTTGCATATTTTTAGACTTAAGAGAATTCAAGGATCGATCATCCTACAGGGCCTTCATGGCCGAATTCGTAGCCACAATTTTATTTCTATATGTGACCATTGCCACTGTCATTAGGATTTCACAAAGCAACTAGAGGAGTCTTTGTGGTGGCGTGGGAATCTTTGGCATTCATTGGCCTTTGGAAGGAATTATATTCATTCCTGTATATTTCAAATCAGGAATATCAAGTTCCCATTTCTTCTTAATTAATATATGCTCCCATGTTTTGGTTGTTTGTTACTGCGAAGTTTATATCACTAGAACATGGGAGCATATATTAATTAAGAAATTGATAATATAGGTGGACACATAAACTTATCATTAACTTTTAGGTTGTTTGTTGCTCGGAAAGTGACTCTCAACCGAGAGTTACTCTATATGGTGACACAATGTGGAGGCGTAGTATGTGGGGTGGGGATTGTGAAATTATTTCAAAGGAGTTACTACTCCATCGGGGTAGGAGGAGCCAATTCAGTGTTCCCGAGCTAGACCAAAGGAATCGCCCTCGATGTATAAATTATCGGCACATACTGGTTTGTATTGTGTTCTCTCGAACAGACCTTGAGGCCACTGCCCATGACCGTCACATCTATGTGCATCCTAAATTCATCCACGAAGAAATTGTATAAATATCATATGATATTTTATATTAATATCGATGATCTAGTTGTAGTTGTTATAGTTATTTTTCGTTTATACGCAATAGTGAGTCGTAGTTTGATAATGAGTTTCTATTTATATCTATAAGTTAGTTATTATATTATGATTTTTTGTATTTACATTCAATAGCTAGCTGTTCTATTTTTTATTTACATTCAATAGTTAGCTTAATGTTTTGTTTAATTATATCTGAATCTTTTGAATTTGTTTCATATAATTAAGTTTTACAGTTTGAGGGTATAATTGGTCCAAAACAAATATAAAGTATAAAAAGAAGTATCCATAAAAGGAAAATGCTTTTTATTCAAGGATAATATTGTGAGTTTGTTTCACACAATTAATAGTTAAGGTTTGAGGGTATAATAGGAAAATAAATTAAAAAATTACAACAAAAAAGATGTATGTAGAAATGGAAATTGGTTTTAATGTGGGGACAGTTATTGAAAAAGGGTTTGATTACAAGTGAGGTTTAACATGCAGATTTTAAAGACAATACATGTTATTACAAAGGTGCATTTCTAAGAAATTAAAAAATAAAGTATCTTTGATTTGTATTCTCTTTACAAACTATATAATAGGTTTTATTCGCTGATAAAAATGCATAGGCCTCCACAAATTTGAATTTTGATTTAATATGAAGTAGTTTGAAAGAGTCACTCCCAAAATAAGTTTTTGATTTGGTTTGATATTTGATATATAATGTTTACAAACAATACCACTCAGAATAATTTGACCATAGCCTTAAACAACTTGCAATTATAGTGGGTCTTGTATTTGAAAAGAAGCTATCAACTATTGCACCCTAATTAGCTATAAGAGTCATTATACACTTGCATCGCAACTAGGGGTTGATGTGGTGGAATTTTATAAAAATGCAAAATACACCACTCGAAACGTGAACATTTCGTTTTGTTGTGTAGCTACTCTAAGTTTTTCCTTTTGTTGTGAACTTTTGAGGTGGAAGGATTAATTTATTTTGAAGGAATCATCAATTTGGATTATAGTTCACCATTAAATATTCTGATCTCCTACCGTTGAACTTTAACATTCAGTAGACGGGATGGGAAAAAATGCTCATTAACCAGTTTGGACAGTAGAGGTGTTGACTTCGTAAAACCATTTATTAATTGAATTTCATTATAGAAAAATCTAAAAAATTATTTTCATTTTATGGCGGTGAGAAGTCAATAAGCAAACAGATAGAATGGTTTTAACACCATAAGTATTGCAAAGTTCCAAGAATTTAACTGAAATTTAACAAACATACATATATAATGTTGCAATTATCTCAAAAAGGGAAATTATCTCCTGGGGGCTCTCAAATTTGCATTATCTTATGTAATGAGATTGGATTTCTAACAACTTGGCATCATACACTTACATGTACAAATTTAAAATTTATCTTCAATGGTCTCATACATCTGGAGAGTTGTCAGCCAAAGAGGGTTATAAGGAGTATTGTTCAATTATAACTCAAACCATCGAATAATGATTCTGAGATATTGTGAAAAATTATAATTGACACTAAAGTATACTACACTAGAGTACGCTACAGATGCACTCGAGTATGATATAGGTGAAAAATTTATGATGGGATCCATAATTAGGACTCATTTTCTTTAAGGACCACAAATATTTTCACACAGAATAAAAAAGAAGGATGAAGTAAAATTAAAAATTCCATTGTTGTAAAACGACTTAACTTTGTGGAGAATTTATTATTGTACATAGTCTTAATTTTATGGATTAGTAAGAGAATAATTTCATACCAAATAAAAGAAAATAGACTATGAACTATATGCAAGCTGATGAAGGGGACCAAATCTTCACTTTGAAAAGGGATTTTTTTTTAATATTATTAAACAATTTGAGTTGACATGTAATATGGATCATTTGAAATATATTTCAACTACAAAAATTTTGGGTTAAATGCCATGATGTAATTAAACAATAATGCTGTAATTTCTTGACACAATATTTTGTTGAGGCATTGTTTCAAACATTTTAGGGCCAATAAATAATGCAAAGAATTATTTCAAACACTTAGTGCACATTTTCTAGAGGCATTAAATGGATGCACATAGGCATAAGAATAACCATTGTGAATATTTATTACCATTTTGGGTTGCATTCATTCGGATTTGAGTTGTGGGTTCTTTAGCATGCCACCTTTGCTCTTTATGGTGTCTGCAGGTGAAGTGCATGTGGGGATCGCGAGTCCTTTCTACCCCTAGATCTTTTCCTATAGACAAGGAGGTAATTTGATGACCTCTCTGTTTTTTCTCCATAAAATTCCTTCTGAACTTATTTTCACGTGCTTTCAATTTCGATCCCGTTTATCACTTAGTGCACTAGTGAAAGATTAAATATGATGTTGAACTCAATGCACATAGGAAAAACCATGAAAAAAATGATACAAAACAAAATCTCTAATCAAGAGATAATGTTATCCATGAAGAGAGAAATATGTATTACACGGAATTATCACAAACATATTGTATGATATATATAACATTCGACATAGATAGAGATATTTTTTTGGCAAACTTTACTGCACTCACTAATGTGGTTTCCAGGGCTTGTTTTGTGCCTCAAACTTTCCCAGAGGTGATCCAAGCAAGAATTGTAGGAGATATGTTCAACTCTTGAGATGTTCATGAAATATAATCTGGAGATGAAAAAACTAAAGCCATTCAATTATATGTATTTTTTTCCCAAACAGTTAATGTCGGCTAAGTATTTTTTCTAACTGCTAATATGATTGCCCAAAAATCTTCAACGTTGGAAAGTTGTACATAGAGGCAACTCGAGGAGTTTTTTCTTTTTTTTCAAAGAGGAACACCTTACTGTTTGATATAATGCCTCATTTATGATGCATACTAAATATTAGGGATTGATTTGGTTTGTTGGAGGATGTTGAGAGATTCTCTCAACTTCTCCCTCCAAGACTGGAATTAGTTGGATCTCAGCAGCACTATAAAAATTGTAATATATTAATTTGATTATGATATAGAAATTAATAATTGTGTGTGAATCTTGTTTAATGGATGCTCTCTCCAATTTATAACATGGTATTACAACCTCTACTAGCTTAAATCCCTCATGGGATAGCCAGGAAGATGTGAGAGCAATGATTGTCAAACTACTGTCGTAGCAGAGTAAATAGTTCAGTAGATTTATTTTCTGGGTGAATTTTTTTTTGTGTGTTTGTTATTTTAGTTTTCTTATTTCTCCCATTACTTCTTCTTAGAGCCGCGTTCACTTCTTCGGTGATCATCTTGTAATTATTGGTTTCATATTTGGCCACCACTGCATCTGCTTGTATGCCATTTCCCATTGCTGGTGCCTCAAGAAGCCGATGATTAACCAAAGACAACCATGAAAGGAAACCCTCCTCAACTGGTGCTGATCAATGCAAGAGAGTTGCCGAGAAGGTTTGAGATTTTTTGCAGTGCCTGTAGCATAGAATTTTATGAAATATTGCCATTTATTCCTTGGATGCAAGCCTCCTGGTTCATGAAAGCAGCGCTGAGTCAAGTCTAGGCATCAAAATCAATCCAACTGCACGGTGGCTCTCTGGTATGATATCTTCAAGTATTATTATGACAACGCCTTATTATCACGGGGTCGTGTCACTGCAAACAGGATGTCGGTCCAGCCCAATTCATGGACACATGCAGATCACGATGATATTTTTGGCTGGTTCCATAACCACAGTAAGGCAGAGGCCATATACCCACATTAACGATAAAAAATTGGATATTTTGGAAGCACCTAGCAAATGGTCTAGGTCTTTCAACAAATAATCACAGGCATGGTTTAGCCTTGGTGCTGGGTTCAAACAGCGGGACCAAGCCTCAGTCGGTGATATGGTAGTTGGCGGCCCATGAGGTAAACATGATCCTGTGGGTGCTCCTGATTTTCCGCCTTTAAATTTGGGAAGGTATAACATATAGTTAAGAGTCTGATCTATTTTTAGAGATGAGTTGGCAACATGATATTAGCGTGAGAAAAGGAGAGGCTGTTGTTTAATATTTGTGCTATTACACGGTTTGTTGTGTGGAGTTTAATATGTCAAATTTATTATTTTTATATTGTTTTAAGGTGTAGTGCAGAACCAATTATTGAACAAATTAGCATTATTTAAATTATTCGTTCTCAATGTTCTTTGGTGTCGACAGAACAATTGGCTAATTTGATTGTGTGAATTTGTTATACGCTGATGGATCTTGTTGTGCTTCGGGCTTCAAGAGCATCGGTTACAGGTTATACAATGAGATCCTTGTGTGTAAAGGTCACTTTGTAGGATTGATCGCTGATCATATTCTATACCTAGAATATTTTCCTATAGACTATTGAAATTTATTCTTTGGGGTTATTTCACAGATGGAAATACTTCAATAGGATAGTTCAGTGTCGAGACTCTTCTTCGGGGGTGTCAAGAATCTTTGATCTTACAAATTCAGCATTGATGGTCAGAAACAAATGTATTTTAAATGGGTTGAATGGTAGCTCGAAAATGGTGGAGAAAAGAGTGTTGTCTATGAGATCTCAGAGTGGGTACAAATTTTAATCAAGACCAGAGCAGACAAATGTTTGAATTAAATTAGTGTGTTCTCCATTTTTGTAATGTAGGCATTAAGGGGGGGTGTTTGAGATAATGCCTCATTTATGATGCATACTAAAGATTAGGGATTGGTTTGGTTTGTTGGAGGGTGTTGAGAGATTCTCTCAACTTCTCCCTCCAAGAGTGGAATTAGTTGGATCTCAGCAGCACTATAAAAATTGTAATATATTCATTTGATTATGATATAGAAATTAATAATTGTGTGTGAATCATGTTCAATGGATGCTCTCTCCAATTTCTAACACTTACGGCTTAATTAAGATAAGGTATATTATGTTATATTTAAGACTTTTGTATACATAATTTAATTTCTTTATTATATACGTGGATCATAAATTTACTTTTAACAAAAACATTTACCACATTGAATTTCCAAATTAAGTAAAATTTTAAACATCTTTACTCTTTACTAAAGTCAATACCATTTCCTAAATCAAAGGAAAAGAGTTAATTCAAAAAAAAAAATCAAAATCCAAAATCTTCTAATATTTATTTTAATTAAATATTTTTAAAATGAATCTTTAAAAAGAAAAACCATATAAATAAATAAAAACTATTTTTATACTTCAGAGATATGGTAAATAAATAAAAATATATATAAACTAGATGTATGGTAAATAAATAAAAATTCTTTCTATATTTACTCCTTAAACCTTTTTATATTTAAAAAGAAATAAAAAAGAGGTTTTATTTAGACGAATACCATCGGATGAATACCATGGGACAAATTAATATTGATACCATGGGATAAATACCATGGGCCAAATACCATAGTAAATAAAAGAGGTATGGAAAATAAATAAAAATATAAATAAACCAAAGGTATGGTAAGTAAATAAAACCTCTTTTGATATTTACTCCATAATCTTCTTTATATTTATGAATATTTATGTTCATTAGTTTTCATAACTAAGAAGAAATAGAGAGAGAGAGATTGAGTGGTAAAGGAGAGATGGAGAGAGAGTGTGTGTGTTTAGGGGTGAGATAAAGAGACAAATTAGGATGTATGAAAAGAAGGGGGGAGAGAAGAAGAGACAAGGAGAGAGGGAGGGACATAGTAATGTAGTTGAAGAGAGAGGGGCAGAATGAGAGAGAGAAAGAAAGGGAGATGTGGGAAGAGAGAGGATTAGCGAGAGAGAGAGAGAGAGAGAGAGAGAGAGAGAGAGAGAGAGAGAGAGATGGGGGAAGAGAGGATTGGAGGGAAAAGAGAGAGGGAGGTAGGAGAGAAAAAGGGAGAGAGGAAGGATGAGAGAGAGGAGGAGAGTGATTGGGGAAGACAGAGTATTGGAGGGAAGAGAGAGAGAGACAGAGAGAGAGATTAGGGAGGAGAGAGGGAGTTAGGAGAGAGAGAGAAAGAGGAAGGACGAGAGAGAAAACTTGATAGAGAGGAAGAGAGAGGGATTGGTAGAGAGATGGAGTTGGAGGGGGAGAGATGTAGGAAATAAGAAATATAGAGAGTGAGAAGTGGAGGGAGAGAAGGAGTGACAAGGGAGAGACAGAGAGAGAATGTGTATGTTTGGGGCTGAGATAAAGAGACAACTAAGGAGAGATGGAGATAAGGGGGGAGAGAAGGAGATATAAGGAGAGAGCCAGGGATATAGTAACATAGTTGGTGGGTGAAGAGAGAGAGAGAGAGGGAGAGAGAGATGGGAGAGAAAGGGAAAGAGAGGAAGGAAGAGAGAGGATGTGAGAGTGTGGAGAGAGGGAGGGGGAGGGAGGTAAGAAGAAATACATAGAGAGAGAGGTAGAGAGAGAGAGAGGGAGTGAGTGATAAAGAATATGGAGAGAGAGGGAGAGAGGACAAAAGGAGGAAAGAGAGATATTAGTGGGGGAGAGGGAGAGAAGGGGAAGATAGAGATATAGATTTAAGGTGCAGAGAGGGAAGAAGAGAGAGATGGGGAGAGGAGGGGATTGAAAAAGAGTCTGATATATATGGAGTGCGAGAGCGTGTGTGTTTAGGGGGGTGAGATAGAGAGAGAAAAGAAGAGATGGAGGGGGATATAGACATCGATGGAGGGTGGAGAGAGGGAAGAATATTTCTCACACTAGATGTATTGATATAAGTGGAGATGGTTATTTAAAATCATATTTGATTATTTGCACTATATGCATCGATTTTAGTGTAGATATTTATTTATAATGGAATTTTATTACTTGCACTAGATGCATTGATTTCAGTGTAGGTGGTGATTTCTAATACAATTGATTGCTTGCACTGAATGTGTTGATTTCAATTTAGATGTTGATTTATAATTATATTTGATTACTTGTACTAGATGAATCGATTTCTATGTAGATGATTTCTAATCCTATTTTATTGTTTGAACTAAATGCATTGATTTTAGTGTAGATGGAAATTTCTAATCCTCTTTGATTTATTTTAGTAAATGCATTGATTTCAGTGTAGATGTTGGTTTCTAGAGAGAGAGAGAGAGAGAGTGAGTGATAAGGAAGATGGAGAGAGAGGGAGAGAGGACAAAAGGAGGAAAGAGAGATATTAGCAGGGGAGTGGGAGAGAAGGGGATGATAGAGATATAGATGGAAGGTGAAGAGAGGGAAGAAGAGAGAGATGGGGAGAGGGGGTGATTGACAAAGAGATTGATATATATTGAGTGCGAGAGCGTGTGTGTTTAGGGGGGTGAGATAGAGAGACAAAAAAGAATAGATGCATGGGGATATAGATATGGATGGAGGGTGGAGAGAGGGAGGAATATTTCTCGCATTAGATGGATTGATATAAGTGGAGATGATGATTTTTAATCCTATTTGATTATTTGCACTAGACGGATCAATTTTAGTGTAGATATTTATTTCTAGTGATATTTGATTTCTTGCACTAGATGCATTGATTTCAGTGTAGGTGGTGATTTCTAATACAATTTGATTGGTTGCACTGAATGTCTTGATTTCAATTTGGATGTCGAATTATAATTATATTTTATTACTTTCACTACATGAATTGATTTCAATGTAGAAGATTTCTAATCCTATTTGATTGTTTGCACTAAATGCATTGATTTCAGTGTAGATGGTGATTTCTAATCCTATTTGATTTCTTTGAGTAAATGCATTGATTTCAGTATAGATGTTGGTTTCTAGAGAGATAGAGTGAGTGATAAGGAAGATGGAGAGAGAGGGAGAGAGGAAAAATGGAGGAAAGGGATATATTAGTGGGGGAGAGGGAGAAAAGGGGAAGATAGAGATATAGATGGAAGGTGAAGAGAGGGAAGAATAGAGAAATGGAGAGAGGGGATGATTGACAAAGAGAATGATATATATGGAGTGCGAGAGCATGTGTGTTTAGGGGTGTGAGATAGAGAGACAAAAGAAAAGAGATGGCGGGGGATATAAATATGGATGGAGGGTGGAGAGAGGGAAGAATATTTATTTCACTATATGGATTGATTTAAGTGGAGATGCTAAGTTATAATCCTATTTGATTATTTGCACTAGATGCATCGATTTAAGTGTAGATATTTATTTCTAACGATATTTGATTACTTGCAATATATGCATTGATTTCAGTGTAGGTGGTGATTTCTAATACTATTTGATTGTTTGCATTGGATGTGTTGATTTCAATTTAGACGTCCATTTATAATTATATTTGATTGGTTGCACTAGAGGCATTGATTTCAATGTAGATTATTTCTAATCCTATTTGATTGTTTTCACTAAATGCATCGATTTCAGTGTATCTGGTGATTTCTAATCCTATTTGATTCCTTTGATTAAATGCATTAATTTTAGTGTAGATTTTGGTTTCTAATCTTATTTTATTGCTTGCATTAGGTGTATTGATTTCAATGTAGAAGTTATTTTCTAATGTTATTTGATTTCTAACATTAAATGGATTGATCTCAATGTATATTTTGATTTATGATTTTATGTAATTGGATATATGATAGTACATTAATTTTAAAGTGATTGGGTTAAGAATATGCATTGGTTTTAGTGTAAGCACACAAATTTATTGACAATGTACTTTGATTTTTATGTTATATTAATTTAACCTATTAATATTGGAGAGCAAGAGAGACAAGGTATCATGTTTACTAGAACATCTTGAGCTAAAGATTTAAATGTTTTACGATTTAAATTTTATTTTTCATACAATCGATATGAAAAGATAACAGAACTAACAAGCGTGATAATAAGAATAGTAGAAGAAAATAGTTTGAGATTGATCACAATGAAGACTATTTGTAACATGAGTACATTCTTATTACTCACATTTTCTATATTTTAACACTATTATTGTCACTTTGCATTGAAAAAAAATATTTCATCATTTTTCTTCATTATAGTTATTAACAATATTTATCATCTCAACGAACTGAGGTAACTAAGAAAAATTAAAATTAAAATGACCAAGTTAATCTTAGAAATATTTAGCATATTTAAAATTATTGTATTAATATTTGATATATTTCCATATTATTGATAAAATTAATCATATCTTCGATAGATTTTCCATGGCAGCAAACGCTAAAACTAGCCTAGATTCATCTTAACTCCGGATCTATCAAGCACCGGGAGGGATCAAATCTCTCCAAGTGCAAACCTTTCCTCAAGTTTTTCACTCAAAAAAGAGATTTTCACCTGAGAGATTTGATCCATCTCATCCCTTGATAGATCAGGACTTAGGATAGATCCAGGCTAGTGATAATAATAATAATAAGAAAAAGAAGTAGTTTCAAGAATAAATACAACCTAAAGAAAAATAAAGAATCATTTCTTATTAACTTTGCAATTATCATCTCTTTTCAAATTGCGAAAGTATTTTTCAATCTCAATGATTTCTAAGAACTTCTTCTCATAAACCCTTCAATACAAATAACTTAATGGCTACTATTATTAAATGAAGTGAATTATTTTTTTGCGTATTTATTTTTGGTAAATTATTAAAAAAAATGCATTAGAACTAAAATGATATATTTATTAACAAAAAAAAATAGCATTTGAAAATTTTCCAATTATGAAAACAGTCTCTATGTACCAGTTTCTTTTTTAATAATGAAACGGAATCGCTACCAATGAAACAAGTTAATTTTCACTTATTTATTTTCCCAAATATTATTTGGGAAAATTGAAATTATGATAACAATTCTCATGTACATGTTTCAATTTTTTTGGAAAATTGAACATTCAAAAAAAGCGTTATCTTAATGGTTATTATTAAATAAAGGAATCTATTTTTTAGATAATCATTTTACAATCATTAACATGCAAATGAATTGAAATTGAAGTCATACATTAATTAAGTTAAACTTCTATGTGCAAGAATTCAAGGTATAAGAACATTTACTATATTGCTTTTGGTTGAATTAAAGAGAAGAAATAATCAAATAATTTGATATAAAGCAATTAAAAACCTCATATGCTATATATATCAGAGAGAAATATTATTTATTTTTATTACCATATTCATTTCATTACTCTATATTTATTAATCAATTCTCTATTATAAAAGAGAAAGGAAGTTAATAACTATTAAAAATTATAAAAAAGGTTTTATTGAAAACCATTTTTGGAATCATTGAATTGTTTCCTGGTTTTTCTGATGAGGAGAAAACATTTATAAAGCTTTTGGGTTGGAGAAAAGATATATATCTAAGAAATTAATATGCATATTTCCTGTATAAGAATAAAACACTGTATTTTCCAGGTTTATTTAACACGATGAAGAATATATTTGAAATAATAGTCTATTTATTTAACACGATGAAGAATATATTTGAAAGAATAGTCTATTTAGTGGATAAAACACTGTCTTGGCTGTCAGGTCTATTTAACATGATGAGGAATCTATTTGAAAGAATAGTTTATTTGGTTATTGGTAAAAACATACATTAATGTCTTTCTGCCAAAAATGTAATAGAAGATGCATCACAATTTGTTTTTAATAAGGTATGGTGTATGATGTTTCGCTAGAGGTCCAATGGATTTAGATGAATGTTGTAGCACTATGTTGTAGCATCTCGCTAGTTGCAGTAGCTTTAAATAACTGTTAATTTGAAAGCAAAGTGTAAAAATGGCATAAGTTATAATACATTAAGGTACACTTTTCATTGAGTCAGTATGATAAAGAAAATGACCAGGGCGGGTGTCTGACGCATTTGTAGAAAAAAAATGGACTTGTAAACTAAACTAGAAAGTGAAGAAAATGATTTTCTTCATAATATCTAATTACTAATTTCGATGCTTGTTTGATAATTCAAATATGTTCAAAATGCAATAATGATAGTGAGGTCTCACTTCTAAATACTAATTTCGATGCTTCTTTGATAATTTGAATAAGTTCAAAATGCAATAGTGATAGTGAGGTCTCACTTTACAGATTTAATAAAAATATATATAACATGGCACTCTCTTTAGGATACTTCTATCAATTTTATCTAGTTGAACCTTCATAAATGAATCACTTGCTTTAGTAGAAAAATGAGGTTCTACACTTTGTGATTATGACCTTAAGTGAATTTGTTTCCTTTAAGGCTTTTAAAGTCTCCACATCTAGCGATTTGGAAATCGAATTAATTCAGAAAAAAAAAATAGAAAATGGATGGAAATGATACGAATGTTTTAAATAATCATTTTTTTTTAAGCTCATCACTAAATATTTTGTCTTCCATATGCCAAATCAACCTCGACATCACAAGTTTCGGGTATTAAGACGCTTTTTTCTTTCTCACTAAATATTGTGATAGTTTACCAATACTCCATGAATATTTCTTCCCTTTTCATACGTTAACAATTATATCTTACATACAACTAAATTTGAATATTTATTATACAACATTCATATGCATCATACTGTCACAAATGAAGAAAAGTATTAGTCAAATAATTAAAAAGCAGATAAAATAGATATGAGTGGAACACCATGTAAAACCATAACTCATGAGAGATATGAGTGGCATATAATGTAAAACCATAACTCATTCTCATGACTTCATATTGCTCAATTTAGACAAATAAATTTATAATGGAATGATGGGTCATTTCTTAAACTAATAAATTTCGTAAATAAATTTATAATGAAATGATGAAAATTTCTCAAACTAATAAATTTCGTAATGTGAAGGCCAAATATTTTTTATTTGATGGATTATTTGTTATTTTTTTTAAATCCATGCGAATCATAATTGAATTTGTTAATTTTTTTTTGGGAATTTAAGCATCAAAACTAACTTCTTTTCTAATACTCATGCCATTTGGAATAAAGACAAACATTTGCAATAAACACAAAATATGTGCATAGATAACACATAGAGGTTAATGTCTAGCGCATTTTTATATAATTTCTTTACTATATGCAAAGACAATGCATGTCATAGTAATTTTGAATGTACAACTTTTAATAACATTTATTGATGTATTGAAATTATATACAACATTTTTCCAAAATCATTTTGGATAATACTTCAGAATTAAAATTAAAAAAAAAAAATTACAGACATGATGAGTTGTACGTATCCACGAAATTTTCTCCGAATTTTATACTTTGAAAAAAAAACAAAAGAAAACAATTATTTGTGTCTCCCTATCATTTTGCGAAATTAATTATGGTTATTATTAATGGATTGTCAGTATCTGTGTGATGAGGCTTACGAGTTGTACGTATCCATGGTATGTGCTTGTTCTATCGACATGTTGGTTTCCGTGGGGGTAAAAAATTTTGTGCACCTTTTGGCTACGGTGGTGAACTTTTTTGTGCACTTTTCAGTTATAGAAAGAACTTAAATGTAGTGTAAATTTTATTATCATTTTAAACATACTTTCACTTGGATAAATACGAATATGTTAAAAAAAACAGTGATTTACTTTATTTACTAAGTTATCCTTGATATTATTTTAATAATATAATCCATTATTTAAAATTATTTGATCCCTTGAATTTTATTTATTTATTTATTTATTTATGATTTGATATGTATATATTTTGTAAATAATTGACCTGACATATTTATTTACTTATTTTTATTAAATGTCATTACTTGTTTTTAGTATGTTAAAACCACATGAAAATAGAGTGCCTGGTGATGAAATAGTTTAAGTGATTACAAGTTATTGATGAAATCTATGAATTCAATCCATTTGACCCTTTAGATTGAATTATTAATAATATGTAATAATAATAATATTCGTTAATGGTGCTTTTAGGATGATTGTGAATAATAATTATGTTGTAAGGCATTCCTCTTTGAAAATAACTATGCTAGCTGCCACTGTGTATAGATTTACAATGCTGGATTGAATGTTAGACGATTGAAGATTTGTGTGTCAATGTATTAGTAGTTAGAAAAAACAATTAAATCGCATTAATAGTTAGCTAAAAAAATACATACATCTCTTCTTGTCAGATTTACAAACTTTTGAAACTAACTTTCCTCCTTCAACAACTAAAACTCAACTGTAACTTACTATGAATTTGTTTGCTTGGGGTTCCACCCCTTCAATCACTGAAGTATTTGATTCTTAATGAACCTACAAAAGCTTTAGTGTTGGCATCTCAAAATCCTCATCTACGAACGTCTATATAATTGTAGGTGGTTCTTCTAGGTGTGAGAATCTGTTCCACAATGGCTATGTCACTCAAACAATTTCTTGAGCACATCATTGTACACTGGAGGATATGGGTGTTAGTAATGTTTCCAAATATGGTGCATTCAATCAAAATGGTGTTTTTGAGGCTCTCCCGTCACCACCGCCACTTCTAAAAAATTGTTTCCACCCATTTGGTTTGAAGGTTCTAGCAATGGCACATGGTTCAATCCTCCTCACCAGCACTTTCACAAGAAAAACCTTCCTTCATGACCATAACTGACTGGCACACTCGAATTGTCCCTGTCATGTATCAAAGGTTGGATTAATTCCATATCCATTTCATTTTCCAATTATTTTTTCTTATTGAATGAATGTGAATGTCCATTATACTATTGATGGTGATTGTAGGGCTTCATGCACAAGTAGTAGGGTATAAAATTCTAATTCCAAGGGAACCAATGGTGGCGGCTCGTGTATGTGATGAATGTTGGAGGTGCAGGAGATATGAGTACCATGGTTGTCAAATGTAGTTATAATGGGTGGTTGATCATGAAAAACAACTGGGGAGTGCCTTACTAGGTTTTCACTCTCTTGCAAGGCCAATCCTTATCCTTAAGAATCACCTCTTACAATACTAGAGAGACCATCTTGGCTTACAATGTCAGTCCTACTACTTGGATTTTTGGAGGCACTTATCAAGCTGAAGTAAAATTCCATTGAGATCACATACTAAGAGAGGATTTGATATTTATTTTGATGTCATTTAATGCAATGTATTTGTAATATTTATGTCACTACAATATACATACCAACATTGGAAGCTGGAATTTTTAATGTGAAACTATTCATAGTTTTTCAATGTGGCATTTAATTTTTTTTGGTGTGGAATTTAATGGAACAAGGAACACTAGTGTTCTTGAAAGATTGGAAATTTATTTTGTGTCTTTTATTATATAGAAACCTTGTGAAGGTGCACGAATATATCCACTGTCTCTGTTGCAAGTAGCTTAATCAAGAGGGAGATCAAGCATGTTTTAGTAAAGTAATGTATCATCAAATGACATTTTTTTGGGGGTAATGTTGCAAGAATCTTTTAATATGAAGCAGTATTTTGTTTTGGGTGCATTAAGTGAATCATTTATATGATTTTTCACTCGCTAAACATGGAATGAAATATTTTTTGGTGTGAGGAAAAAAGAGAGATAATTATGACCTATTTGCTTATTATATTATCTAAGGTGTTTTAAGAATTTTCTAATGTATTGACGATTGTTTTAATATTTTTTTAAGTGGTAAGATGTTTAAGAAGAGGAATAAATTTATTTAAAAGTATTGAATTTTAAGTTTCTCCTTTTAGGTGGCAAGAAATGAGAAATTTTCTTGTATTTAGAAGTGTGAGGTAGTAAGAATGGTGATATGAATTTTTCACTCTAGGATATTTCTCACCAATAAGATGTATTGATAAGTGTTATAAATTTTTTCTTTGTTTCACTAGTTATTGACATTAACAGTATAGTTTAATTAATCATATAATAATTATATTCTAAGAAGTTTTAATAATTTATTATCTTATATATATATATTAGTTAGAACTAATAATGTTTTCACAAAAGTACTTAATACTATACTGATTTTCTATTAATTAAAAATGGAGTGAAAAAATTTTTATATTATATATCTAATATTATTAAATTTATTATTTATTTATTTATATGTTTAATATTAATACATTTATTTCTTATTTAGAAATAAATTTGTATTTCATATAGAAATTAAATATTAATTATACATCTTAATATAGTTTTCAACAACCATCTTCAGGAAATGATGCATCCACATTATTTATTCGTTAAGAGCAATTAGCTTCTTCACCTTGTCCTGAGGATGAACCACATTACATGGTTCAAAATGTCGACCAAATTATTATGATGTGATTAAGCCAAAAGACATTTATCTAATATATGTATCACAAAAGTCTTACATCTAACCGAATAAAACTTATCTTTATTACGTTGTAAGGTGTTCCTCTTTGAAAAAAAACTCCTCGAGTTGCCTCTATGTATAACTTTCCAACATTGGTTAGAATTTATAATTGAATGGCTTTAGTGTTTTCATCTCGAAATGCTCATCCATGAACCTCTCAACAGGTGAACCTATCTCCTTCTATTCTTGCTTCGATCACCTATGGGAAAGTTTAAGGCACAACTTAGATAAATAGGAATATATTAAAAAAGCAGTGATTTACTTTATTTACTAAGTTATCATTGACATTATTTTAATAACATCTTCCATTATTTAAAATTATTTGATCCCTTGAATTCTTATTTTTGTGTGTATTTGAGTTTACATGTATATATTCTGTAAATAATTGACTTGACATATTTATTTACTTATTTTTATTAAAATGTCATTACTTGTTTTTAGTATGTGAAAACCACAAGAAAACAGAGTGCCTCATGATGAAATAGTTTAGTTGATTACAAGTTAGTGATGAAATCTATGAATTCAATTCATTTGACCCTTATATTAAATTATTAATAATATGTAATAATGATAATATTGGTCAATTGTGCTTTTAGCATGGTTGTAAATAATAATTATGTTGTAAGGAATTCCTCTTTGAAAATAACTCCCCCAGCTTCCACTGTGTATAGATTTAAAATGCTGGATTGAATGTTAGACGATTGAAGATTTGTGTATCGATGTATTAGTAGTTAGAAAAGACAATTAACCTGCATTAATAGTTAGCAAAAAAAATACATAAATATCTTATTTTTAGATCTACAAACTCTCGAAACTAAATTTCCTCCTTGAATGGCTAAAACTCAAGTGTAACTTACTATGAATTTGTTCACTTGGGGTTCCACCCCTTCACTCACTCAAGTATTTGATTCTTAATGAACCTACAAAACCTTTACTATTGGCATCTCAAAATCCTCGTCTACAAACATCTATATAATTTCAATTTCTTGAGCACATCAGTTTACACTAGAGGATATGGGTGTTAGCAATGTTTCCAAATATGGTGCATTTAGTCAAAATGGTGTTTTTTAGGCTCTCCCGTCACCACCACCACTTCTACAAACTTGTTTCCACACATCTCATTTGAATATTCAAACAATGGAAGAGGGTTCAATCCTCCTCACCAGCACTTAGACAAGAAAAACCCACCTTCATGACCATAACTGACTGACACACTGGAATTGTCCCTGTCATGTATCGGAGGTTGGAATAATTCCATATCCATTTCATTTTCCTATTATTTTTTCGTATAGAATGAATGTGAATGTTCATGATACTATTCATGGTGATTGCAGGGCTTCGTGCACAAGTAGTGGGGGTATAAAATTCCAATTCCAAGGGAACTAATGTTGGCGGCTTGTGTACTTGATGAATGTTGGAGGTGGAGGAGATATGAGTAACATGGTTATCAAAGGTAGTTATAATGGGTGGTTGATCATGAAAAACAACTCAGGAGTGTCTTACCAAGTTTTCACTCGCTTGCAAGGCCAATTATTATCCTTTAGAGTCACCTCTTACAATACTGGAGAGACCATCGTGGCATACAATGTCACTCCTGCTACTTTGATTTTTGGAGGTACTTATCAAGCTGCAGTCAACTTCCATTGAGATCACATAATAAGAGAGGATTTGATATTTATTTTGATGCCATTTAATGGAACGTATTTGTAATATTTATGTCACTACACTATAGAGACCAACATTGGAAGCTAGAATTTGTAATGTGAAACTATCCATAGTTTCCAAATGTAGCATTTAATTTTTTTTGGGTGTGCAATTTAACAAAACAAGCAACACTAGTGTTCTTGAAAGATTGGAAATTTATTTTGTGTCTTTTATTATATAGAAGCCTTGTGAAGGTGTATGAATAATTCCACTGCCTCTGTTGCAAAGAGCTTAATCAATGGGGAGATCAAGCATCTGTTAGTAAAGTAATGTATCATCAAATGACAATTTTTTGAGGGAAAGGTTGCAAGAATATTTTAATATGAAGCATTATTCTATTTTGGGTGCATCAAGTGCATCATTTATATGATTTTGCACTGGCTAAACATGGAATGCAATATTTTTTGGGGCAAGGAAAAAAGAAAGATGATTATGGCTTATTTACTTACTATATAATCTAGGATGTTTTAAGAATTCTCTCATGTATAGACATGTTTTTTAATATTTTTTTGTAAGTGGTAAGATGTTTAAGAAGAGAAAGAAATTTATTTAAAATTATTGAATCTTAAGTTTCACTTTTTAGGTACCACGAAATTTGAAAGTTGTATTTAGAAGTGTGAGGTAGTAAGAAAGGTGATTATGGAATTTTTCACACTAGTATATTTTTCACCAATAAGAGGTATTGATAAGTGTTTTAAAATTTTGCTTTGTTTCAGTAGGTATTAAATTTAATAGTATAATTTAATTAATAATATAATAATTTTATTCTAAGAAGTTTTAATAATTTATTATCTTAATTATATATATATATATATATATATATATATATATATATATATATATATATATATATATATATATATATATATATATATATATATATATATATATATATATATATACTCATTTTCTATTAATTCAAAACAGAGTGAAAAAAATTATATATTATACATTTAGTATTATTAAATTATTTATTTATTTATTTATATATTTAATATTAATAAATTTATTTATTATTTATATATAAATTTGTATTTCATATAGAAATTAAATATTCATTATACATCTTAATATAGTTTTCAACAACTATCTCCAGGCAATGATGCATCCACATTATTTATTCATTAAGAGCGATTAGCGTCTTCACCTTGTCCTGAGGATGAACAACATTACATGGTTCAAAACGTCGATCAAATCATTATGATGTGATTAAGCCGAAATACATTTATCTAAATTATGTATCAAAAAAGTCTTAGATCTAACAGAACATAACCTTTCTTTATTACGTCGTAAGGTGATCCTCTTTGAAAAAAAACTCACCGAGTTGCCTCTGTCAGACCTCCCATTTACCTTCTCAATTTTTTTTTTTTTTTTTGAGGCACTTCACCTTTTCAAGTATAATTCTAGCAAGTTGTTATACTATAATTAGGTTGATTTAATCAGATCATATTTATTTCCCCAATTACGATTTATTTCCATATATCAACTATATCCAACCCAATTTGATATAACTATATTTGTAATAAAAACATAGTCGATTTATTTATCACAATCCCACTTCCATGTCTCACCTTCGTCTTTATGTTATTGCACCTTTGAACATTCACCATATTGTTATATTTTGATAGAAATATATGGGACCAATTTTAATATACCCACATTTATCGTGGCATCCGCTACCACTCTATGCTCCCACTCGTTTTAACATAGGAACCTTAGTTGGATTAAATTTACCTACTTTGCGATCTAGGCGTATATGGCACTTATGGCCATTTATTGACTCGGTAGTCATATTTTTCAAAATATTTGTGCTAATATCATTCCCAATTGGTTGTACGTGTCCTTCTCGTCGACATTTATGTCAAGATTGAACTCATTTATTTTGGTTTCCATGTGATACGACTTGGCAAAGTCAATTCAACGTAGTATGGAATTTGGGACATGATGCCAATTTTCCACGTAAGCTTATGTATGACTTTCAGTTTCATTGCGAGGGTTGGGATGGGTCTCATTCCATTCATGGTCACGTGAAATAGCTCCACGTAGCTCTGGAACTCACCACACCAACTTACCCTGGAACCAAGGCAATTTCTATGATATGGCCAAAATGCAGTGACATTCATTACATTGCTTGTCACATTGAATGGCGAACGTATGGTGTAAATGCCAGCGCCAGCCATTCGATCCATGGCTTCACCTTTCAGGATCTCGCCATGTGGACGACGAGGATTCACCCTGCTCATTAGGGTCTTATTAACCTATTCTGGGGACATTAATATAAATTTGCAGTGTTATTTTTCTGGTCAGTTCTTTTCCCTTCATACTTGCTCGATTGGTCTCTTAACAGTGAAATTCGACGCCTTGGAGAATTGAGCGTGATTATGTCCAGTCTTCAGCGTATCCATGCGCTTCATATGACAATTCGGGTATGATAATTCCGGTGTTTGTTTAATTCACGCTCTGTGCCTACCGTTTAATATGTGTTTTCCTCTTTTTGTTTAGAGTTACTCTCATTGACTCGAGCAAGGATTGAGGTTTTGGATTTCGATGGATAGTTTCTCATCGTTTTGTTCCAGTTAATTCATGTCTGACAATTTGTGTAATTTTTAGCAGAGAATTTGTTTTCTCTATTTCGAGGGATTTGATTTTCTTGGTTTAAGTTCATATTTATTGTATTCCCTTATATGTATTCTCAGGAACGAGACTGAACTACTGCACTTATGGTTTTGGAGGGATGTTTAACCTTTCCCTTACACCCATTGTAGTTCTCCGAGGTCATTCTCATGGCGATAGAGGGATTCTACCCTTCTCGACATTCTGGTTCGCTCCTTTCCTCGACCTGTGTAAGTATAATTTTCAAATTTTCATTTACAAGAGGGCGAGCTGCGTTATTCCAGTTTGAAACGCCCAACCTCTAATTTTTGTTTATTTATGTCATGCTCCTATTTATATGACAGGTCAGTGAAGGAATGGAGTTTTTCCCTCACCAGGTAGCTATTCCTTCCTCAGTTATCATTTTATCCTTGATCGCGTTCTTCTTCCTCGTCACTTTCCACATCGTATTCATATTGTGGGTTTTTCTCTTATAGGTATTTACGACTATCGCCTTCCTTTCTCTTTAACCATAAGAGACATGGCTTCCTTTAGCATTAACATTAACGCCTCTTTTCATTGACACGTCCGTATTCACCGAACACTGGTTAGAAGGAGCCAGTTCTCCTCACATTGTTTTATAAATTTGTTTCCGACAGTTTAACATTTTTTTTGAAGAAGTTGTATAGTTGTGACTATTAAAAATTTTGCATTCCGGCACTAAATATTCCCTTATATCAATTCCTGGAACATTATGATACTATCCCCTTGACACAATGGACTTTTATCCTTTGAATTTTCATTTGTATATCTCTCTCGGGTTTCTGCTTTCCATAATGGAAATTTTGATTACAAGTATCATTATGTGTTATGAAATCTGCAGGTTGATTATTTACTTAACTTCCTTTCACATATTAGTTTTAGCCTCTAATGTAAGAATGGTTCCTTGAATAAGTATTAATGGGCAGTCTCATGCTAATTGATATTTGCTTCCTTCTGGTGTGGAATTAATTTCTTATATGTAGAAATAACTTGCTATTTTTCTTCTGGATATGTATGGATGGTGTACTGACCCTGAAAGTCAGTCTGTATATTCTTCTTTCTCATTTAATGCACAGTTTAGATGATAGTTCATCTATTACTATTTGCAAGTATGGTACAGGAACTCTCATACTGCTTTATCCTAATCATGCTCATAAATTTATACTAGTAGATCAGGAGCAGTTTAAGGTTAATTTATCTGTGGAGGAATATGTATCCTTAGATTTAAGCCAACATCGGTTTAGAGTTTCTGTTGGATTCTACTCTACAGATTTCATTTCTACAACTATACAAAATTATAAAGGTGAATTCCTTATGATTAATTATGTTGAATGTAGCACTAATAAGTCTAACATACTAATCAGACAATTATATGTAGCCAATTCATACCACATGAAGTAAAAACACCAATAAATTTAGAGACATACCACTCTTGCAATTGACCGACCTCCCAACCTTAGAGTCCTTCTATCTCCCAGAACTCACCCCCGAGCTGAGATCATCTCCTAGAATAGATCAACCTCTAATCTGTCTAGGAGAAAATTATTTAAGTTATTGTTCCCCAAATCTTGTTTCTAATTCTGCGTCCAGAATATCAGGATGCTTTTCTTCCTGTTTGCCTAGGCTTCCCATTTTAGGGATTCTTTAAAGCTATTTTATGCTTTTCCCAGCTTTTCCAGCTTTTTACCTCTTCCCAACTATTTTCCTCATCATTGGGGAATTTAGATTTTTCCTCAAAAATCTAAATTAGAAATAATTTCTTCCAAGGATTTTTGAAATATTGTGGGGAAAGTATTTGCCTTATCCATCCTCATTGATTTAGCAAGTGATCTCATAAATCTCATTTTGGTCAATCTGCACAAAACAAATAATTTAATTCATCTCCTCAGATTTAAATATTTATTTACATTCACAAAATACTTGTCCTTTGGGGTCCACTCCCCTTAGGATTAAAGTTCAAATATCTAGTTTTGAATTTCAAACACATAAACTAGGGGTGTCACAGCCTCTATGTACAACTTTCCTACTCTGGATTGAATGTTAGACGATTGAAGCTTTTTCTCCGTCATATTAGTAGTTAGAAAAAATACTTTGCCAACATTAATATTTATGGAAAAAATGTAACTGAATGAACTTAATGTTTTCATCTCCAGATGCTCATCCATGAACATCTCAAGTGGTGAACCTATCTCCTACAATTCTTTCTTGGATCACCTCTGCGGAATTTCCAGGCACAAAACAAGCCCTAGAAAGCACAATGGTGAGTGTAGTAAATTTTGCCTCAAAAAATATCTCTATATATGTCTAATGTTATATATATCATACAATATGTTTGTGATGATTCCATGTAATACATATTTCTCTCTTGATGAATAACATTATCTCTTGATCAGATTTGGTTTTGTATCATATTTTTTCATGGTTTTTCCTATGTGGGTTGAGTTGAACATCATATTTAATCTTTCACTGGTGCACTAAGTGATAAACGAGATCGAAATTGAAAGCACATGAAAATAAGTTCAGAAGGAATTTTATGAAGTACAACAAGAGAGGTCATCAAATTACCTCCTTCTTTATAGGAGAATATGTAGGGGTAGAAATGACTCGCGATCCCCACATGAACTTCACATGTAGAGACCATAAAGAGCAAAGGCAGCATGCTAATGAACCCACAACTCAAATCCGAATGAATGCAACCCAAGATGGTAAGAAATATTCACAATGGTTATTCTTCTGCCTATGTGCTTCCATTTGATGCCTCTAGAAAATGTACACGAAGTGTTTGAAATAATTCCTTGCATTATTTATTGGCCCTAAAGTGTTTGAAACATTGTGTCAACAAAATATTGTGTCATTTAATTACATCATTATTGTTTAATTACATGATGGAATTGAACCCAAAATTTTTGTAGTTGAAATATTTCCCAAATGATCCATATTACATGTCAACTCAAATTGTTTAATAATATTAAAAAAAAATCCTTTTCAAAGTGAATATTTGGTCCCATTCATCAGCTTGCATATATTTCATGGTCTATTTTCCCTTAAAACTATGTACAGTAATAACTTCTCTATAGCCAATCCACAAAGTTAAGTTGTTTTACAACCATGGCATTTTTAATTTTACTTCATCCATTGTTTTTTATTTTATGTGTGAAAATATTTGTGGCCCTTAAATAAAATGAGTCCTAATTATAGATCCCCTCAGACAATCTGTCACCTGTAGCATACTTTAATGCATCTGTAGAGCAATCTAGTGTAGCATACTCTAGTGTTTGATAGTTGAGATGTAATTCTAGCCATTATGATTTTTCACAATATATCAGAATCATTATTCGATGGTTTGAGTTATAATTGAACAATACTCTTTATAATCCTCTTGGGTCAACAACTCTCCAGATGGATGAGACCGTTGAAGAGAAATTTTAAATTTGTGCATGTCAGTGTACGATGCGAAGTTGTTCGAAATACAATCTCATTACATAAGATAATGCAAATTTTAGAGCCTCGAGGAGATAATTTCCCTTTTTGAGATAATCTCAACATTATATAATTTTTTTCAATGTCAATTAAATGCTTGGAAATGTGTAATACTTATGGTGTTAAAACCATTCTACTTATTTTCTTATTGACTTCTCAATGCCATAACATGAAAATCAATTTTCAGTTGTTTTTTAATGAAATTCAATTTAATAAAGGGTTTGGCGAACTCAACAACTCTACTGTTGAAATTGGTTAATGAGCATTTTTTCCCATCCCATATACTGAATGTTAAATTTCAACGGTACGATATCAAAATATTTAATGGTGAACTATCATCCAAATTGATGATGCCTTCAAAATAAATTAGTACTTCCACCTCAAAATTTCACAACAAAAGGAAAAACTTAGACTAGTTACATAACAGAGTGAAATGTTCACGTTTCGAGTGGTGTATTTTGAATTTCTATAAAATTCCAGAACATCAACCCCTAGCTGCAATGAAAGTGTATAATGACTATTACAATTAAGTAGGGTGCAATAGATGATAAACTCTTTTCAAATACAAGAGCCACTATAATTGCAAGTTGTTTAAGGCTATGGTCAGATTATTCTGAGTGGTATTGTTTGTAAACATTATATATCAAATATCAAACAAAATATAAAACCTATTTTGGGAGTGACCCTTTCAAGCTACTTCATATTAAACCAAAATTCAAATTTGTGGGGGACTACGCATATTTTATCAGCGAATACAACCTAATATGTAGGTTGTAAAGATAATACAAATAGAAGATACTTTAATTTTTAATTTCTTAGTAGTGAACCTTTGTAATAGAATGTATTGTCTTTAAAATCCACTTGTTGAACCTAACTTGTAATCAGACCCTTTTTAAATAATTGTCCCCACATTAAAAAAAATTTCCATTTCTAAAAAGATATTTTTTGTGGTAGTTTTTCTATTTATTTTCCTATTATACCTTCAAACCTTAACTCTTAATTGTGTGAAACAATCTCACAATATTATCCTTGGATAAAAATCATTTTACTTTTATGCATAGTTCTTTTTATATTTTAAATTTTATATTTATTTTCCTATTATACCCTCAACCCTTAACACTTAATTATATGAAAAAAATTCACAATAAAAAACTCGTAATTGTGTGAAACAAATTAACAATATTATCCTTGGATAAAAATGTTTTTCGTTTTATGCATAGTTCTTTTTACATTTTAGATTTTATATTTATTTGCCAATTATACCCTCAAACCCTAAAACTTAATTATATGAAACAAATTCATAAGATTAAGATAGAATTAAACAAAACATTAAGCTAACTATTGATTATAAATAAAAAATAGAACAACTAGATATTGGATGTAAATAAAAAAAACGCAATATAATAACTAACTTGTAGATATAAATAGAGAATCATTACGAAACTACGATTGTCTATTGCATATAAACAAAAACTCACTATAACAACTACAACTAGTTCCTCGATATTAATAGAAAATATCATATGGTATTTATATATTTTCTTTGTGGATGAATTTAGGATGCACATAGATGTGATAGTAATGGGCTATGGCCTCGGGGTCTGTTGCAGAGAACACAATATATACCAGTATGTGCCGATAATTTGTGTAGCGAGGGTGGTTCCTTTTGTGTAGCTCAGGAACACTCAATTGGCTCCTGCTACCCCTATGGAGTAGTAATTATTTTGAAATCCTTTCACAATCCGCACCCCACATACGACACCCACACATTGTGCCACCATATACAGTAATGCTCGATTCAGAGTCACTTTTCAAGCAGAAAACAACCCAAAAGTTACTGCAAAGTTTATGTGTCCACCTGCATTATCAAATTGAATAATGAGTGAGAGGATTATATCACCAAAACATGGGAGTATATATTAATTAAGAATATATGGAAACTTGATATTCCTGATTTTAAATATATAGGAATGAAGATAATTCCTTTGAAAGACTAATCAATGCCAAATATGGCCACACCACCACAAGGGATCCTCTCATTTCTTTGTGCATTCCTGATGATGGTGGCAACGATCACATATAGAAATAAAATTGTCACTACAAATTCGACCATGATGGACCGGTAGAATGATCAATCCTTGAATTCTCTTAAGTCTAAAAATTTCCAAGGGGAAGGCTTCTTAAATTCAAGGTTTTGTGATAACCCTTCCTTATCCATTATTCCAAAAACCCTAATCTATTGTAATGGCCTTCTCACGTATTAATTAACAACTACATGGAGAGACCACTGGAATGAATTGTATTTATAGCACAAATGAGACAATTCATTATTGAAAAAATGGTCAGAAATTTCTATGAGAGGAGAATGAAATATGCACCAAACCTATGTAGAAGGAAACAATCTCACCATCTAGTGTACACTTCACATCCTCTTTCCACTTTTTTGGAATATATTCTGCTTTCTAAGTCACAAAAATCCTTTTTAATTTATTTATAGGACCCTTCGTGATTAAATACATATCCGAGACTCACAAAATAACATGTTGAATAAAGGAAATCTCATGGATATTACCTTAATAGTTCACCATCATACCAGTAAATAGTGAATTAAAGTTGCTATGTCAAGCAAAAATAATTACTTAATAAATGTTCAACAAAAGATCATCTTCTCTCCTATCAAACAATATAAAACTATTATGTCGGAGGAAATATATGTTGGAAAGGTTATATAATCTGTAACTTTGGCATAATGTAAGTGATTTATCTTGATCATATAGCTTTGAATGGAATTTTGTTTACTAATTATTTTTTTTCTAGTGATCTTGTATATGTCATGATTCTTCTCAAATCTATGCCTTATGATGTTTCCTTTGTAGCTTATGGTGCAATTTCTAGTTTTGATTCTCCCTGCATATATTATATCGGCACAAGTAATACACTATACTAATAATAATAATTGTCAAGTGAATTTATTTTTTGTGGGGGTATTAATGATTCTTATAATAAGGAGATTCAATTTATTTTGGGTATTCTCGAGTAATGATTTGTAACCTTTATAAATATATTCAATTTATTTTGGGTGATGGGGTGGAATGATTCATATTGCAATTGTAAGGCGATTTACCAATGGCAAGGTGTTTTAGTAATGAATCCTGGACCAATTGATCTAACATGTGTGCTAAATATATTATTATATTTTGAATGGTGGAGAGCAATGTTTCTTATTATAATGACAAGGTGAACTATAAATGAAAAGGTGCTTTAGCAATGAGATCTAGACCAATTGAGATAACCCTAGAAGATAACTATATTATTATAATGATTTCTAACTTTATTTTTAAAATATTTAAGTTTTAATATTAACTAATATTATATCTTAAAATTTACTTAGGAGACAAACTAGATTCCCTTGATTTATAAACCAAAAAAATAATATTTTAAAGATTTTAAAAAATAAATAATAATATTGAAAAAAAAAATCTCTATGTGTGAAAAATCTATAATTTTTGAAAAGAAATAGTGAATGTTTCTTATTATTATTTTTTAAATATAATGAGTTGTGGGTATCCATGGGATGAGTGTTATGGGTTGTCTTTATCCATGTAATTTTCCACATATTTTAATATTAGATATTTTAATAATAATATTTAATATTAGATGATTGAAGATTCAATATTAGATGATTGAAGATTTGTGTGTCATCAGATTAGTAGTTAGAAAAAACAGTTAAATCGCATTAACAGTTAGGGAAAAAACTTCATACTACTCTTCCTGTCATATCTACAAACTCTCGAAATCAACTTTCCTACTTCAACAAATGAAACTAAACTATAAATTACTATGAATTTGATCACTTGGGGTTCCAACCCTTCACACACTGAAGCATTATATTATTAATGAACCTAAAAAACCATTAGCGTTGGCATCTCAATATGCTCATCTGGGAACATATATCTAATTGTAGGTGGTTCTTGTGGGTACAAGAATTTGTTCCACAATGGCTACAACACTCAGACAACAAATTTGAGTACATAATTGTACAATGGAGGATATGAGTGCGAGAAGTGTTTCCAAATAAGATTCATTTAGTCAAAATTTTGTTTTCAAGGCTCTCCCATCACCACCGTCAATTATAAAAACTTTTGTCTTCCCAACTGGTTTAAAGATTCCAACAATGGAAGATGGTACAATCCTCCTCGCCAGCACTTTGATAGGAAAAGCTCGCCTTCATGAACATAGCTGACTGACACACTGGAATTTCCCCTGTCATGTATCGAAGGTTGGAGAAATTCCATATTAAGCTCATTTTCCTATTATTTTTTCTTATGGAATGAATCTGAATCTTCATGATACTATTAGGGGTGATTTCAGGGTTTTGTGCACAGGTAGTGAGGATATAAAATTCCAATTCCAAGTGAACTCAAGGTGGTAGATGTTATATGTGATGAATGTTCGAGGTGTAGGAGATATGAGTACCATAGTTGTCAAAGGCAGTTATAATGGGTGGTTCTACATGACCAACAATTGGGGAGCATCTTCAAATTTTTCACTCACCTTCAAGGCCAATCCTTATCGTTTAGAGTCACCTCTTACAGTACTGGAGAGAAAGTTGTGGCTTACAATGTCGCTCCTACTACTTGGATTTTTGGAGGAAATCATCAAGCTCCAATCAACTTCCACTGAGATCACACACTAAGACAGGATGTGAAATTTGTTTTGATGTCATTTAATTCAACGTATTTGTAATATTTTTGTCATTGCACTATAGAGACCAACATTAGCAGTTGGAATTTTTAAAGTGAAACTATCCTTAGTGTTAGTGTCAGTCTAGTCATACTGCCATCAGTGATCAAAATTACTCTTTTTCATTTGCATATTAGGAGTCCAATACCATAAATTTTCACCATTCCATTAGGTCATGGATTCATTGATGGTAGTGGTCTTTCATCATTTTTCCCTCATGCGAAACTTGTTGATTCTCCTCTCTATGATCTTAGTCATGAATCAATTTTTCTCTCAAAAATATATTAGTAGGTCATAGTGTTGGTCTCATTAGGTTTTTGGGTCTCACCATGGTCAAATTAATGAGTCAGGTGTCAATAAATATCAACAAAGTCATGAGGAAGTCTAATAAACTCAAAGTCTCAGCATCTGGGAAGATCAATGGAATGTTTTATTCCCCTGGATGTAATTTTCACATCAAAACCATTTTTGAGGTGAAAACATTATACTTTACTTTCATTATCATCTTTATGTAATTTCATGTCATTATATGTAATAAGTCACACTCTAGAAGCTGCTATCTCCACAAAGTCACCATCCTGTCCTTCACAAAAAATTTCCATAGAATTTTTAGTGTCATATCATTTTCTAAGTAGGTCCATCAGAAAGAGCCCAGAAAGAGCTTTCCAACGGTATATTATACTCTCAAAACTTACTCCTGGATTGAAATCTATGCTTAAATGAAAGAAAAGTCCTCTATGGCCTAACCCTTCTCCTCTTCCCATTTCTTCCTTAAACTTTATTTTGTTAAATTTTAATGTTTTCTTTATAAAACCCCCCTTTTTCCCATCCGATTACACAAATTTCATTGTTAAATTCTTTTAAACCCTTAAACCCTGATCTGATTTAATAAACCACTTCCTCTCATGTCTTTTAAACTTTATAATAAAGTTTTTAAATTTTTCTATTGTAAATCCCTTCCTCTGATTCGCCCTTCCCGATTTCCATACCTCCGATTGAGCCCTACCCAATGTCATCTTGACCGTTGATCCGATCAATGATTTGATGACCCGTATGTAATCGCTTCATCGTAATTGGCGCTTTCAAATGATCCCCTCCAATTGAATCCTCCCGATTGACTCCACCTGATTACTCCTCTGCCGTCGATCTCCC
Source organism: Pinus albicaulis (assembly GCA_034641835.2). Taxonomy (NCBI): domain Eukaryota; kingdom Viridiplantae; phylum Streptophyta; class Pinopsida; order Pinales; family Pinaceae; genus Pinus; species Pinus albicaulis. The sequence continues at coordinate 931,092,131 of CM076573.1, forward strand.
CATTCGATCGAACAGCCCACAGACCGTCGCTCCATCGCAATCGGTGCTTTCACATAATACTTGGCCTCCACTCCAAAACTCCGATTCCGATCGCGATTGACCTTGGGTCCCACTATGTAATCTTCCACCCATTCATAATAAAAGGGCCTCTTCCCTTTGTAAAAATCAAATTTAATTTTATTTCATTTTACAAAGGACCTCCCTCGCATAGCTTATTCCCAATCGCATCAGTAAATTTCTATTGTGTGATACAATTGCCCCTCCCTTCCGATTGCGATTGCGATTTGGTCTGCGGGTCCCGACAAAAGATCCCCGTTCTTTTCGAAGGAAATCATTCTTTCCTTTTGTAAAGGCTCTCAACTCAATTTTCATTTATTTTAAAGGGATATCCCATTACTCCTTTGACTTATGCATCCACCTTATCACATTTACTCCAATCGAATCAGAATTTTTTGTGCCTTGTTCCAAATATATCCAACCCTCCGATCCCCAATTGTGATTACACCATCGCAACATGTATTTTCAAAACACTCCACTATATGTTGCATCACCTTCCTCTGCTCCGATTCTGATTGCGATTGCAACTCGAACCCCACCTCTTTTACCTTTGCTCATTCTCATTTGAAATGGGTTTTTCCCTTCACTAAAAGGAATAATTTCAAAGGAATTTTCTTCAAACGGGGATTTTTATTCAAGAGAGTAATAATAGAAAGAAACAGTCAAAGGGCCAAGAGCTAAATATGAGACACAGACTTCTACAGCAGCAGTAAAATAGGGATCTGTTTTTCAGATTGCATATTTTTTCTTTCATCGAGTGTAATATTGAAATCTTCATATGGCCCAAAACGTATTCTTCTTCCTCCATTTCAAAAGTATATTTTTGGTTCTCTTTCCTATCTTCGTATTTCAGTTCTGAGTTGGTAAAAAAACTCCCTTTTTCTGGTGACCTATTTCCCCACATTTCAGTCTATTTAATGTAATTTTTTCAGTCATTTGTAAGCAGTCTGTAAGTCAGAAGTAGGGGAATAGTGTGGAAATTAAGGAGGACGCTCTGCGCTCCATTGTAACAGTTCGACAGGGAATTAATAAGATATGTAGCTCTGATTTGTGGGATCCATGTGGTATGAGTTTTAGCATTTGTTCTCTCCTTTCCATTCATATGTAATTTTTTATGTGTACCATTCATTCATAAACATTTATTCTTGAATGGTTTCAAGATAGATAGGTAGAATCCATTTTTATGCTCTGCCTTGGGAAATCATTCAATATTATGTGTTTTATTCTATTTGAAAAGGATCCATCTCTTATGCCCTTTTCAGCTCCTCACCAGTCTTCCCATTACATAATTATTCAAATTTAATTTCTGAATTTCTTTCCTACCTTGCCCCATGAAATACCCTACATCCCTGATTTAATTCCCCAGTTTCAAACTGTCCCATTTGTTCCATATATCCCTGAAAGATTCATTCATTAAAACATTTTCCATTATTATACCTAGCCTAATATCAGTTCATAATTGTACTTTGTTGAATATATTTTCATAGAGAGGGCCCTCTCCTGACCTTGTAGGGCTAGCTACAAGGTTTAGCATGGTTTAAAGGTTACCCTGATTTTCCTTTTTCAGCCTAAAGTCCAAATTGGGTGTTAACATTTTTAGCAACTCCACTAGGGAGCGATCTGAATGTCCTCAAGCTCATATTCTCAGCACTCAAATTGAATGTGTTTATTCTATTTTGAAGAAGGTCAAATAGAGGCCCTGTAGAGGAGAAAAATAATAGTCAGGCCCTGTGTAAATGAAGAGTATTGAAACCTATGTCTTAAGGTTATACCCTAGTTGTATAGAACGCGACGATTCTTTAGAATCTCTGTTGTTGGAGTAAAGAGCTTGGTTCTATTGTTGGCGGGGTAATATTAGTGGGACCCAACCATTGAGCTAATGCAAGGAGTTACATGTTAAACTACAGTGAAAATCCAATTTAAGCACTGTTCATTTACCAGAAGTGGGTTTCGGAAAGCAATACCACCTTTGTCGTGCCGCTTTTGGTCCAAAGAAAAACCACGCCAAAAAAACGTGATCCAACAATATTTGGACACGTCATCTCCAAAATACCACCCATGTCACGCAAATTTCATCTGTTAACCCTCGGCATTTAAAAAGACACGATATTGACAAGGATCGTTCAATCTGGAGAATGATAGATTTCACAACAACCGCACAATGAACTGCACGAGGGATAAATCAAGGTATGATCTAGTGGTTTTGCATTGTTAAATGTTTATTTAATTCATAAAAAGTGAATAATGGATGCGTGGGGCCTGTTGAATGAAATTTATGTCGTGTTGGTAGAATAAATGGGTTTAGTGATATAATTTTGAAGTTGGTGATCTTTAAAAGAATCGGACCATTTCTATAACATTTTAACTGGAGTACTAAGGTCGCTTAAGTGTTTTTAATGTTTTCCCCTATATCATGTTAAACTTTAAGAATTTGTTTGAGAGGTTTGAATATTATTGCAAGGATAACATTGTTAAATCACTTTTGGAGGGGAATATTATTAAAAGTACTTATTTCAAAGATCAAGAGTCATAATATATTTGTGGTATCAGAGCATAAAAGACTGATCACCCCAGTAGTATTTTCTTGGACTCTGGATGATGAGGTTCAAAGTTTTCTAGGCTGAAATAAATATTGTACAGTAGATGTTTATCCACATTGGCTTCAAGAAAATACACAAGGGCCAATCTTGATCCAAATCCTCTCACTATGTTTGAAAATCCTAATCTCATTCCAAGAATAGTCAGAAGACAAGAGGGATCACTAAGTCCTATACCAATCTTCAGATCCCATACTTGGCCCAGTGAGTGGTTGTTTGTAGAAGATATTTCTTTTGATGAGTGTTTTGAGATTTCTTTGTTTAGAAGTAAGTCTGAAGTTGCACTTGATGAAATAGTTTTAGATCCATAATTTCTTATAGATATTGAAATTCAAAGGGAAAATACATCAATTGATGATTATATTTTGAATTCCCCTCAGTCATATATCACTGTAAATAATATGCCTAAGCCTTTAGAGTCATCAAGAACAAAATTTCCTCCTCCTAATTCGTCATCATTCCCATCAGTCAATTCTCAGCTTTCACCTCCTCCATCAACACCTCCCTTGAATCCTTGTACTGCAAACACTGATGTAAATCCACCTCGAGTGATGGCTACCTGCTATGCACCCCTGGCTTTACCTCAGGTTCTAAATGATATGCCTGCTAGTTATCAAAGTAAAATTCCTATCTTTGATGCCACTCAAAGCATCACAGTCCAGTAGCATGTTGATAATATGAATGACTTTTTTGACCTTCATGAGGTAGAGGAAGAAAATATAACCACAAGGTTGTTTGTCCAAATTTTTGGAGGTGAAGTTAGAAAGTGGTTTAGAGCCTTACCAGTAGGCTCTATTCGCACTTTCCAGGAGTTACACACATAGTTCTTAGACCGATGGGAGGTAAAGAAAAACCCACTCCAAATTTTATCTGGATATGAAAATATTAAAAGGAATGTGGGCGAAATTGTACAGGATTATTATGTAATATTTAATGTTGTATATAATGCTATTCTGGCCAATCTTATACCCCCTATGGGATTAGCCTTTCTCAATTTTCCAGATGGTTTCGATGTTGATATGGCATATCAGCTACGAGAAAGAGATCCTACCATGCTTGAACACATGCAGAAGATAGTTGTGAGTGTAGAAACAAATTTGGTAGCCAAAAGAGCGTGGACTAGAGCTGAAAAGAGAGTCACCGTGAAAGAATAAGCATCTCCTTCAGATATTAAGATGGACAGTTTGATCCGAACAGTCGAAAGGATGGTTGATCGATTAACCATTTTAGATAGACCTGAACCACAAATTAGGAATCCAAATTTCAGAGGACAGCAGTTGTAGTTTAGAATTAAGCAAAGAGAACAGAGAGCACAGGACCAAGCACAACCACAGCAATAGATCAGAAATCCATTAGAATAGAATTATGTTTAGGGAACAAAGACGGATGATGATGATGATCTTGTGATTGAAGCCAATCATTTCTTCACTACAGATGGTGCACCCATTTTTCTCATAGAAGATAAAGAATACTCAGCAATCACAGACATCCAAAGGGACGAAGATTTCATATTGGCTAATGACACAGTGTTAGAAGAAGAGTCCGATGATTTCCAAAGAGGATACATGAATGATTTATCAGAACAACAGAAGAAATACTATTTGAGGAGAAGATATGTGTCGATCAGTCCTATTCAGAAAATAAAAGACATGCAATCAAAGAATGATTCTGCGAATACTTAGAAGAAAGGGAAAGAGCGTGCAGATCCTTCCCCAAGAAAACCATCTTCCATGATTAACGTTGCAAATGAAAAGAACCAGCACAGTGCAACAAAGGAGCAAGTAGAGAAGAAAGATCCGCCCATCAAAGAGGTAGAATAAGTGTGTTGGCAATATGATGCAGAGTGTTGTCCTTGATGGCAACCCACTGAATGAAGATGAAGACATGAGATTGTTGGCATGTGTTGTCCTTGATGGCAATACACCTGATGAAGTTATTCTTGACTTGATGGACTTGGTAAATGATGTAAATCTGATATGAAGTGATGTTTGTTAGCAATATGATGATGAGTGTTTTCCTTGAATGGCAAGATGATGGCAACTTACTTGATGAAGTTGTGCTTGATAGAACATGTCTTGATGAACTAAATCTGATGTATCTACAGTAAGTACAGAAGGCAATGAAGAAAGGAATTCAGCATGTGCTAGATCTATGATGAAAAAGTATGTTTCAAGGAATACGCGGATTTGTCTAGGGGAAGTCGCGTATGCACGCGGAAAAGTACGTGCCAAGTCGCGTATGGGCTAAAGCGCTCTAAAAGTGCAAAACCAGGGGTAATCACCATGGTATTGACCGATTGTATTGGGTAATGACCCGCCTAATTGACCCCGTCTAATGTAGTTTTGGGCTCATGGTATTGGTTTGGCTCATCGTATTGAAAAAGGGGCTCATGGTATTGAAAAAGGGAAAACCTATATAAGGAGAAGAATTTCATTGTCCAAATGAGAAGTGTGGGTACAAGATGTCTGAGCTTGAATGAATACTTCTCTATGAAGTATATCTAAATGGAAAGGGTTACACTTGAATGATAAATCTGAATGTATGATGCACCAATGATGAAGAAGGGGATCTAGATCTGAAATGTACTTGTATCTACTAGATCTGCTTATGGAAGGCTTAGATCTGTGAAGAGGCGAACATCTAGGCGAACATATGCAGTAAAGGGTAAGTACGAGGCCCGAAATGATGATGCGAAGAAGTATCTTATGTCTGTGATGGTTGAAGATCTATGCGCTACTTCGCGAAGAGAGCGCGTGCTCACCGCGGCTTCCGCCCAACAAAGCGCGTATGTGACCAAATACATACGGTATCACGGTTTGTGTGTGGACGAAAGCGCGTATATACGCGACATCAGTGAAGTGAAAGCGCGTATGCAAACTAGGGTTTGCTGAAGCATGGGGTATGAAATATCTGATCTGTTCAGCCAGAGCCATGGTCCGATCCGTGTTGATAAGACCGTTTGGTGATGTATGGCTGAGCTTGAAAGAATAGATGAAAAGGGTCTAGTCCGAAAATATGATGATATTGCAAGCCCGTGAAGTTGTGTTCTATGCAAGTTGTTGGATCCAAAGTAATGAAAATCTGATGAAACGTGGTCCAAGGTGGTGCCGAGGGTTGTAGCCTTCGGGCCGTGGGTCAGAGTTCCCCTTCCGTGAGGGCCGGTAAACAAGATCGTGGGGTCGTAGCTCCCTTCCAGGTGAGGCTGGTAAACGAGATCGGGGGGTCGTAGCTCCCTTCCAGGAGAGGCTGGTAAACGAGTCCGGGGGTTGGAGCTCCCTTCCAGGAGAGGCTGGTAAACGAGCGCAGGTGGGTGCCTGCGTGCTGGTCAAGTCTGCGCCAGCACATATGTTGTAAGATGTTTTCTCTATAATAAAATATTGAAGGCCGAGCAACTGCAGCGGTGGTTTTCTCCCGATTTGGGTTTCCACCTAAAAATCCTGGTGTTCATGTGTGATGCTTTGTGTGATGGTTTATTCTGTTCTTACTGCACATGTTTACTGCTTATTGAATATCTGATGAATAAATGATGGAATGGTTTAAGTGAATATTTAATGACATATCTAGATCTCTGTGTATACGCTAGTTTCATAAAGGGGATCCGCGTATATACGCTAGTTTACTGAAGGAAAGTAGCGTATGGGTTTTAAGGAATGAAAAAGAAAAAAGATTTGATTATGCAGTAAATACTGATTCACCCCCCCCCCTCTCAGTATTTTTCCCAACAATTGGTATCAGAGGAGGTCCTTGTGCAGAAGCTTGATCGCTTAAAGGAGATCCGTCGCAATGGGAAGTCAAGAAGGAGTAATGTCTATAAAGCCACCTCTATTCAATGGAAGCAATCTGATATTCTAGAAGGTACGAACAAAAGCATATCTGCAAAGTCTTGGTGCAGATGTATGGGCAATCGTGGAAGAAGGTTATCAATACCCGGCAAGTATTCCTACTGATGCAGCAGAAAGGAAGAAGTATGAAACCAATGCCAAAGAAGTAAATGTCTTGCTAGGAAGCATGTTTGAATCAGAATTTGCTAAAGTGATGCAGCTACATTCAGCAAAAGAAATATGGGACAAAATCATTCTGAGCTATGAAGGAGACACAAAGGTAAAAAGTGCAAAACTCCAAACTCTTAGAATTGAATATGAAAATTTGAAGATGCATAGTGATGAGAGTGTTTCCAGTTTCTTTCTTCGTCTGGATGATATTGAAAATCGAATGAGAAATTTGGGTGAAACCATAACTGATACTACTCTAGTGGAAAAGGTCTTAAGATCCTTGACTTCAAAATTTGACTCTAAAGTTTCAGCTATTGAAGAAAGGCAATATCTGCAATCGCTTACTATTGTTCAATTACATGGTACTCTGATTGCTTTTGAAATGAGACAAGGAGGTCCTTCTCAAATAAGAGAAGCTGCTTTTAAGGCATCTACAAAAGGAAAGGAAAAGGAAATTGTCAAAGAATCCAGCTATATATCCGATGAAGAAGAAGCGAATTTCGTGAGAAAGCTCCAACTAGGTACTGGAAGATTCAAAGGTAAGCTTCCCTTCAAATGTTTCGAGTGTGGAAAAGTTGGTCACTATGCTGCTAAATGTCCTTATAGAGAAAATCATGGTAAAGGGAAACAATTTGAAAAGAGAAAGAGTTATTATGCAAAAGAAGATGATGATGAAGTGTCCAGTGAAGATGAAGAAGATTCTGACCATGATCTGAAAGTGCTCATGGCAAAGAAGCAAAAGAAGAAGCCTACTCGAAACAAGGAGATACATTAGAAATCATGTATAGCAAAAATTGAAGAATATGAACCAGGTATTAATCGTTGTTCTTGTCCCTTACTTAATTGCATGTGCAAAGATTATGATAGTGAAAGTGACAGTATGGATCTAGAAATTTCTGACGAAGCTCTTCAAGCACTCATGGCAAAGAAGAAAAAGGAGAAGGCCACTTGTAATACTCTTCTATGTGCAAACAATAGTGAAGATAGTGAAAGTAAAGTTGTGAATCTACAAGAAGCTCTCAAGACTAAAGTTGAAGAACTACAAAGTTCAACTAATAAGCAAGAAACTATTTACAAAGAGATGATCTCTCAAATGGAAAAACAAATAGAAATGCTGAATGGACAAGTGGACAAGTATCAAAGGTTTCATACTTATGCATCCAATCGAATTAAAGAATTAGAAGCAGAAATCAACAATCTAAATGCAGATCTCAAAAATTCAAGCAAGAAGAATGAAGGACTTGAAGCTGTAGTCATCTCTCTGCAAGAAGATTTAGAAGCATCAAGTAAGAAAAATGGGGAACCTCTACAATCATTTGAAAAGGAAGGCCTTGAAGCAGAAATCATATCTCTCAAAGAAGATCTGGAAAAATCAAATAAGAAGAATGAAGAGCTAGAACAAACATGTGAAGAAAACGAAAATTGGTTGAAAGAAGAAATTCTAAATCTGAAGGATCAAGTAGAAGAGGGAAGAAGGAAAGAAGAAAACATGACAAAGCAATGTCAAGCCTTGGAGGTTGAGGTAAACATTCTCAAAGGTAAATTAGAAGAAAAAGTAAAACTTTTGAGGTTTCAAGATAGTACTAATATTTTGGACAATATTCTGAGTAATCAAAGGTCTCCTGCTATCAAACTTGGTCTTGGTTTTCATGAAATTGTTAAAGGAGAATCTAGCTCACAAGGAAGTGCAAAAAATTCAGAGGGTGTCAATGCGAAACCTGAAGTATTGAAAGAGACAAACGGTCAACCAACAATGATGAAATCTCAAAGGAAATCAGTCAATGATGTTGAATGCTTTAAATGTCATAATTATGGGCATGTTGCAGCAAATTGCAGGAGAAGATCATTTCAGCCACAAACTAACAAATCCTACATAGAAAGGTACTCTGGTTTCTTCAGGGGATATTGTTTTTCATGTAACAAGTATGGACATAAAGAAGTTGATTGTAAAAGGAGGAAGATTAGAAATACTCATTATGATTCCTATGCTTATTTTTCTCGACATATGAGATGTTATTCTTGTAACAAGTATGGTCATGTAGAAAAAGAATGCAGGTTGAACAGATATGAGAAATTGGATAAATTCCAGCACACAAATAGAAAGTTCAAACAAATCTGGAAAAAGATGGAGGACCGATCAGAAACGTAGGGAATTCTGACCCTACTGCAGTCATCCGCTTCTGAAGCTGACCTTTCTTATTGACTGCAGGAATGATGTGGGATACATTATGAGATTTAGTAATGTATCGTCACAGGGGGAGAAATGCATGATGACTCTCATGGTTGATTTGATTATTCTGGTTATATGTATTTCTGACAGTGCATCTGGTGTGAAGAAAAGACAGGAACAGAAGGTAAATTTGCAGGAGGAGATGAAGGTGTGAAAATTTCTATATTTCACTTTCCATACGCGGGTTCTATGAAACAAAGTCGCGTATATACGCGAGTTCCAGCTGACACAGCCGCGTATGCATTGATGATAAGAAAATTTATCTGATAGCTAAAGATCTGGAGCAGAGGTCCAGGGGGAGCATCAGTCTGACTGCTGATGATTGCACTGTTAGCATCATTCTAGTTATACTCATGATAATGAAATGATACATGGGTTCTTATGTTGAAGATTATGGATGAGTTCTGTTTGTTGAAGAGTATTCGTTGCTGAGATGAAAGTCTTAGTATTCAGAGATAAGGACAGATCATGCAGAGATGGTTGTTGATGACTTGCTGATAAAGGTATTCAGGTTGCACAAGTTAAGCAATAGCACTGGTTTAGGGGGAGTAGCAGGTTGATGATTGCATTGTTGGCAATATGATTGCTTATTCTTTGGTCTTTGTGATGCTCACGCTCAAATTATGATGACTTGGTACATGGATTATTATGATGAGATTTTGAGCCCTGGTTGCTGATAAGTAACTTTTTGTGCTCACACATGGATGAGTTGGATGTCGTTTGATTCAGAAATAAGAATAGATCATGCAGAGTTGGTTACTATGGTTGAGATCTTTTGCCTACATATGTTACTTCATGTTAAATCTTGAAGATCATGGTGATATTGGACCACATGGATGATTTCTTGACACTTATTTGAAAGATGTTGTTATGGTATGATAATCTCTCTTGGAAAGAATGTATTGATGCTGCACGGAATATGAAGACTTGGTTACTAATGCGCTTATGCTACCACCATTGGATGACGCTTGAAGACACAACTACTCTGATATATCTATCTGTAGTCCAGGGAAGCACTCAAATATCTCAGAAAGAAGCTGAAAACTGTCTTTGCCTCACAGAGAATCAGACCTGGTTGAATTTTAGAAGATGGCTTGGGATACGCGGTTTTTTTTTTTAAACACAGTCGCGTATATACGCGAGTTCCTGCACAGAAAACCGCGTATGTCTGATTGCTGGAAATTTTTTGAAGTCAGCTCTCTTCAGCACAGCTGCAGTGCTGTTTGGTATCTCTGATACTGTTTGGTATATCTGATACTGTTTGGTATCTCTGGTGGTGTTCCAGTTCTCATAATTCTATTTCTCATGTTGTTGATAAAGATGCCTTGATGATTTGTTGGTGAAAGTGTTCAGGATGCACAAACTAAGGGGGAGCCTTATTCATATGAAAAGGATGCATGGATGCACAGATTCAGGGGGAGCATTAGCGTTGCTGAGTATAATGCATTGTTGGCATTATGATGGTTCTGATATATGATCTCTCTTGAGGTATTTTTGGTATTGGTTATGAAAAGGTCATATTTGTATTTTTGATGAAAAGGTCATGTTGAGACCCATGATGTAATCTGTAATATTCTTTCATGTAAAGGACTTGTCAAATTTGTAAACCCACTTGGTTGGGTAGCTGAGTCAAATTTTGTAAACCCACTTGGTTGGGTAGCCGAATTGAAATGTGTAAACCCACTTGGTTGGGTACTTGAGTCTCATATGTAAATCCACTTGGATGGATCTTTCATGTAAGTATGAGTCATTGGTGATAGGAAAGTCATAGAGTCATGTACTTCATTGAAAATATGTTTAAATATTCAGCATGAACTCAGGGGGAGCTTGGTCACTTCAGTATATATCTGCAGAACGCGTCTTCCACATGAGGAGAAAAGGGGGAGAGAATGTTGGCTCTTGGTCCGGCCTTTGCCCTTGATGTCAAAGGGGGAGAGTGACATGGATATGATGCAGAGTGTTGTCCTTGATGGCAACCCATTGAATGAAGATGAAGACATGAGATTGTTGGCATGTGTTGTCCTTGATGGCAATACACCTGTTGAAGTTATCCTTGACTTGATGGACTTGGTAAATAATGTAAATCTGATATGAAGTGATGTTTGTTAGCAATATGATGATGAGTGTTGTCCTTGAATGGCAAGATGATGGCAACTTACTTGATGAAGTTGTGCTTGATAGAACATGTCTTGATGAACTAAATCTGATGTATCTACAGTAAGTACAGAAGGCAATGAAGAAAGGAATTCAGCATTTTCTAGATCTATGATGAAAATGTATGTTTCAAGGAATACGCGGATTTGTCTAGGGGAAGTCGCGTATGCACGCAGAAAAGTACGTGCCAAGTCGCGTATGGGCTAAAGCGCTCTAAAAGTGAAAAACCAGGGGTAATCACCATGGTATTGACCCATTGTATTGGGTAATGATCTGCCTAATTGACCCCGTCTAATGTAGTTTTGGGCTCATGGTATTGGTTTGGTTCATGGTATTGAAAAAGGGGCTCATGGTATTGAAAAAGGGAAAACCTATATAAGGAGAAGAATTTCATTGTGCAAATGAGAAGTGTGGGTACAAGATGTCTGAGCTTGAATGAATACTTCTCTATGAAGTATATCTAAATGGAAAGGGTTACACTTGAATGATAAATATGAATGTGTGATGCACCAATGATGAAGAAGGGGATCTAGATCTGAAATGTGCTTGTATCTACTAGATCTGCTTATGGAAGGCTTAGATCTATGAAGAGGCGAACATCTAGGCGAACATCTGTCTGAAGTAAAAGGGTAAGTCTGAACTGAATGTCTGATCTGAAGAAGTATGCTGCTCTATGATGGTTGAAGATCTATACGCTACTTCGCTGAAGAGGAAGCGCGTATATACGCGGCTTCGCTGAATATAAAGCGCGTATGCGCAATGAAATACATACAGAGGTATACACTGATTTGTGTGGACGAAAGCGCGTATATACGCGACATCAGTGAAGTGAAAGCGCATATGCAAACTAGGGTTTGTTGAAGCATGGGGTATTAAATATCTGATCTGTTCTGCTGTGTTTCTGCTATCTGATCTGTGTTGATAAGTATATGTTGGTGATGTATGGTTGAGCTTGAAAGAATGAAAAGGGTCTAGTCTGAAAATATGATGAATCGTGGCCTGCAAGTTGTGTTCTATGGAAGTTGTTGGATCCAGTGTGAAAATTGATGAAACGTGGTCCAAGGTGGTGCTGAGGGTTGTAGCCTTCAGTCAGGGGGTTGTAGCTCCCTTCCAGGTGAGGCTGGTAAACGAGATCGGGGGGTCGTAGCTCCCTTCCAGGTGAGGCTGGTAAACGAGATCGGGGGTCGTAGCTCCCTTCCAGGAGAGGCTGGTAAACGAGTCAGGGGGTTGGAGCTCCCTTCCAGGAGAGGCTGGTAAATGAGCGCAGGTGGGTGCCTGCGTGCTGGTCAAGTTTGCGCCAGCACATATGTTGTAAGATGTTTTCTCTATAATAAAATATTGAAGGCTGAGCAACTGCAGCGGTGGTTTTCTCCCGACTTGGGTTTCCACCTAAAAATCCCGGTGTTCATGTGTGATGCTTTGTGTGATGGTTTATTCTGTTCTTACTGCACATGTTTACTGTTTATTAAACATCTGATGAATGAATGATGGAATAATAGAAGTGAAGATTTAATGACATATCTAGATCTCTGTGTATACGCGATTTTCATAAAGGGGATCTGCGTATATACGCTAGTTTACTAAAGGAAAGTAGCGTATGGGTTTTAAGGAATGAAAAAGTAAAAAGATTTGATTAGGCAGTAAATACTAATTCACCCCCCCCCTCTCAGTATTTTTCCCAACAAAGTGCCTTCTTTTAATTTAGAAAATGAAATTTATAAGCTGAAAGTGTCCATGCCCCTAACTGAGTTGGTGAGAAATAGAGCTTATAAAAATCAGGTGTCTAGAATTTTTCAAATAGACTCTATATCAGATATGGTAAATGTTGAAGATGATTAACCTGAACTCATCATTGGCCCAGCCACAGAGGATCAATCTGAAGAAAGTGAAGTCCCTCCCTTTTACGTGAGTCTTAGATTACATGAGTTCATCTTGCATAATGCTATGTTGGACTTCGGAGCCTCACATAATTTGATGCCCAAATCCATTATGGAGAAGTTAGGACTTGATATTACCTGCAAATATCATGATTTGTATTCTTTTGACTCAGGTAGGGTCCATTTTATTGCTCTTATCAAATACTTGGTAGTGTCTTTAGATCAAATCCCAGCCAAGAATGTTTTGATGGATGTAGTTGTTGCCGATGTTCCACCATGATTTCGGATGCTTCTATCCAAGTCTTGGGGTGCAAAACTTAAAGGAACCATGTAGCTTGACTTCTCTTATGTCACCATTCCCATCTTTGGCTAGTTGAGAAAGCTATATAGGGAGAAGAAAATGAAATATATGATCACTAGCAAAGAGAAGCCAGTCAATCATCCCATTAATGCAGTCCACACAGATTTAGAGTCCTTTGTCTTATATTTATATGGTGGTTTGAATGATGTGAATGTTCAGTTGGTACAAGTAGATGACATGCCTGAAATTTTAGAGAATTTTAGGGAAGTCGTCAAACAGGAAAAAGATAAAGCAGCAATTACTTCTGAGCCTCCTGCCTGCCAACAGCAAGAACACAGTGAATAGAAGAAAGATGCATAAACTAGTCAAGATAAAGTAGATAAAGAAGAAAAATTTAATCATCTACAAGAGGAAGAAGAAGGTCTTTGGAGCATGGATTTTGATGGAGTTGTTGGTAAGAATGGGGCTGGTATAGGAATATGGATCTGGAGCCCTATTTTCCAATCTGAAAAGGTTCCTAGTAATGTTAGAGTGTGTGCTTACAAACTAGCCTTTGAATACTCTAACAATGAAGCGGAGTATGAAGCTTTGATTGCAGGTCTGAAGATTTTGAAGAATCTGAATGCAAAGAGGATTTTTGTCTATGAAAACTTAGAGTTGATAATCAAAGAGGTAAAATGAGAGTATCGAGCAAAGCATCCATGATTGAGGGCATATCGAAATGTATTCCTAGACATCTTGAGGACATTTCCTGAGTACAATTTGACAGCAGTATCCAGGATGCAGAATATTATTGCTGATGCTCTTGCCACTACTGCAAGTAACCTGAAGATTCCAATGAACTCCAGCAACAATTTTGAGATTTATGTCAAACATAGGCCTATTTTTCCTAACAAGTTAAGGTATTGGCAAGTGTTTTGGGATGACAATGAGATCAATGTTTTTTTTCAGAGTGAAGGAAAATTCAAGGATACTCCCATAGAAGGTGAATATGAGGTTGATGATCAAGAAATCGAAGTAAATCAGATGGACATGTTGTAGCTCAAAGACAATGTAATTCCTAGAGGTATCATATATTTAGAGGAGATTTTTTATCAGGATGATGTTGCAAAGAAACCAAGCTTAGTTCCTACTGAGAAAGGAGTTGAAGATGTGAATATTGGGACAGCTGACAAGCCCAAGATTATGAAGTTATCAAAAGAATTATCCCTTGAGGTAAAGGAACAATATTTTAAATTGATTTCTGAATTTTCTGATGTGTTTGCATGGGATTATTTAGATTTGAAGGTGTATGACAAAAGCATAATTCAACATACTATTCCCATCAAGCCAGATCAAAAGCCATTTAGACAGAAGCTGAGAAGAATCAACCCAAAGCTATTGCCATCGATTGAAAAAGAGGTAAACAGATTGTATAAAGCTGGTATCATTGTCCCAATTAGACTTTCTGATTGGATTTCAAATTTGGTCCCGGTACGTAAGAAGACAAGAGAGATAAGTTTGTGCATAGATTTTCGAAATCTGAATAAAGCATCCTTAAAGGATAATTATCCACTTCTGAAGATGGACCATATTCTGCAAAGAGTAGTTGGAGCATCTAGAATGTCATTATTCAATGGCTACTCAGGCTATAATCAAATCTTGGTGCATGAGAAAGACCAAGACAAAACTGCCTTGACAACACCCTGGGGAACCTTCTAGTATGCCCAAATTCCATTTGGACTGAAGAACGTTGGAGCCACATTCCAGCAAGAAATGGAAATTGCTTTTGCCAATTAAAAAGATGTTTTTCTTGTTGTTTACTTGGATGATTTGATAGTATTTTCTAGCTCTGATGATGAGAATTTGCACCATTTGAGGGTTGTGTTTCAACGATGCAGAAATTCTGGGATTTCTCTCAATCCAAAGAAGAGTCTCTTTGCCATGGATGAATGCAAGCTACTGGGGAATATCATCTCTAAAGATGGTATCCGCATTGATCCATCTAGAGTAGAGGCAATTCAGCACATAGATCTTCCACGAAACAAAAAGGAGATTCAAGCATTCAATGGTAAGATGAAATTTTTGCATAGATTTATACCCAATTTGGATGAACATCTAAGAGAAATGACTAACATGTTGAGGAAATATAGCACTGTTAAATGGAGTGAGGAGGCTATCAAGTCATTCAATCTGGTAAAGTTTTCTCTGTCCAATGCCCCAGTCTTGATCAGTCCCGACTACACTCAAATTTCATCATATTTTTCATTGCATCGGAGCATACTATGGTTGTTGTTTTGATGCAAAAGAGAGATCATATTGAAAATCCAATTGCCTTTTTCAGTAGGACTATTAGAGATGCTGCTTTGAGGTATAATATTATTGAAAAACAAGCATTGGCTCTTATAAAGGCATTGAAGGATTTTAGGGTCTATATTCAGCATTCCCATACTATAGCATATTTTCCTAATGCAGTAGTAAAGGATGTGTTGATGAAAAATAATCTCGAAGGTCGAAGAGGTAAATGGATAGCAGTTATGTTAGAGTATGATTTGGAGATCAAACCCACAAAGTTGATCAAAGGAAGAGGCTTGGCAAAGCCGATGGCCCAATCAAATCTACGTGCCTTGGATATAAACATCATAACAACAATGTCAGAAGAGGAAGATGAAGGTTTGCTTGTTCCAGTTTTAGAAATTTTTCTACAGTCCCCATGGTATTCTGATATTTTTTATGTCCTTCAGCATCTTTCACCACTTCCAGGGATGTCTAAAAGAAAAGGTAGATCACTGAAACTTAAATCTGCTAAATACTATATTTTAAAAAATGCTCCTTATTGGAAAGATCCTGGAGGTATTCTACTCAATTGTTTGGTTGAAGAAGAGGCTCAGAAGGTAATGCGTGACTTTCAAAAAGGTGATTGTGGTGGTCATTTGTTTCATAAAAATACAGCTAACAAAGTGTTGAGAGTAGGATATTATTGGCCCACTTTATTTTCAGCTTTGTATAAAATAGTGATGAGTTGTCATGAATTTCAAATTTTCCAAGGAAAAAGGAAATTGCTTCCTCTTCCTTTGAAACCAGTTTCAGTAAATGCTCCCTTTCAGAAGTGGGGACTCGATTTCATTATAGAAATCCATCCCACATCATCAGCACAACATCGATGGATATTGACAGTTACAAATTACTTCACCAAATGGAGCGAGGCCGTTCCAGCAAGGAAGGCTACAGATACAGTAATTATCCAATTTTTAGAGTCAAATATTTTACCTCATTTTGGCTACCCTCACAAAATTATAATCGATAACACAGCAGCGCTTAAATCTAAGAAGATGGCGGAGTTCTATGACAAATACAATATCTTGTTGGGTCATTTAATAGCATACTATCCACAAGGCAACGACCTAGAAAAATCATTGAATAAATCTCTAATAAATATAATCAAGAAAATTCTGGAGGCAAACAAAAGAAACTGACATCGAAAGCTCATCAACACATTGTGGGCAGACTGAGTTAGCAACAAGAAATCCATAGGTATGTCAACTTTTGAATTGGTTTATGGTACTGATGTTGTATTTCCTACATCACTTACAGTTTTGGTAATGAATTTATTGCAAGAGCTTGGCAGTGAAGACGATGAAAATAAGAGAAGAATCAATCAGATGATCCGCCTTCAACAAAAAAGGGTGGAAGTGTCACAGAACGCTATTCAGTTGCAGGAGAAGATAAATAAGATCTATGACTGTAAGACCAAAGCAGAGAAGTTCCAGTTAGATGATGTGGTGTTGAGATGGGATGCACGAAATGAGGAAAAATGGAAGCATGATAAGTTCAACAACTTGTGGAAAGGACCATAAAATATTTCAGGATACAGGGGACAAAATGCTTTCTTTCTTTCAGAGATGAATGTCCAAGATTTCCCTGGAGGACCAATGAATGGTAGGCTATTGAAGCACTACCACTGTTGAAGATAATGGATTAGAAACTATGTCACAATCATTGTACATACCATGTTATTTTTGGTCACATTTCAAGTACACAGTCATTGAAGTTTGGGGCTTGAGGTGAAGACTATAAAACTTGAATGATATGTGTAAAATTTGGTTTTAATTTAGTTTGTGGTCATAGTTTGAGTCAGATTCAATCTGCATTTTTTCAGTTTTTAGTGTTTTTGACTGCATGCCCAATGGATATGGCTACTTGGTCTACGGTGTTCTTGGCACCTCTACGGAGCTACCATCCCCATTGGAACCAATGTTAGTGTCAGTCTAGTCATACTTCCATCAGTGATCAAAATTACTCTTTTTCATTTTCATATCAGGAGTCCCATACCATAAATTTTCACCATTCCATTAGGTCATGGATTCATTGATGGTAGTGGTCTTTCATCAGTTTTCCCTCATGCGAAACTTTTTTATTCTCCTCTCTATGCTCTTAGTCATGAATCACTTTCGCTTTCAAAAATATATTAGTAATTCATAGGGTTGGTCTCATTAGGTTTTTGGGTCTCACCATAGTCAAATTAATGAGTCAGGTGTCAATAAATATCAACAAAGTCATGAGGAAGTGTAATAAACTCAAAGTCTCAGCATCTGGGAAGATCAAAGGAATGTTTTATTCTCCTTGATGTAATTTTTGCCTCAAAACCATTTTTTAAGGTGAAAACGTTATACTTTACTTTTATTATCATCTTTATTTAATTTCATGTCATTACATGTAATAAGTCACACTTCAGAAGATGTTATCTCCACAAAGTCACCACCCTGTCCTTCAGAGAAATTTTCCACATAATTTTTAGTGTCAAATCATGTTCTAGGTATGACCATCAGAAAGAGCCCAGAAAGAGCTTTCCAACGGTATATTACACTCTCAAAACTGACTCGTGGATTGAAATCTATGCCTAAATGAAAGAAATGTCCTCTATGGCCTAACCCTTCTCCTCTTCCCATTTCTTCCTTAAACTTTATTTTATTAAAGTCTGATGTTTTCTTTATAAAACCCCCCTTTTTCCCCATCTGATTACACAAATCGCATCGTTAAAGTCTTTTAAACCCTTAAACCACGATCTGATTTAATAAACCACTTCCCCTCATGCCTTTTAAACTTTATAATAAAGTCTTTAAAGTTTTGTATTGTAAATCCCCTCCTCCGATTCCCCCTTCTCGATTTCCATACCTCTGATTAAGCCCCGTCCGATGTCATCCTAACTGTTGATCTGATCAATGATCCGACGGCCCGTATAAAATCGCTTCATCGCAATCGGCACTTTCAAATGATCCCCTCCGATTGACTCCTTCTGATTGACTCCACCCGATTACTCCTCCGTCGTCGATCTGCCAATCCGATCGGATGGCCCACAGCCCGTCGCTCCATCGCAATCGGTGCTTTCACATAATACTTGGCCTCCGCTCCCAAAATTTGATTCCGATCATGATTTACCTTGGGTCCCACTACGTAATCTTCCCCCCATTCATAATAAAAGGGCCTCTTACCTTTGTAAAAACCAAATTTCATTTTATTTTGTTTTACAAAGGACCTCCCCCTCATCACTTATTACCAATCGCATCGGTAAATTTCTATTGTATAATACATCTGCCCCTCCCTTCTGATTTTGATTTTGATTTGGTCCCCGAGTCCCACCAAAAGATCCCCGTTCTTTTCAAAGGAAATCATTCTTTCCTTTTGTAAAGGCGCTCAACTCATTTTTTGTTTATTCTAAAGGGATCTCCCATTAATCCTTTGACTTATGCATCCACATCATCGCATTTACTCTAATCGCATCAGAACATTTTGTGCCTTGTTCCAAATATATCCAACCCTCCAATCCCTGATTGCGATTACACCATTGCAACATGTATTTTCAAAATGCTCCACTATATGTTGCATCCCCTTCCTACCCTCCGATTCCTATTGCGACTGCGACTTGAACCCCACCTCTTTTCCCTTCGCTCATTCTCATTTTAAATGGGTTTTTTCCCTTCACTAAAAGGCATAATTTCAAAGGCATTTTCTTCAAAAGGGGATTTTTATTCAAGAGAGTAATAATAGAAAGAAACAGTCAAAGGGCTGAGAGCTAAATATGAGACACAGACTTCTACAGCAGCAGTAAAATAAGGATCTTTTTTTCAGATTGCCTGTTTTTTCTTTCGTCCGGTGTAAGAGAGAAATATTCAGATGGCCCAAAACGTATTGATGTTCCTCCCTTTCAGGAGCAGATTATT
The DNA here is from genome assembly GCA_034641835.2 of Pinus albicaulis. NCBI lineage: Eukaryota > Viridiplantae > Streptophyta > Pinopsida > Pinales > Pinaceae > Pinus > Pinus albicaulis. The sequence goes on from CM076573.1 coordinate 931,111,539, forward strand.
GGTTCTCTTTCCTATCTTCAGATTTCATTTTTGAGTTGGTAAAACACCTCCCTTTTTCTAGGGATCAATTTCCCCACATTTCAGTCTATTTAATGTAATTTTTTCAGTCATTTGTGAACAGTATGTAATTCAAAAGTAGGGAAATTGTGTGGAAATTAAGGAGGACGCTCTGTGCTCCATTTTAATGTTTTGAAAGGGAATTAATAAGATATGCAACTCTGATTTGTGGTATCCATGTGGTATGAGTTTTAGCATTTGTTCTCTCCTTTGTGTTCATATGTAATTTTTTATGTGTGCCATCCATTCGTAAACATTTCTGGTTGAATTCTTTCAATATAGATAGGTAGAATCCATTTTTATGCTCTGCCTTGGGAAATCATTCAATATTCTATGTTTTCTTCTATTTGAAAAGGATCCATCTCTTATGCCCTTTTTAGCTCCTCACCAGTCTTTCCATTCCATCATTATTCAAATTTAATTGCTGAAGTTCTTGCCTACCTTGCCCCATGAAATACCATACATCCTTGATTTAATTCCCCAGTTTCAAACTGTCCCATTTGTTCCATACATCCCTGAAAAATTCATTCATTAAAACATTTCCCATTATTATACCTAGTCTAATATCAGTTCATAATTCTACTTTGTTGAATATATTTTCATGGAGAGAGCCCTCTCCTGACCTTGTAGGGCTAGCTACAAGGCTGAGCGTGGTTTAAAGGTTACCCTAATTTTCCTTTTTGAGCCTAAACTCCAAATTAGGTGCTAACATTTTCCATTCTAGAATTAAATTTTTCTTTGGTTGCAGTTTAATGTAACAAACAATGCTAGCATTCTTGAAATATTGGAAAGGTATTTTGTGTCTTTCATTATATATAAATCTTGTGAACCTGTATGAATAATTCCACTGCCTCTATTGCAAAAATCTTAATCAAGAGGGAGACCGTGCATGTGTTAGTAAAGTAATGTATCATCATATGACCATTTTTGGGGGTAAGGTCGAAAAAAATTTCTAATATGAAGCATTCTTCTTTTCTGGGTGCATGAGGTGCATAATTTATATGATTTTTCATTGGATAAACATGAATTGGAGTATTTTTTGGGGTGAGGAAAAAAATAAAGATAATGTTGGCTTAATTAATTACTATATTATATGGGGTATTTTAAGAATTCACAGATGTATTAATAATTTTTTTAATAACTGTTTTTATAGGTAAGATGTTTAATAAGAGGAAGTAATTTATTTAAAAATATTGAATTTTATGTTTCGCTTTTTAGGTACCAAGAAATCAGAAAGGTGCTTGTAGTTAGAAGTGTGAGGTAGTAAGAAAGGTGATTATGGCATTTTTCACTATAGGATTTTTCCCACGAGTAAAATGTATCGATAAGTGTTTCAAAATTTTTCTTGGTTTCTCTAGATACTCACATTGAGATTATAATTGAATTAATAATATAATGATTTTATTCTAATTTTTCTTAATAATATATATATATATATATATATATATATATATATATATATAGAGAGAGAGAGAGAGAGAGAGAGAGAGAAATCTTTTCATAAAAGTACTTAATATTATATTCATTTTCTATTAATTAAAAATTGAGTGAACAAAATTATATATTATATATCTAATATTATTAAACTTATGTTTTATTTATTTATATATATAATATTAATACATTTATTTCTTATTTATAAATAATTTTTTATTTCATATAGAAATTAAGTATTCTTTATACATCTTAATATAGTTTTCAAGAGCTATCTCTGGGTAATGACGCATCCACACTATTTATTTATTAAAATTGATTATCTTTTTCACCTTTCCTTGATGATGAACCACAAGAGATGGTTCGAAACATTGACCAAATTATTATGATGTGATTAATCCCAAAGGCATTTATGTGAGTTATGGCTCACAAAAGTCTTATATATATCAAAATATAACTTATTAGATTGTAAGACATTCCTTTTTGAAAAAAGAAACTCTCATAGCTTCCACTATGTACAACTCGACAACGTTGGATTGAATGTTAGACGATTGAAGTGGAAAACCTATCTCCTACAATTCCTGCTTGGATCACCTTTGGGAAAGTTTCAGGCACAAAGCTAGCCTTGGAAACCACATTAGTGAGTGCAAGTAAATTATTCCTCAAAACATATATCTATCTATGTCAAATTTTATATATATAATACAATTCCTTTCCAATGAATCCATGTAACACCTATTTCTCTCTTGATGAAGAACGTTATCTCTTAATTAGAGACTTGGTTTTGTATATGTTTTTTTCTTGGTTTTCCTCTGTGGGTTGAATTCAACATCATAATTAATATTTCACTCATGGAGTAAGTGACAAACGAGGTTGAAATTGAAAGCACGGTAAAATAAAATCACAAGGAATTTCATGGATCATAGCATTAGAGGTCATCAAATTACGTTGTTGTTAATAAGAGGAGATCTAGGGGTGGCAGGGACCCGTGATCCTCACGTAAAATTCACCTATAGATATTTAATGGCTCTAGAAAGTGTACAGTAAGTGTTTGAAAGAATTATTTGTGTTATTGATTGGCCCTAAAGTGTTCGAAACATTCCATCAACAAAATTGTGTCACGGAATTCCATCATTACTCTTTATTTACATCATGAAATTGAACCTCAATGTTTTATAGTTTAAATATTTCCGAAATGATCCATATTACGTGTCAAATAATATTGTTTAATAAAATTAAAAAATGTCTCCCCATTTAAAGTGAATATTTGGTCCCGTTCATCAGCTTCTATATACTAATTGATATGTAATTATTCTCTTCCTAATCCACAAACTTAAGACTATTTAAAATAATAACTTCTCTATAGCGAATCCATAAATTTAAGTCATTGTATGACCATGAAATTTTTAATCTTACTCCATCCTTTGAGTTTTAATCTACGTGTGAAAATATTTGTGTTCCTTAAAGGAAATGAGTCCTAATTATGGATCCCATCAAACAATCTCTCACATGTATTGTACTCTACTGCACCTATAGTGTACTCTAGTGTAACGTACTCTAGTGTTTGATAGTTTAGTTGTAATGCTAACCATTATGAATTTTCAAAATATATTAGAACCATTATTCCATGGCTTTAGTTATAAATGAACAATATTCTTTATAACCCCCTTTGGCTGAAAACTCTCCAAAAGAAAGAGATGGTTGAAGAGAAATTTGAAATTTTTACATGCAAGTGTATGATGTCGAGTTGTTTGAAATCCAATCTCATTACATAACATAATGCAAATTTGAGAGCCCAGAGGAGATCATTTCCCTTTTTTAGATTATTGCAACATTCTAGAAGTTTATTAAATGTTAATTCCATTTTTTAGATGATTGCAACATTCTATAAGTTTATTAAATGTCAATTAAATTCTTGGAACTTCTCAATATTGATGGTGTTAAAACCATTATATTTATCTTATTATTGACTTATAAATACCATAAAATCAAAATCAAATGACTTGTTTTTATAATGAAATTCAAATTAATAAGGGTTTGAGGAAGTCAACAACTCTACTATCCAAATTATTTAATGAGCATGCTTTCCCATCACATCTACTAAAAATTAAAGTTCAACTATAGAAGATCAGAATATTCAAAATAAATCAATCCTTCTACCTCAAAATTCCACAACAGAAGACACAACTTAGACTAGTTACACAACAAAATGAAATATTCACATTTAGAGTGGTGTATGTAGCATTTTTATAAAACTCCAGCACATCAACCCCTAGCTACGATGCACATGGAGAATTACTATTAGATTCAATTATGATGCAATAGATGATAGCCTTTTCTAAAATACATGAGCCACTAAAATTAAAACTTGTTTAAGACTATGGTAAAATTATTGTGAGTGGTTTTCTTCATAAACATTATATATAAAATGTAAAATCAAATCCAAAACCAATTTTGGGATTGATTATTTCAAACTACTTCATAATAAACCAAAATTCAAATTTGTGAAGGAATATGCATTTGTGATCATGGAATAAAACCTAATATGTATATTGTAAAGAGAATAAAAACTAAATATACTTTATATTTTTTTAAATGCACCTTTGTAATAGCATGTATTCTCTTTAAAATGCTCAAGGTAAACCTACCTTGTAATGAAATATTTTGTAAATAATTTTCTTCACATTAAAACAATTTTCCATTTCTACATAGTTTTTTTGTTGTAATATTTTTATTTATTTTCTTATTATACGTTCAAACCTTAGCTGTGTGAAACAAATTCACAATATTATCCTTCGATAAAAAATATTTTTCTTCTATGTATAGTTCTTTTATTATTTTATATTTATTTTCCTTTTACACCGTCAAACCCTAACACTTAATTATATGAAAAAAAATCACAATAAAAAAAAAAACTCTTTAATTGTCTGAAAAAATTTCACAATTAAAAAAACAAATTCCATCTACCTCCTCTCTTAAACTTCTTTATTTATTAAACCAAATCGGCAACAAATATAAATCTTTCAAATTAAATTTACAAAACAATATTAGAGTACAACTATTACTAAATTTTATATTTTTAAGTACAAGTGTATTAGTAGAGCTAAAAATAAACAAAACATTAAGCTAGATATTGAATGTAAATAAAAAAATACAACAACTAGCTATGGGATATAAATACAAAAAATCACAATATAATAACTAACTTGTAAATATTAACAGAAAATTGTTATCCAATTACAACTAGTTATTGCTTCATGGATGAATTTAAGATGCACATAGAAATGATCATGGCAGACAATGGCCTTGGGGTCTGTTGTTGCAGAGAACATGATATAAACCAATAAGTGTCGATAATGCTTGTTCTGAGGGTAGTTCATTTGGTGTAGGCCGGGGACACTAAATTAGCTCCTCCTACACCGATGAAGTAGTAACTCTTCTGAAATCCTTTCACAATTCCCACCCAGCATACCATACGCACACATTGTGCCACTATATATGGTAACGCTTGGTTGAGAGTCACTTTTTGAGTAATAAACAACCCAAAAGTTACTGCGGAGTTTATATGTCCACCTACATTATCAAACTGAATAATCAGTGAGGAGATTATATGACCATAACATGGGAGTATATATTAATCAAGAAGAAATGGAAACTTGATACTCATGATGTGAAATATACAGGAATGAAGATAACTCCTTCGAAACACTAATAAAAAAATTCCCAATATGCCCACCCCACCACACGAATTCCTCTGGCTCCTCTGTGTGTTCCCAATGACAATGGAAATGGTCACATACATAAACACAATTTCTACTATGAGTTCAGCCATGATGGCCTTATATAATGACCAGTCCTTCAATTTTCTTGCTTCTAAAAAATTGGAAGGAGAAGGCTCGTTAAATGAAAGGTTCCCTAATAACCCTTCCTTCTCCATTCTTCCAAAAACCCTAATATATTTTAATGGCCTTCTCACACATTACTTAACAAGTGCATGGAGAGACAATTAGTATGACTTCTATTTATAGCACAAATGGGACAATTCAGTATTGAAAATTCGTCAGAAATTTCAGTGAGAGGAGAAAGAAAAATGCACCCAACCTATCTTGAAGGAAACAATCTCAACATCTAATGTACACTTCATAACCTTTTTCCATGGTTTTGGAATAAATTCTTCTTCCTAGGATATAAAAAGTCGTTTACGTTTATTTATAGGCCCCTTGCTTGTCAAATACATAGCCAAGACTCAAAAAATAACATGTGGAATAAAGAAAATCTGGTGGATGTTACCTTAATAGTTCACCATCGTACCTATAAATAGTCAATTAAAGTTGCTATGTCAACAAAAAGAATTATTTGATTGATACTCAACAAAAGATCCACCTCTCTCCTATGAAACAATATAAACTTATTATTTCAGAGGAAATCTATGTTGGAAAGGTTGTATAATATTTAATTTTGACATAATGTTTATGCCTTATTTCCTTTGCAATATTGGTGGAACTGCTACTTGTTATTCTCCCCACATAAATTCTATGGACACACTTAATAAGCTATAATAAAGATAATAATAATAATTGTTAATTGAATTTATTTTTTGTGGGGGGATTAATGATTCTTATCCTAAGGAGATTCAATTTATTTTGGGTGGTGGGGAGCAATGATTCTTATTGCAATTGTAAGGTGATTTACCAATGGCAAGGTATTTTAGGAATGGGGCCTCCACCAATTCAGCTAACACTTAGGCTAAATATATTAGTATGTTTTGAATAGTGGTAAGCAATGATTTTTTTCCCAATTAATTTTTTAAAAATGATGAGTTGTGAGTATCCATGGGATGAGTATTATGGGTTGTGATTATCCTTGTAATTGTCCACAAATTTTATACTTTACCAAAAAACAATAATAATATTTAAAAGCTAGAAAAATATCTAAAAGTCTTATCAGTTTTGAAATAAATCTCAGTTTTTATTTATGGATTGTGGGTATCCATATCACGAGGTGTATGTATGAGTTGTACATATCCATATAATGAGCCTTGTGGCATGTTCTATTAACAAGTGGGTTTTCGTAAGCAAGAATATAATGTAGTGCCAATAATTTAATGGAAAAAAGGGTAAATTGGCCGACCTCCACCACATAATCCATCCACGAACATGAATGTATTTGTATTTTTGGGATATAAGCATTCATATTATTTTTTTTATCATGTGGATTGTGTTTTTGAATTGAGATATAAATATCAATAAAGTGGCGAGAAAAATAAGTTACTGAACCGAAATTTCTTATAAAAATATTAGAGGGAGGAGATGGCTAATACTGTGAAGGAAAATCAATTTCCACAAGGAGACAAGAGACAGTGATAGGATCCACCTAGAAGGCAAGGACAAGGGCAGAGGCCGCGACCTCTTCAACCAATATGAATACAATGTAATGTATTGTTTTCCTGTGGAAATTTGTGTGTAGGGTTTTTCCAATACAAATGACCAACAAAACATTTGTTTCTTTGTATTTCCAGATGCATCACGACATCAAGTACAGATAAAAATAATGCCTTTACCAGCACACACAAGATTTCGACATCAATTTTATGATCTGACGACATTAATGCCTAGACCAGTGCACACAAATTTTCGACATCATGTTTCTGCTCCTCCTCCTAATCAAGTTTATTGTCAAGGTCTGGTTACTCCTTATCAAGCTTACGATCCAGTTTCGGTTCCATACATAAATAGTATTTCACGTCCACATATTCCTTTAGCTGCTTTAGTTCCTTGTCCTCCTCATGCTATTCTTATCTATGTTGATGTTAATGGTTTGTATAATAATATTTTGTTTCCACCTGTTCCTGCCACTCCAATTAATTTTCATGGTCCCTACAAAAACATTTCATCTCTAAGTGAGTCAAGAATGTTGTATCTTCAAGCGAAGGGGTTTCTTGGACCCAGAATTCCACCACCTTATTCTCCTCACCATCAGGAAGAGGGAGAGCAACTTACCCGGCCTCAACATCATAATATTAAAATGGGTCAATCAGAAAAATTTCATGTTACCCCAGAGTTAACAGGATTCACATTGCAGAGAACAATACAACAGCTAGTGCATTACTAGTTTAGTCCACAAAATCTACGCCAAGATGATTCTCTGAGACAGAAAATGGATGAAGAGGGCTGGGTACCCATTTCACTCATTATCACATTTAACAACTTAAATATCATAAATAACTACATTACATTACCATACATAGCGTGCTTTTAATTACCAAATTAATACTTGTTATTGGTGATAATACATATGTGAGCATGGATGGATACATGCATGATGCAACTAGCAAATATTGAGAACATTAATTGCTCTCTAGTAGCGGAGAGTCTGCGGGATTCAACTTTCATTGAATTTCGGGTAAGAAAACGCATACTTACTTTCCATTGAAAAGAACGTTTGTGTAACCATCCCTATTTTATTCTCATTTCTATCATTCAGCTATATCCATTATATATGATCTTATTACTTTAACAGATGGAAGACCTGATGATAAGGAAGCGGGGTGACTGGTTCAACTATCTTCCGCAGCGTGCTTAGTATCTTCAAGTATTAAGAAGAAAGAAACTCAAAAGCCCTGCTATATCGAATTACTCATCGATAAATGTTGTGGAACCTTTGGTGCTTATTGTTAATATGTTCCAAGGAGTGTTTGATCCAACCTTTATTCCTATATATTTTTAATCTTTGATATAATTTCTTATATCAGGAAAAGTGAGAAAATTAAGAGTTTTGTTATGGTGGTTGCTTTATATCCAGCTCCGTCTCTGTACATACATTTAATCTATTCACACTTTACCTTACGTAGTATAAGAGCTAGCAGTAACAGCCTAGCAAGGGTTGGACTTTACGTGCGATTTTTTTTAGGGCATTTCTGATAATTTCGTTCCCAAAAACATAAATGGGCTGTAACAATTTCGGTTGCTGAAAATAAGAAACAGTCGAATTTGTACCTGCATTGCATTTGTCAAACTTTTTCTTTCAGACGAAAAAAACACTGTATATTAACAGTTGATTTATCAAATAATTACATAATTAAGTTCTGAGCCGAAGCAGAGAAACATCATGCCTGGACTAGGTAAAATGAATCATAACCTTCGTAAGAAAGAAAAATACAGACACACAATAGCCCAATCAAACTGAAACATTTTAGGAGTTATCACTCCAAGAACCAATATTAGATGACATGCCTTCATAAAAATTCATACAAGTTAAGCTTAATCTCATGACTTAGCACCCATGTAATATATAAATAGTAACAGTGGGTAGTAAATCATTGTCTAAAAGTTTAGAAACATATCAATATCAAAATTTTTGATGCATAAACATATCAACGAACATTTATAAGATCCAAATTAGAACCCTAAATCCTGATAAAGGTAAGACTGGATCCGTTATTGAAGTAATCCCATCTGAGAGAAGAACCGATACCTGAATATGACACCACCATGCAATATTTGATAACAACAGAGCATAAAAATGGAGGGTATCAACTGAATCATGCACAGGCTCGCATGATGATATTAGGATCTATACGATAGGGAATGAAAACTCGCAGACTCGCTTGATAAAATTGAGGTGAAGTTAACAAGAAGCGCGCCATCAAAATAGAGCTTCCATTCCACTATGAGAACTAAACCTTGAAAACAAAAATAGAAACAGGCTGTAAACCTTGAAGAAAAAAATTGAAACAGGCTTCCTTGATAAACCAATTCTGGTTAAGGAACAGGAATTGATGTATTCGAGATGGACCTGTCATCCCTGAACTAAATAACCTTTAAGAAACCAATGTTAGCATTTAAACCATGTTTTGATAATGCATCGGCTCACATGTTTTTTTCCCTCTAGATGTGATGAATTGGTGGACTGCCCAGTCTCTGCCATAATCTTTGGGTCCTCTGTAGCCACCCATGTAGACTTGGGGAGATCATATTAATATCGCCCGAAACACAACCAATGATAAATTTGGAATCCCCATAGATGCAGTAGTCTTTTAAATTAAAATGAATACTAGCTATGAGGCCACCCCACAAAGACATGAGTTTAGCTTTGTTGTTAGTACCAGGACCCCCATTCCAGAAGATGTGAATCCTATCCCTACCTAAAAGTTTTATCCAGGAACCGCATCCCATATTTCCATCCATACAGGCCCCATTAGAGAAAATATTTTGTATGAAAATATCGTGAGGTCACAGTCTACGAGAGCCATCAATAATGTCCACCGCATCCGGAACTCGATGATCCATCCATATCATGATAGCATTAAAAATGAAGTGATCAATAAAAGGCATATTCTCAAAGATGAGCTGATTCCGAGCTAACCATATTTCCCATGTGAAAAAGAACGAGAGAGATTTTAATTTTGCATTTAATTTGTCCCATCTGATAGCAACAGAAATAAAATCATTTGGATTCCATCTGGGCTCAATAAGATAGTGACTAAATAACTTCAAAATTTGGAGCACAACAGAACATAGAAAAAAGATGTGTTCAGTTGTTTTCTACTATGAGCAGCATATGGAGCATTTTCTTGGTCCCATAGCTCCCTGCTTTGTTAGTACATCCCAGGTAAATATCTTGTTTTTCCAGGTCAGCCAACCAAATAATTTTATCTTGGTTGGGATATGTCTATGCTAGAAAGGAGAAAAGATATTTGTTCATTGATCGGCATAAAGCTGATAACTCATATACAGATAGGTATCTTTTAAAATGATAGAACCATCTTTTTAGGGCCCATTCTAGACAATCTAATCCCCCTCATGTGAAAAACACAAACCCGTCATCCTACGTCCTTCCAATGTCTTGTTCCAAACTTCCGCATCCGAATTTTGAAATCCCAATTGCATAGAAGATTTGAATACCAGGGAATGAAAAGACCAACAGAGTATGTTCTGTGATAGATAAATAATGCCTCTATGTGCAAGTCGATGAATTAAAGTGGGAGTAGGATCTGACTTAGTGGATACCACGAGAATATTCTTATAGCCCAGGGGAATACGTTGGCCATCCCCAAAATGCCATATCATACGACCAGCCACGTGATGCATGATCTTCTTGAAGCTCCTCCAAATAGTAGATATTGCAGTTGGAAAAGGTATATCATGACAAAATATTTGATGTAAAGCATCCCCATTAAGATATTTAAATTTGATTATCTTTCGCCATTTACCAGCAGTAGTAATGGCTCTCCAAAGAAATTTTATCAACAATGATTTACTGAAGATCCTTGGATTTAATATGCCCCATCCGTCATGTGCATTTGACCTGCATAGAAACTCCCATTTACAGAGATGGTATCTTTGGCACTCCTCCAAGTCTCCCCAAGTAAAATTTGCAAAGAGGTGATTGATCTTGGAAATGATGAAGTCCGGCAGATAGAAAAGGCGCCCCCAATACACCAGGTTTTGTGATAGAACTACCTAGATTAGAATAAGGAGACCACCCATTGATAACCATATATTCATCCATATAATAATTTTTTTGTTAATCTTGTCCACTAGCCACATCTAATATGTGTTTTTGTATCCACATTGCTTAATATTATATCCAAGGTATAAAAAACCATCCATGACCAATTTTGAATTTACACCCAGAAATTTAGCAATGAAGGATATCTCCTCCATATCACCATGTTCATAAAGGATGAAGGATTTGGCTTTGTTGATGCATAATCCCATGGCAAACCCAAAAAATTTGAGCATATAATGTATATAAAACCAATATTTTCTAATGAGAGCCCCAAATAATAACATTTCATCAACAAAAAAGGAGTGAGTGATATTTATCGAATCATACAAGGTGAAGCCTTTGATGAATCCTTTTTGAGTTTTCATATGCATCAATCTGCTGAAACCATCCATAACGAGGATGAAACTTAGGGGAGATAAACTGCATCCCTGGCGTAGACCACATCCAGCCGCAAAAAATGATGTAGGTTGTCCATTGATAAGAAAAACATATTTGAATGTGGTGATGCAAGTCATAATATAGCGTATAATATGAATAGGGAGCCCCACTTTAAGCAATACCAAGCAGATATCTGACCAGTCGAGTGTATCATATGCTTTATACAAATCCACTTTCATCACAATGGCATCTCGTTTTGCTGTGTGCATAGAATGGAGGACCTCTTGAGCTATAGCAATGGCATCATGAATGGAGCACCCTCAAAGAAACCCATATTGTTCAATAGATATATGACTGGACAGAGTGTCTTTTAGCTGATTTGCAATAATCTAGATGTTTTTTGCATATCACATTACAAAGCACAATTGGTCTGAAATCCCAAAAATTTTCAGGTTCATTAGTCTTTGGAATTAGCGCAATAAATGTGGTATTGAGGTTTACAACCATGTGTGCATTTGGTGTGATCATATTCACAATCTTCACCAGTTCATCCCCTATACTTTCCAGGAAGTGAGCAAAGAATTTAGCTGGCCAGCCATCGGGCCCTAGACATTTGTCATTTGAGAAGGATTTTAAAATAACCACCACTTCCTCCTCAGATATTTCAACGTGGATGTTATTTATAGCTTCATTAGAGAACATCTTGTTGACATTTTCCAATATCCAATTTTGATTAAATGCCTTGATGTTCGGATCATCATGATAGAAAGATGAGAAATGAGAAAGAGCATCCATTTGAATCTCACTGGTTGTAACAACATAGCTACCATCCTCTTTTATAATACACCAGATTTCATTCCTGTTTCTTCTATCTGATGCGACCTTATGAAAAAACCACGTGTTGAGATCTCCTTCCCTCAGCCAAGTATTCCAGCTTTTAAGTTTCCAAGTAGTTTCCTCAATCTTGAGGATCTTGTTTTTCCTATCCTCCAAAGCCCACAGTGCTTCACAGGTTTTTTCATCCGGATTCTTTGATGTAAACTCTGAGTATATCTCTTTGATCCTATTGGAGATATGTAGATATTATTTCTTTAGAGATAATTTCTTTTTGATCTCCCATTCTTTGGTGGCTGCTTTAAATTTCTGCAATTTATGATGGAAGTGATCCCATCCCATTAACTCCTCCACACCAACCTCATCCTGCCATAGCTTTCTAACTAGTATATCATATTCCTTTTCCTCTAGCCATATCCAATTAAACTTGAAAGGAATGCCCTTGGTTTTTGATGTAGGGTGCCAAGCAAGGAGAATTGGCATATGATCCGATATGTCTGAAATCAAGATATATGACCTAGGCAGACCAAAAGATGCGATCAATCCATCACCAACCAAGGCCCTGTCAAGCATTTTTCCAACAAAGTGTGGGCCAGCACATTTATTGGTCCATGTAGGTATAATGGGATTTGGACAGATGTCAGAAATATGTTCATTATAGAATATATTATTGAGGAAATAAGCAAGGGGATCAAATATGGCACAAGCACCCCATGACTCATCATTATGGAGAGTTGAATTAAAGTCACCCACGAAAATCAAATTCTGCAATGAGAGAATCCCAATTTTTTTTATCCGAGACCAAAAGATAGACCTACTGTGGCATGGGGCATATAGATTTAAAATGTTGATAACCTCATCAACCCCTCTAACTAATCCAGATAAAATGATGCCACCAAAAAAAATAAAAGCCCTGAAATTTGCTTTATATGAGTCCCAGATAACAATCATACCCCCAGAGTGTGTTGTCGCATCAACTGCTGCGGCGTGCCACCTAGGATGAAATTTAAGGAAAGTTTTAAGAGCTTTGTCCCTACAACAAAGAGTTTCTTGAACCAAAAAAATAGTAGATTTGATCGAACATACAAAATCTCGAAGGTGAATTTTTTCTGAGGCATCACCCATACCTCTGATGTTGAAAGATAAGACTTGTGTCATGTTGAACCTTCATCGATATTTCTTTCTCTAAGCGCTCGAACTTCATCCACAAGCCCTTCCCTGGCCATGATGGGAATATCCATCAAATTTTCCAACTCTTCATCAGAAAATAATGATATATGTTTCATTTTCCTTTGCCTTTCCGATCCCCCGGCTTGACCTTCTTTATCACAGTGATATTTTGGGTAGAGGAAGGGGATATAGTCAAGGAAGATGAAGCAGGGGCCCTATCAAATACTTTGAGAGCAACCAAATCAATATTCGGGTTCCCCAATAGGGAGTCGATATCACTACCGACTGAGTTTTTTGGGGAGACAGATAAAAATATAGGATAATGAGGAGGAGACAAAGGTTCATGTGGAAAGGCTTCCGAAGATGGAATATGGGGAGAAGAAAAGGATTTTATGTTCTCCATGACAGAGGATGATTCTCCAATCGAAAATTTTGTGGACTAGAAAAGCAGGGGATCAGTAGGGGTCATAGAATTCGAAGGGCAGCTGGGGACATAACATCTACATCATTGGACAAGAGAGGGGGATCCTTAACCAATATGTTATTTTCTGACAATACAGGCTCTGATACACCAATGTCCCTAGCAATATCTCCACCCTTAGGACCAGTCCTATCACTAAGACCATTAGCTGAAACATATATATCTTCATCATCATAGGAATGAGGGATAGAGTTACCTGAAAAGAGACCACCCGATGTACCCATATTTGCATTGTTTTGTCATCGCTCATTTATACAATTCAGTCTATATCGACCAGGTCGGTGACGCATTGGGCAGCCCTCATAGAGGTGACTAGTCCTATGGAAAATGAGGCATCTAAAGGGAATGACCCAGAATTCAATCCTCTGTCGATTTCTCCTCTGTCCCCATATGAGATCCACATCTCTAAGTAAATCTCCCACCAGGTTCACTTCATCAGAGACATTGACGATGCTAGGAACGTATCCAAGAAATGTTGAATTTCTTTGTGCTTTGTAACTCATACTTTCTTCGATTCTCATTCCTTGTGCTTTGTAACTCATACTTTGTCCCATTATCCTCCTAATTAATGTTAGTGGAGAATTTTTTAAACCCTGGAAAGGGAATTTTTCTTTAGTTTAAAATGTGTGTATAAAATCTTTTCTGTTGTTCTAGTGTCATTTTGGTTTATCATTTGCATTTTTTCGCATACTTTTCAATTTAGATTTTTCTTTACTAAATCATTTTGATCTATATGCAAGAGTTTAATGATTATCATTGTATCAATATGGCTGTAAATATCACAAAGAAATCAAATTTCAAAATTTGCACAGTAGGATTGTTTTTTAAGAAGCTATGAATAAGAAGCTATGGCTTTTTATTCAGGAAATTTCTTGTAGTAAATTGGAAATTCTTGTTGTCTCATAAATAAAAAATTTCAGATTAGCCATCTTAGGATTCTAATAATTGGGCAACAACAATTTGGTTTCAAATATTGTTAATTACGTGTAACTGTAAATAATAATAACGTTCGGAACGCAAAACACATTCGGGTTCTGCATTCTGGAAATTATGTTCAGAGAAATTTACATGCAACGATAGATTGGTTAATTTTAAAATACATCCAAATAAAATAAGGTATTTTGTTTAAGACCAGAAAACATATGTTATAATTTAGAATTTATTTTTTTGAAAATTTTTCATTAACCATTTTTTAGAATTTTTTCTAAGTAGATTATGTAAGAAGATGATATATATAAAACAAAATATAAATAATCTATATAAAATAATTTAGAAACACATGGGGTGTAGATCAGTTAGCTAGTTGCTTGAGGCTTAGTCTTGGCCATGTAACAAGGTAAAAGCTCAAGGGGATGGGTTGAGAATAGAAGCTATTTTAGAGGAATTAAACTTTCAAACTTAATGGTATTGCACCGGTCTAAGGTTATGTAAGTTGTAGAATCCTAGTGCCCTATGGTAGAGAAATTATAAGTAGAATCGCATAATCATTTTAAATAGGAAATCCCACTCAATCATTTTAAATAACAAAAATCACAATCTCGTCCAAACCTATATTGCTAGATTTCCACAAAAGAAAGAAAAAACATCTAATAGTTATATTATCCTATTTATAATGGAATTTGTGACATAGAAAGTATTTAGGGTATCTACCCCTAACACGTGTCCTTTAGTTTCCAACTACATCATTTTATTTTTATAACAAGATTCACATATCATAATAGAATTTGTCTTATTTATAATGGAAATTGTAATGTAGAGAGTATTTAGGGTATCTACCCCTAACATGTGTCCTTTAGTTTCCAATTAAATCATTTTATTTTTATAACAATATTCACATATCATAATATAATTTTGACTTTTCTATTTATGTGTATAGTTGAAGAATATTGTTTCTCCTTGTTATGGTTTTAGAAGTGGAGAATGATTGTGTTTTAACAATATCTTTATGAGATTTAACCCCAAAAACAATGTTCAAGTACCAAGGTTGCAAGAGCATCATATTGCAATAAATGATGGAAAAAATATATTTGGGAAAATATTCAATTTTTCTTGATGGAAAATCACTTAATATTTTTTGACATTATTATTTTCTTACCTTTTTTCTCAAATAAAATATCAAGATCTCTTTACTGAGGACATGAAAATCCCAATACATTTATTTGTCATTCTTAATCCACTATATATGCTAATTTCCTTAAATATGATTATATGAAATGATAATGATAAGAATTTAATGGTAATTCTTGTTTCCTATATGTTTTCCAATAATGGGAGTCAATTGAATTGAATTAGGAAATTTTTGTTTTTGATAACAATTTTCTGAATGCATGTTTGAATTCAACTAGGAAATTTAATTTTTTTCTCAATGCAAGTATAAGTGAATATTGAATAGAAAATTTTAGTTAGAAGATTAAAATGTGAGATATATTTATTGATGCTGAATATATGTGTTGAAACTAGAAAGTGGTAGCAAGTGTTCTAGAAAAAATGAAACACTATGGGGTGATGAAAAAACCACAATGCAATTGGATTTAGATTAGATATGAATTTCATATTA
This sequence comes from Pinus albicaulis, assembly GCA_034641835.2. Classification (NCBI taxonomy): domain Eukaryota; kingdom Viridiplantae; phylum Streptophyta; class Pinopsida; order Pinales; family Pinaceae; genus Pinus; species Pinus albicaulis. The sequence continues at coordinate 931,127,960 of CM076573.1, forward strand.
TATATGGAATATACTCACCCACAGTGAGAGTAAATATATAGGATGGTAGATACCTTTACCATGGAGATAAAGGTTGTATAATATGTGTATTGAAAATTGTTTTTTATATTCATGAGGTTAATCAAAGAAAGGTTTTATACCTTATAATATATATATATATATATATATATATAGATATATATATATATATATATATATATATATATATATATATATATATATATATATATAATATATATATATATATATATATATATATATAAACAAAAAGTCAACTCTCTCTCAACTCAACAATGCGATGAAATGTTCATTAAATTAATCAAGACTTTATACCTTGTATTTTTTATGGAAAAAATTATTTCATGCCTTCCAATATCAAAATCTCTCTCTCTCTCTCTCTCTCTCTCTCTCTCTCTCTCTCTCTCTATATATATATATATATATATATATATATATATATATATATGATATATATATATATATATATATATATATATATATATGTGTGTGTGTATGTATGTATGTATGTATGTATGTATGTATGTATGTATGTATGTTGCAATAAATAGATAATATATTTATAAGAAGGATACATAAAAAAAAAAATTTAATTAATTTATATAACTTATGTTTTAATATAAAAAAAAATTGATAAAGAAAATGTTTAATTAAATTACTAAAAATTAATAGTTTTTGACTTTTAATTTTTTTTTTTTCAAATATTTAATTAATTATATAGAAAACAAAATAAAATAAAAATATAAATTTTGTATCTCAAATAATTTTAAATACTAATTATATTTAATATTATAGATGTACAAAAATTAATGTGTAAATAATGAAAATAATTTAGATGAAGGTGTTTAAATATTTGAATCGGAGTTAGAAATATTGGAATGAGAGTGGTTCTTTCATGTTGGTTGATCCTTATAATGCTTTGAAGTCGATTAATAGGGTGCATAATGTGATGGTTGATCACTCATATTATAATATGATTTTAAGCATTTAAAGGAAAAATTAACATCAAAATAAAATTTATGATAGTACACTCCTATAAATCAAGGGATTAATAACATGTATGCATTATTAATAATCATTGGTTCCATGTGGAATAACATAAATGATATACTTATTTTTTAATCTTCAAAAAAATAGATCTTTATATATACATAGAAAAAAAAATTAAGCACATAGTATAGGACATGGGGCAATGCAAAGAAAATTGATCCTTATGACCTAATGCAAGCTTCCAAGAATTCATGTGATGTCTTGAGAGTATCATATCCTTCGTAGTTATGATATGGGAATTATTTGAAGTTTTAAAATCTAGGTATGAGCCTCATTACCTTAAGTCTGGTTGGGATTGGAAACTGAAGCCTCAGTCCATTACGACCTAATCACGGATTTACCAAATCGTACCCTACACAAATACTCATAAATGGCTTATTACTGAAAGTGATGGGATTTTGTACACACGCTCTTTTCCAACCACATTCGGTCATTATTGAAAATTATGTTATTGATTAGGTGCATGTGAATTTAATAGATATTTATGATTACAACCTTTTTACGATGATTTTAAGTCATATCCCCTCCCCCACTTAATTGTGACAGTTGCGCATGGCCATCAAAGGAGCGTCATTAATTTGCCAATTAATCACTGATTTATTAATGATAATCATTTACATTTTTAATGATATACTTGAGGTGACTTTGGAAGAATACTTGAGTTGACAGTGTCCTGCGTGTAGCACTCGTGTTCTTGTGTTTATTCAGCATAGTTATTATTGTTTATGGAATGAGTTACAAAGAATAGTGTTCATGGTTGTCTACTGTTACATATGTAACAAGAAAGACAACTTTTAAATTATTCTCAAAAAAACATAATAATTAGAAAAAAGTGGTACTCAAAAATAAATTACACGAATAACATCATCCTATGACATGGATAAGGAATGGAAGATGATATTACCGGGAGAAAAACGTGAGTGTAACAGCCACCATGAGAATTGTTTTAAATTGTTTGTGGTTGTCTGACTGTGCCCCAAAAAGTAGTTTTCACAGTTGGATTTATTTTTGTTTTTCTTTTACTTTATTATTTTCATTTATTTATTTTATATTTATTTATTTACTTTATTTATTTATTTATTTTTTAGACAGGTGTAACAGCTACCACAAAGGTGGTTTTCAATAGCTGCACTTATTGGAATCTCAACTTTTAAGGCTACAAAGGAGAGTGTTCACTTGTTATTGTAATATGAAGATCATAATCCACATTAATATTGAAAAATTATTCCTTCGAAGTGGGTTGATGATATAGCTTTAGACAGTTCCCATTAACCATTAATGGCATCTTAGCATTGTCAACATTAACCAACTGTATAGTCCCATTTTCAAGGATTGTATCCACTTCATAAGGACCTATCCATCTGGTTTAGAGCTTGCCTTTGAAATATTTGAACCTTGAATCATACAAAAGAGCCCAATATCCTTTCTAGAAACTTTTCTTCTTAATAAACCTATCATGCCATTTGGCTCTTTGTTGCTAGATGATTTCTGTCTGCTAAATGGCAGCCAACTGCTTCTCTTCCAATTCATTGAGTTGGTTCAATCTTTGAGTCTGTGCTGTACTCAAATCCAGATTGACCTGCAACATTTTTCTTAATGTTTTTACTTAAAAATTTATGGGGAATAAGGGATTCTCACCATACACCAGTTCATATGGTGAGAAGCCTGTAGTATCCCTCCATGTTGTCTATAATCCCATGGTACGTCTCGAAGTTTCTCAGCCAAGTTTATCCCATGGCTGGTTCTTTCTACTCGGCTATTTTCTTGTGGATGATACAGTGTGGTGGTTCTATGATGGATTCCATACTTCTCAACCAACTTCCTAATCAAATGAGATGTGAAATAATGACCCCCAATGGTCACCATATCTCTCGGTATCCCAAAGCGAACAAAAATATCTTGAAACAGCAAGTTTGAAAGAGCCTACTCTCTTGCTCTAGTTAGTGACCTTCCTTCGACCCATTTTGTGACATAATCAATGTAGACCAATATGTATGGTATTTGGTGTCATGAAGGATTGATTGGCCCCACAAAGTCTAGGGCCCATTTCTCGAATGGTTATTTTACAATCTAAAGCTATAATGGCATCTCATCCAATTTTAGAGGTTGGCCCATCCTTTGGCAACTATCACATTCTTTCACAAACTTCTTGGCATCCTGGAATATGGTTGGCTAGTACTACCCTGTTGAGAGCACTTTATGTCCTATCCTCTTGTTAGTGAAGTGTCCTCCATAAGGTTCTTCATGACAAGCCTTTAGGATCTGAAATACCTCATCTTCTCTAACACATAAGCTAATCTGGAAGTCTAGTCTAGTGTGCTAGAGATTACCTTCTATCTAGGAGTAGGTAGCGCTCTGTTGTATAATCCTACTTTTTTCCTTGGAAGACAATTGGTGTGGGAATTTTCCTGCAGCAAGGTATTGCCTATATCTTCATACCATGTTGAGTGAGTAGAAATGGGAAAAATATACTCATCTGGAAAAGAGTTCCTAGTAGCAGTGGAGTCATCACTTATAGTTAATGTAGAAAGAAAATCAACAACTATGTTTTATTTTCTGGGTTTATATAAAATAGTAATGTCAAATTCTTGTAACATCAATAATAATTGTGTAATTCTACCATTAGGAATAGGTTTTCTCATTGAAAATTTAATTTGCAGCATGGTTGGTGTGTACAAACATTTGGTACCCGGTGATGTAGTGTCGGAAATTTGTTGATAGCATGCAATACTGCTAGGAATTCTTTCTCAGATAGAGTGTAGTTAAGTTCTCCTGGATTAAAGTTCTTGTTGATGTAATATATAAGATGAGGCTTTTTGTTCTCCGGCTTCCCCAAACCAGCATCCATAGCCATGTTAGATGCGTCTATAGCAATATGAACTAGAAATTTCCAGTTTGGTCCTCATAAAATAGGTGTTGCTGTTACAGAGTTCTTCAACTTTAAGAAGGCCTGCTCACACTTTTTTTTGCACACAAATTCCGCCTCTTTCATCATTAACGAAAATAAAGGAGACGCAATTTTTGCAAAATTCTATATAAACCTCTTATAGTATCCTACATGTCCAAAAAATATACGTACCTCTTTCGGAGTCTTAGGGGTCGGGATTTTCGAGATTACCTCTATTTTTGCACGATCTACCTTGATTCCATCTACTGAAATGAAATTTCTAAGTGAAATCCCCTCGGTCATCATCATGTGGAATTTTTTCGTGCTAATTAGCTAATGTTGTTTCGAAGGAATCCTCGCAGGGTGTAAAATCATCCATAAAAATTTCAAGAAAATCATTCAAAAGATCATAGAAAATACCTAATATTTCCCTTTGAAAGGTTGTTGGTGCATTACAGATACCAAAGGGAAGGACTGTATATGAAAAATTACACCATGGACAAGTAAAGGTTGTCTTGTCTTGATCTTCTGGAGAAATCTGTATTTGATTATATCCACTAAACCCATCTAGAAATGAAAATATTTTTTTTCCAGAAAGAGTGTCCAAGACTTGATCAATAAATGGTAAGGGGAAATGATCCTTTTGAGTGGCCTTGTTAAGTTCTCTATAGTCATCAAAAACCCTCCATTTGTCTTTCTTCTTCGTAACTATGACATGTGGAAAAACCCATTGACTGTCAGAAATCGAGTAGATGAAATTAGCATTAAGGAGTTTCTGCAATTCTTCTTTTACTATGTCCTTAAGTGTGAGGTTTGTTCGGCGCTAAGGTTGTATAACAGGTTTGCAATCTTCTTTAAGGTAAACATGGTGAGTGCATAGGGTAGGATGGATTCCTTTCATATCAGTATAGTCCCATGAAAATTCCTTTTTGTATTTCTGTAACAGTTGTATCAACAATTTTTTTTGTTCAACAGTTAGGTTAGGATTGATGTTTAAACATTTTCCAGGTTTGGTTTCAACGAGACTGCTGATAGTAAGTGGAGTAGTTTCCATATGTTCAATAATTACATCATCTTCCTCACCTTCTTCTCCCAAATCTCTATTGGAGGCAATAGGCAATGGATTACTGATAAAACCATTAATAATATCGTCCTTTGCTTCATCCTTAAAGTATTGTGCTTTTCCAAGTGTGAGAAGTGGTAGGGAAAGATCAAATTATGATGAAAATTCATCCCACCAGGGACTATTCAAACCCATATGAGGTTTTGTTGGGGGATAAATATTCAGGTTCCGAGTGACCTCTCCATCTCAGATCACCATAGACCAAACCTACATCTGATATATGCATCTTCAATTATCCCTTCGGGCTTAACACAACACCTATATGCTAGTTCAAGAAATGTAGTTGTAGGTCTAAGTCCATGAAGTCATAGAGAGATGAAGAGGTCTTTAGTCATAACGTTAATAGCAACCCTTAGATCAATCAACATATTGGTAATAGGATGAATGTCAATATGGACATTTACTGTGGGGTTCCTTGGATCATTATACTTGGTCCACAAAGGCTCATCAATCATAAGATCACACAATTTTTCCAAGACATGGATAGTAGAAGGGTCCTTAGCTTTCCTTGCAGGTTTTTTAATGCATAGAACCCTCACTATTTTGGCATAGATAGGAATGTCTTTAAGAGCTTATCACAACATAATCCACACATATAAATTTTTGAGCTCCTTAAGGAATTTAGATAGAGGTTGTAAGACCATTCCAGTTTCAGTTAATCGTTGAGGGTATTGAGGATTCTAAATGCTAACAGTTTATAGGCTACTAGAGGTTCACTAGCCTTACTCGGACTGGTTGTTGTTGGAACAATAGAATTTCCTGAGCTGGCTGTTATAGGTGTAACAATAGATGTTGTATCAACTGTTACATGTGTAACAACTACTTCAGAATCGTCCATATCATCCCTGGGTGATTCACATTCTTCGATAATAATGGGGGTGTTTTCAAATTTGATTACTTTCCTTGACCAAATTTGAATCTCATTAAGTCCAGTGGGAGTGATAAGGTAAGTTTGGAGGGTAACCAGAGCATCCATGCTCTGTGATGCCTTATTATTTGGATTGGGGTTAGGTTGTACAGGTAATTGGGGTCGAACATAAGGTGTAGGATTATGGATAGAAGGCAGTGGTAACTGCTGCTATTGAATTGATATCAGAAGGGGTATTGAACCTTATCCATTACTTATCTAGTTCTGACCGCAATGATTTGGTTGTGATGAAGAATATTGTATTAGTGGAGGATATGGCCACTGCCTCCATGGTGAAGGAAATTATGTTAAAGAAGAAAAATATAAACATTATTCATACTTCCATGGGTATTGTTGACCATTATAAACATTATTCCAAGGATAAAAAGAAGAAAAATATGAAGGCATACCTGTAGGTCGCAGCTCACATGGTCTTTTTGATCCAATAAAATAAGAAGATTGAATGACCTCACTTTATTCTTGTAGTATTGCCTTAAGTCTGAGCAACTTAGGACAATGATTTGTGGAGTGCGCTAGCTCACATATCTTGTATAGGCTGACACTATTCTGTTTGCATTCTCTTTCGAAATTTTTCTTCATTCATCAGGGAAAAAATATTGCTAAGGTTGCTTTAGCTTCTTATTGTGCATTCTTGAATTGTACTGTAATGATCTTCGCAAAGAGAGTGCTAAGGAGATCAGTTTTAAAATCTTCAAATAACTACCAAATCTCTGCTCGGGTCATTCCTCCACTTTTGGAATTCTATATCTGATGTGAAGGGTCCCAAATTGGAACTTTTCTTTTGACTGATCCTCTTGAAATACTTAGGCAAAGCTTCATTATCTCATCAAAAATTTCTTGCGATATGTCTCCCTTTCATATTATATTCAGATGTTCCAGAAAATCATCTCTTAATCCTCTAAAGAATATTGGATTTATAATCTTCGGATCTAAGTTACTCAACTTATACCTCTGAAAATTGTAGTGGAATCTCTCCATATAATCTTCTAAGCTTTCCTCCTTTTGTATAATTATGGAAATTTCATCCTTTGAATCCCTGGTTCGGCAGTAGTCCTGATACTTAAAGAGAAAGGCTTCTCTCATATTATTCCATGTTCAAATTTTGCCATCACCCAATCTCATGAACCACCTTAATGCTGCTCCCTTCAGAGTAGCTGGGAATAATTTCAGCTTGTGGGCATGTGAGGTATAGTCATAACCTCTACAAAGTACATCAAATTTGAACTGAAATTTATCAAGATCCTCAACATTCATCCATTGAAAGGATGGTAGGAATGATAAAGGGATTTCCTTCATAGGAGCCTCATCCTGTGTTACTACTATTGTGAATTCAAAAGTAATAGAGCTATCTGTTTTAACATTCTCTTCCCCCATGGCTGATTCTTCTTGGTTGGATGAACTAGTTTGGAGAGTACTGCAGATTCACAAACAGAAGAATCAAGATGCTCCAGGACCAATTTTTTAACAACACTACCAGTTTCAAATTAATGATCAACAAGTTGATGTTTCTTAGGTTTATGATGGTCCCAGTAGTCTCTCTATGTACTTCAATTCTTAAATTCTGATCAATAATTCTCCACTGTTGTTTTGAATATGGAGTTTTGATATCAAGAGTGGATATGTTGTTTGACGGATGGTGAGGTGTAGCCACTGAAGATGCCAAAAATCTAGGCCTTGATATAGTAGCTGCTTTTTGTGGTCCTGTCTTCCTATTATCTCATTATGACGTGGACTATTCATTCTCTATCCTTGATATAAAATCTCCAAAGAATTCTTTCCTTACTAAATATGCACTCTTCTTTTCCTTCTAACGACCAGTATTTCCTATACTTAGTAGAGTGGGGGATGTTTTTAGATTTTTATGTTGTCCTACTGGCACACATGGTCCCTATGCGTATAAATTCATCCTATAATTGCTTCATTTTCTACAAGAGTGAGCCCGCTCAAGATTTTCAGAGAGATGCACATGTTCTTACCTCTCATCCTACCGAACAACGACTGTATAGCTGAAGGGACCCTAGAAAAACACCCAAAATTCAATTCCTAAGTGTCCGAGCAAGACATTAGCGAGCCCGATCAAGCCTATTAGAGTGTTGCGCCATTTCTTACCTGTCATCTTACTTCCCAACAATTGTATTGTTGGAGACACCCTATAAAAACACACCGAAATTTTGCCTCTTAAAAACAAATTTGATTGATTAGATCGTCACTACCATCCCCAAAAATGGCACGAAAGTGTTGGACTATATAAATCACTTATTAAATGACTGAACAACACAAATTTAATTATCAATCCAAGGACGTCTATTTATTCCAATTACATCAACACTATCTCTGTCGATACAAGAACCAGAAGTAATCTCAAATAAAATAAATCATTGCTGAAGTAAAATTATGGAAATAAATCACTCATGCACAAATAAAAGAATCCACAAGATTGAAATCACATTTCAATTGATATGTTTAGCTCGCCACATAGTAAGTACCTAGATACTGTTTCTATTACCATATGTGTAACAACATATAAATTATATAAATCCAAGTAGATATATTCTTATCTGAATAGAAGCAACAACACTCTAACGATACATAAACTGAAATACAATTACACACACACACAACTACTGTAATCAGTGCAATCCCTGCTAAGAAGGAACTTTAACTGAAACTAAATGGAATCACACATGTAACAATGATAACAATATGATCCATATTAATCTTAACATAATTACATAGGAAAAGCAACGGTGTTCTTGGCTAACCTCTCAACCTATAGGGCTGAGAGATATATAGGGGTTCCATCATAAAATCTAGGGATAAATTATGATTCTCATGCCGATAAAAATAGAACTCATATAGTTATAAATTCTTCCTAATAAATTTTTATTAGAAAATAAAATATTATAATTGGAGCTTCCCTTAGGTTTTTATCCCAAAAATACAATGTTAACAACCCCTACAATTATCGTAATGAAAACACAACTCTAGTGCAACTTCCAAAGGATAGATAACCAAAAATATAGAAAAGAGCAGTCAATGGTACAACTGTATCAACAATTTGCCAATGATTCTGCAACAACAAAATGTAAGAACGATTTGCAGGTAGGTCTATAACAGCAGGGTGTAACAACATCGCTTTTTTGTAATAGAACCATCCAAACTGCTCTTGTGAACTCCATGTCTGGGATCTTTGACATCTGAAAGGACAACACAAAGACCATCGACCTTTCTCCAAAAATTCACCATCAATTATTAATAAAAAGGTATAATAGATCATAATAATTGGTGAATTCACAAGGTAACGAAAGCAAGGTGAAACAACACAATTCAGGGTAAAAATGTAGGGAAATGGGTAAAGATAATCCCATAGGTTATGGTTACGAAGAAAAATAAGGAACATAATTGTAGGAAAAATGTGCAAAACTAGAACCCAACAACATGCATTTTCATTCATCTTTGAAGGTCTATATAGCTTTGAAACTTATGTAGCTTTAAAAATTTCTTATGCACCTTTGGAATTTGAAAATTATAACATAACATGAAACATAAATTACATTTTGAAACCAAAATTTATTTAAAAACATTACTTATTACCACTCCTCCTTTGCCAAGTATATGCATGCAATGGCATATTTTGGTGACCTTAACCCTAATGACCTAATGGTGACACTAAGATGATTGAAAACCATGATTATGTTGACTGAAATGATAATGATAATCTTTGAATGATGGTACACTCAACTGAGTGATGATAAGGACTAGAATGTAAAAAATTTAAAAGGAGTCGAAATAGTCCTAGACACATTATGCAATGACCAAATTTTTATTTGAAGACCTAATGAAATGAAAAAAATATGACTTTGAGAACCTAACAAGACATGGTAAGAGCCTATTTGATCACTGGTGACAAGCTAAATAGAATGACACTAACATGAACCATGTTCTACCAGATAGTAGAATTACTCTTTTTGTACTCTCCCCTATCCCTCTCGGTTATTTTACTCATTTATGGAACACAAGCACTCAAACAAATGGGCGTTGTTATCCACCTAGTGGCGAGGTTATAACAAAACCCAATAACATACTGGTGGTTAGGTTTAACTTTTGCAACTTTTAACTAGAGTTAAATTATGGAATATTCTAGAGTTTTATTCATCATAACCATGTGACAAACACATTTTTCATGAGCTATGGGGGTTGGCATGACATCCTCTCGAATTATGGTGCTAAAATAGGAAGGACAATTTTTGAGTCATAAATTTTGCATATAAGATTTTATTTAGGTGATTCTTTCCTCATTGGAAAGTTCTTTGTGTGTAGCATATGAAAGAAAATTTATACACTAAAGTGACAAAGTTTCACCCTGAAAAAAGATCATTTATGCCTCAAAACTCTCCCAAAGGGTTTCATATCCTAAATTTTCAAACTCAATCCCACTATTAAAAATGGTCTTGTGAGTATATATATGGATGCAAAACAATCAAATGGTCCAATCAAGATAAACAAACTAGGAAGTACAAGCAAATGGAGTTTTTACAATACCTTCATTTAATGGTCAAGTAAAATAATTGTAGCACAAATAAGTTAGCTCACATGTTTTTAGGGCCACCCACATCGAAGGTCACAACTTCGGGAACACTTAAGCACCTAGATCCTTTCACCAATGATGCATATATATATATATATGAATATTCAGATGATGACAAATTCAAAGAGTTGTTTTAATAGTTTCAAAATGAGAGTTTCTTCTAATAACTTCTCTAACAAAGTCACAACCTTGCCATAATGCTTTTTTTCTCTTGGCTAAGCTTAAATCGTTTATATGAAGTTTGAAATACAGTTGCATCTCCAATTTTTTTAAATATCATTAAATTTATTTAAAAACTATTGACATATTCTTAAATGTTGGATGCCTTGAAATTGAATTTTTGTGTGTATATTTGAATTTATCTCTGTAAATGCATGTACATAATTTGTTTATTTATTTCTTTTCATTCCATTTAATGCAACGTATTTGTAATATTTATGTCACTACACTATAGAGACCAACATCAGAAGCTATAATTTGTAATGTGAAACTATCGATAGTTTTCCAATATGGCATTTATTTATTTTTTTGGGTGTGAAATTTAATGAAACAAGCAACACTAGTGTTTTTTAAATATTTGAAATTTATTTTGTGTCTTTTATTATATAGAAACCTTGTGAAGGTGTATCAATAATTCCACTGGCTCTGTGGCAAAGAGCTTAATCAAGAGGGAGATCAAGCATGTGTTAGTAAAGTAATGTATCATCAAATGACCATTTTTTGGGGGTAAGGTTGCAAGAATATTTTAATATGAAGAATTATTCTATTCTGGGTGCATCAAGTGCATCATTTATATGATTTTTCACTAGATAAACATGGAATGCAGTATATTTTGGGGTGAGGAAAAAAGAAAGATAATTATGGCTTACTTACTTACTATATTATCTAGGATTTTTTAAGAATTCGTTGATGTATTATCAATTGTTTTAATATTTTTTTAATTTGTAATATGTTTAAGAAGAGGAAGAAATTTATTTAAGATTATTGAATCTTAAGTTTCACTTTTTAGGTACCAAGAAATGAGAAAGTCGCTTGTATTTAGAAGTGTGAGGTAGTGAGAAAGGTGATTAAGGAATTTTTCACTCTAGGATCTTTCTCACCAATAAGATGTATGAATAAGTGTTTTAAAATTTCTCTTTGTGCCACTTGGTATTGACATTAACAGTGTAATTTATTTAATCATATAATAATTTTATTCTAAGAAGTTTTAAAAATTTATTATGTTAATTATATATATATATATTAGTTAGAACTAATAATGTTTTTAGAAAAGTACTTAATATTATACTCATTTTCTATTATTTCAAAACGGAGTGAAAAAAATATATATTATATATCTAATATTATTAAATTTATTATTTATTTATTTATATATTTAATATTAATACATTTATTTCTAATTTATAAATAAAGTTTTATTTCATATAGAAATTAAATATTCATTATACATCTTAATATAGTTTTCAACAGCTATCTCCTAGCAATGATGCATCCACATTATTTATTCATTAAGAGCGATTAGCTTCTTCACCTTGTCCTAAGGATGAACCACACTACCTGGTTCAAAACATCGACCAAATCATTATGATGTGATTAAGCCGAAAGACATTTATAGTCACAAATCATAATATTTAACACAACTTTTTATATTTAAAATCAGGAAATATTCATTTAACTCTAGATCTATCATGTGGCGAGAGGGATCAAATCTCTTAGGTGCAATTTTTTTCTCAAATTCTACATTAACCAAAATCAGTTTCATTTTTTTTATTTCTCAGGAAAATTTTTTGTTTATTAATTTTTTGGGACATGAAATAATTACACATTGGGGTCGTACTTAGTTATGGAATGTCTCTCCACACAATAAGATAAGTAACACCCACTTAATCGTATATAGAATGTCTCTATGGCCAATATAATAAGTAAATCACACTTCTCCATTTCTAAAATGATAGTTTTATAGAGCTATACAAATTTGATTTTTTTCTTTAATATTTTTGGAATATTATTATTATTATTTTAAAGAAATATTACTATTTCTTTGTAGGTTATAAATTTGGGGAATCTAGTTTATTTAAGAAATGATATTAATTAATATAGAAACTAAAATTTTTGAATGTTGAAGTTAGAAACCATTGTAATAATATATTTAGGCTTGAGGGTTATCTCAATTGTGTTGTGTAACCAGCTCCAAAAATAGAAAAAAAGAGATATCAACGCCTTAGAAATGAGTCACTTCAAGGGGGCAACCTCCAATACATTACATAAATGAACAATTATTGGATGATACAATTTACAAAACCTCCTTTCTATATATAGGAGTCCATGTGGCCATAATGTAATCCTAGTGGGCTACAATGTAATCCTAGCCGACCTAACAATAATAATTTAAGTGTACAATAATAACAGAATGGGGGTTACAAGGGTACAATAATAACAATAAAGGGGTTACACTAATAACAACAAGGGACTATACTGGTAATATAGGGACCTAACATGCCCCTCTCCTTCAAAAAAGTGTTGTCCTCAACACTTGAGTAGCTCTGGGTGCTTTTGTATAAAATTCTCATCCTCCCGTGTAGAATATTATGTAGAATATTAGGTGGGTAAGTTCTTCCACTTGATGAGATACTACGAGGTGATCGATTCCATAAGCGCCGAGTTCCTTTTTCCGTGGTACTTCAGGTTCCAATATGAATTTTCCTTCCTCATCAAGTTCTAGCAATATTGTTTGAATTGGAAGATTTTCACCTATAACCTTTTTAAGCATGAAACATGGAAAACTGGATGCATTCGCGAAGAAGCAGGAAGCTCCAATTTTTATTCCATAGTACCGATATTTTGCAACACCTTGTAAGGACCATAGTACTTTGGCGATAATTTATTATCCTTCTTGGCTTTCTTGAGGGACATTTGTTTGTATGGTTGTAGCCATAAAAATACCCAATCTCCTACATCAAAACTTCTCTTCTTCAACGATGTTGATACTTTTGTTGTTTCATTCGATTTGTGCCAAATTTAGGTTATCCTTTAAGAGTTGGAGAACTTGTTGTTGATGCTCGATGCAATCTTGCACTGCTTGAACCTTAACATTTTCAGTTAAAGATGATACAGTGGATGGTGGATATTATCCATAAAGTTCCATAAATGGGGTCATTTTTGCTGCAATATGGAAGGAAGTGTTATACCACCATTCAGTGAGAGGTAACCACTTGACCCATTGTGTTTGTTTATAAGATACAAAACAACGAAGATATCCTTCCAAACATTTATTTACTATCTCAGTTTAACCATCGGGTTGAGGATGATAAGATGAGCTATGAGCTAATTGAGTACCCAAACAAGAAAATAACTTCATCCAAAAATTTCCAGTAAAAATGGGATCTCTATCACTCACAATAACCCTTGGGTTTCCATGTAGCTTTTGAATTCTGTCCATACATGTTGTAGCAACCGTACTTGCTTTAAATGGATGAGATAATGCACAAAAGTGTGCATACTTGGTAAGTCTATCAACTAACACCATGATGACACTCTTTCCTTCGAACTTAGGTAAACCTATGATAAAATCCATTGAAATATCCTCCCAACGTTGACTTGGAATGGATAAATGTTGTAGAAGTCCCAGGGTCTTATTTGTCTCAACTTTATTACGCTTTTTAAACCAAAATTCCGCCTTACCATTAACGTTTAGATATCAGATTGCATCTCAAAAAAATTATTTCTTCACCCTAAGGTAAGTTTTTAAAAATCCCGAGTGTCCACCTAAAGGAGACGTGTGCAATTCCAAAAGAATATTTTGTTTTAGTTGAGAATTATTAAAAAGATATAAGTGATCTTTGTACCATAAGGAATCATTTTCCAACTAAATGTATCTGACATACTAGGATATTGCTGCAAATTTTGAATGAGAATACACACTTCTTCATCATTCTTCCATTCGTCCCTTGCTTCGGTTATCCAATATGGTTGGATAATAGAAATGGCACAAATCATGCTTCCACATCTTCATCCTTTCTTGAGAGTTCATCTGCAACAACATTTAGGTTCCCTTTTTTTGTAGATGATTTCGAAGTCATAACAGAACATCTTTGTGACCCATATTTGTTGTTCTTCTGAGATAGTCTTTGCTCCAAAAAGTATTTAAGACTATCATAATCATTTTTAACCTTGAAGTGTCTTCCCATTAGGTAAGGTTGTCATTTCTTTAGTGCATGTAATATTCCCAACATTTCCTTCTCATAAATATCTTTATGTAAATACTTTCCTTTGATTGTACGACTTTAAAAAGCAATGGGTATTCCTTCCTACATTAAAACAACACCAATTCCATTTCCTGAGGGCATCACATTCCCAAATAAAGGTTTTTGTGAAGTACGGCGTAGCTAAGACCGTGCTAGGCACATTGCCTCTTTAAGATGTTCAAAGGCCTTAGTTGCTTTAGGAGTCCATGAAAATGCATCTTTATTCAATAATGTTGTTAGAGGTTCTTTTATTCTCCCATAATTATTAACAAACTTGCAATAATACCCTGACTACCCAAGAAATCCTCGCAAATGCTTTATGGTTATGGGGAATTTCCATTCCTTAATGGATTTAATTTTTTTAGGGTCTACCTTAACACCCTCATGAGATACAATATGACCCAAATATTCCACCTCTTGTACTCCAAAGAAACATTTGGAGGTTTTTGCATATAATTGTTTCTCCTCCATCAGTTTGAGCACCCTCTCAACATGTTGAACATGATCCTTCGAAGACCTGCTATAGATTAGTATATTATCAAAAAATACTAACACACATTTTCTAAGGAAGGGTTTGAAAATGGAATTCATCAACCCTTGAAATGTAGAAGGTGCATTGGTAAGGAAAAAAGGCATGAAAACAAATTCATAATGATCCTCATGAGTTCGAAATGTTGTTTTTGGAATATCTTCAGTATTCATTCTAATTTGATGACATCCTGAATGAAGATCCAACTTGGTAAAATAAATTGCTCCATGTAATTCACCCAATAATTCATCAAACACAGGAATGGTAAATTTATCTTTAATGGTGAGCTTATTGAGCTCCCTATAATCCAGACAAATGCGCCATGATCCATCCTTCTTGTGTACCAATACTACAAGAGCAGAGAAAGAACTTTGACTAGGTTGAATTATACCTGCCTCTAACACTTTTGCAATCATATGTTCAATTTCACTCTTTTGGACATAAAGATATCTATAAGGCCTTATGTTTGGAGGAACACTTCTTGGAATCAAATGAATAGCATGATCATGATCACGAATAGGTGGGAGTCCTTTGGGAGTTTCAAACACCTTGGAATGATTGTCCAAGACTTGTTGGAGATCTGCAGAAATAGATAATTTTGATGTTGGAACTTCTAGTCAGCATAATTATGCAATTTCGCCTCGTTTTTATTTCTTTAGAATCTTTTTCATGACATTAGAGCTTATTATCCTTTCCGACTTCCCTACAATACCTCGTAATTCGACTTCCTTTCCTTCTGAAAAAAATTTCAAGAAAAGTTCTTGAAAATTAAAAGCTACCGTCCCCAAAGATTATAACCATTGTACTCCTAGTACAACATCAGCACCTCCCATAGGAATGGAAAGAATTGGACTCTTCAATACATAGTCCCCCATGGTAATCTTGATATTATGGAATTTTCCAGAGAAATTTATAGTTCCCCTATTTTCAGCCATTACTTCACATTCTGGTGCCGGGTATAGGAAACAATTCAATTCCTTGGCTACCTTACAATGAATAAAATTATGGGTACTACCCAAATCAATCAACACTATTACCTTTTTCTTCTTGATATGTCCTTCTATCTTGAGAGTTTGCGGAGTGCTAATTCCTGCCAATGCATTACATGATATGGTCAGACTCATTTCTTCCTCTTATAGGGTTGGTTCCTGGTGTATATCCTCTTCTTTTTCATTTTCTTCTTCTTCTTCACAATCTATGTAAAATAATTTCTTTTCAGCACACTTATGACCTTTAGTGTATTTTCCATCACAACTGTAGCAAAGCCCTTTTGCTCTTTTTTCTTCCAATTGTTGTGGTGTCAACCTTGTAGGTTGTGGAAATCTAGGCGTAGAAACACTTCCTTCTTTATAGAAGTGAGTGCTAGGCTTCCTTGTCGGCATAATTTTACATTCAAGTTTTCTTGCCAACCTAAATGCTTTCTCCAATGAATCAGGTTCAAAAATGCGAACTTCATGTTGGATGTTATCCTTTAAAGTGCCTATGAAGAGATCAATCCTGTACTCCTCTGGAATATCAGTTACCCTTATATTCAATTTTTGGAAGTCCTCAATGTGCTCCCCCACTAAACCCTTTTGTTTGAGATTTATCAATTGGCTAAAGAAGGTGTTGCTCTTTGTATCCTCATAATGTGCTATTATTTCCTCCGTAAAAATTGACCAACTGACAATTTTTTTACGGAAGCAAAGCCATTGATACTGTACAAATGCATTTTGTTCTAAATGTAAAGTTGTAATGCATACCTTTTGTGTGTTTTGCACATTATGGAGATCAAAATATTGCTCCATCTGTAGTATCCATGTTACATGATCCTTTCCATCAAAATTCCTCATATCCATTTTTGGAATATGGTGGTTCTTCCCACCAGCATTAGAGTTTATGAAATCACAATTAACATTTATTTTGTTCTCATCATGAGTTTCCTCTACTATATTTTCACCATTAGAGAACATTTCTTGTATCAACTTTGTCAAACCTTCTATGTCTACTTTTAGATCATTCTTCATGTTTTCCATTTTAGATTCCATGCCAGCTTCCATGTCATATATCTTAGATTCCACGTCTTTCTTTAAACCATCCATATTATTCTTCACACCATCTGGCTTTGCTTCCATGCCTTTCTTCAAAACTTCCATTTCATTTTTTGCTGCTCTTTGCGAGAGTGAAATTTGGTGCACTTGCTCTTGTAATTTTGATAGATCATGTTGCAATTCTTCATCTTCATGAGTCATAGTAGAGAGTTCTGAAGGCTTAATGGGTGTTGAATTAGTTTTATGGGGCATTTTTTAGAACCCAATACTGATATCTATTCTACAATATGCCCTTGGAATCAATTCAAATTGATTTTTCAAACAAGGCTTATGCAATTTGGAAAAAAATACACACCTTTTTCTTGCTTTTGAGGAGCTCGATATTGAAATTTGATTATATATGTGATTGCATATCTTAAATATCTAAAATTTAGCACTGAAGTAGCCCTATGAGTTCTCTTTTGAATGCCACAGGTCTGACATGATTTGGATTCTCGAAGGCAAAGTTATGTCCAATCTACCACAATGACCTAATTATGGACTCGTTCAGTAGAGCGAAATTGTACGACTTTCCACGTGTCATTTTTTTGTCCTTTGCCTCTGAAATTGATAGCCAAGAAACTATAGTCCATGTAATTGTGACCATTTTTTACGACACTGCAATCCAATGCTCAGAGAGATATTTATTGAAATTTTCCCACGATCACCTCTTTGAGATGAAATTCGGGAGCCTGAAAAAGCACCACGTTTCACAGATCATATCTCGAAAAATGTTTTGAATGAAAATCTGAAATTTTTCGACGAGTTTCATCAAGATTTGAGATTCACACCCTAAAAATTTTAGATTCTGAACCTTCGTTGAAAAAACTTTATAGCGCCAATGCCACGATGACCTGTTTAGGAGCCTGAAAAAAGACCTAAATTCCACAGATCATATCTCTGACAATATTGTGAACCAAGCTTTGAAATTTTTAGACGGTCTGCCTCAGGAGTTCAGCTTCGCACCCTAAAAATTTCAGCTTCTGACACTTCGTAGAAAAAAAATTATAGCGAAAATGCCACGATGACCTGTTCGGAGCAGTGAAACCCTAGAATCCAAAGCTCTTATACCAAATGTTGTGTAACCAGCTCAAAAAATAGAAGAAAAGAGATATCAACGCCTTAGAAATGAGCCACTTCAAGGGGGAAACCTCAAATACATTACATAAATGAACAATTCTTGGATGATACAATTTACAAAACCTCCTTTCTATAGATAGGAGTCCATGTGGCCATAATGTAATCCTAGTGGACCACAATGTAATCCTAGCCGACCTAACAATAATAATTTAAGGGCACAATAATAACAAAATGGGGGTTACAAGGGTACAATAATAACAATAAAGGGGTTACACTAATAAAAATGAGGGACTATACTGGTAATATAGGGACCTAACAAATTGGTCCAGGCCCTATTGATAAAGAACCTTGTTGTTGGGATGCCATAGGGTCA
Source organism: Pinus albicaulis (assembly GCA_034641835.2). NCBI lineage: Eukaryota > Viridiplantae > Streptophyta > Pinopsida > Pinales > Pinaceae > Pinus > Pinus albicaulis. The sequence continues at coordinate 931,146,849 of CM076573.1, forward strand.
ATTATCCCGAAAATAATTGAAAAATTAAAGGGTCAAGAAAATTTTCACATAATAAAAAAAATAATGTAACCTTGATTATAAATAAATAAACACATTATGTACATACATATACAAAGATAAATTCAAATATACACACAACAATTCAATTTAAAGGCATCAAACATTTAAGAACATGTAAATAGTTTTTAAATAAATTTAACCATTTTACACAAAATTTAAGATGAAACTGTATTTCAAACTTCATATACATGATTTAAGCTTATCCAAGAGAAAAAAATCATTATGGCAAGGTTGTGACTTTTTTAGAGAAGTCCTTAGAAGAAACTCTCATTTTGAAACTATTAAAACAACTCTTTGAATTTGTCATCCTCTAAATATTCATATATATATATATATATATATATATATCATTGGTAAAAGGATCCATGTGCTTAAGTGTTCCCAAAGTTGTGACCTTCGATGTGGGTAGCCTTGAAAACATGTCAGATAACTTGTTTATGCTACAATTAGTTTACTTGACCATTAAATGAAAGTATTGTAAAAACTCCATTTTCTTTTAATTCTTAGTTTTTTTATCTTGATTGGATCATTTGATTGTTGTTCATCCATATAAATACTCACAAGGCCATTTTTACTAGTGCAACTGAGTTTGGAAAATTGGGATATGGAACACTTTGGGAGAGTTCAATCTTTTTTCGGGGTGAAACTTTATCACTTTAGTGTATCATTTTTATTTCATATTCTACACACAAAGAAATTTCCAATGAGGAAAGAATCACCTAAATAAAATATTATATGAAAAATTTATGACTGAAAATTTGTCCTTCCTATTTTAGCACGATAATTCAAAAGGATGTCATGCTAGCCCCCATAACTCATGGAAAATGTGTTTGTCACATGGTTATGATGAATAAAACTCTAGAATAGTCCATAATTTAAATCTAGTTAGAAGTTGAGGAAGTTAAACCTAACCACTAGTATGTTATTAGGTTGTGTTATAACCTCGCCACTAGGAGGAAAAAAACATCCATTTTTTTCAAGTGCATGTGTTCCATAAATGAGTAAAATAACCGAGAGGGATAGGGGAGAGTACATAAAGAGTAATTATGCAGTCTAGTAGACCATGGGTCATGTTAGTGCCATTCTGTTTAGCTTGTCACCAGTGCTCAAATATGTTCTTACAATGTCTTGTTAGGTTCTCAAAGTCATATTTTTTTCATTTCATTAGGTCTTCAAATAAAAATTTGGTCATTGGATAATGTGTCTAGGACTATTTCGACTCCCTTTAAAAATTTTACATGCTAGTCCTTGTCATCACTTAGTTGAGTGTACCATCATTAAAGATCATAATTATCATTTCAGTCAACATAATTATATTTTTCAGTCATCTTAGTGTCACCATTAGGTCATTAGGGTTGAGGTCACCAAAATATGTCATTGCATGAATAAATTCGACAAAGGAGGAGTGGTAATAAGTAATGTTTTTAAATTAAGTTTGGTTTCAAAATGTAATTTATGTTTCATGTTATGTAATAATTTTCAAATTCCAAAGGTGCAGAAGAAAGTTTCAAAGCTACATAAGCCTTCAAAGATGAATGTTTTGCACATTCTTCCTACAATTATCTTCCTTATTTTTCTTCATAATCATAACCTATGGGATTATCTTTACCCTTTTTCCTACCTTTTTACCCTGACTTTTGTTGTTTCACCTTGCTTTCATTAGCTTGTCAATTCACCAAGTATTATGATCTATTATACCTTTTTATGAATAATTGATGGTGAATGTTTTGAGAAAGATCGATGGTCTTTGTGTTGTCCTTTCAAATGTCAAAGATCCCGGACACAGAGTTCATAGGAGCATTTCAGATGGTGCTATTATAGCAAAGCGATGCTGTTACACCTTGCTATTATATACCCACCAACAAATCACTGCTACATTTTGATGTTATAGAATCATTGGTGAAATTTTGATATAGTTGTACCATTGACCACCCTTGTCTATATTGTTGCTGATCTGTCCTTTGGTGGTTGCACTACAACTGTGTTTTCATTACGATATTTGTAGGGGTTGTTAACATTGTATTTTTGGGATAACAACATAAGGGAAGCTCCGATTGTAATATTTTATTTTCTAATCAAAACTCTATTAAGAAGCAGTTATAACTATATCAATTCTATTTTGATCAGCATGAGAACCGTAGTTCATCCCTGGATTTTTTGATGTAACCACTATATATCTCTCGGCCCTATAGGTCAAGAGGTTAGTGAAGAACAATTTTTCTTTTCCTATCTAGTTATTTTCAGATTAATTTAGATCATATTATTATCATTATTACATGTGTGATTCCATTTGGTTTCAGTTAAAGTTCCTTCTCTAGTTGCGCCCTGCTAGGAAGGAAGGGCCCTCTTCTTAGTAGGGATTGCAGTGATTACAATAGTTGTGTGTGTATGTAATTGTATTTCAATTTATGTATCGTTAGAGTTTTGTTGCTATTGTTTAGATAAGAACATATCTATTTCGATTTCTATACTTTATATGTTGTTACACATAAGTTAATAGAAACACCGGCTGGGTACTTACTTTGTGGCAAGCTAAATAGATCAATTGAAGTGTCAGTTCAATCTTGTGGATTATTTTATTTTTGAATGAGTGATTTATTTCCAGCATTTTAATTCAATAACAATTTCTTTTATTTGAGATTACTTCTCATTGGTGTATCGACACAAATAGTATTGGTGTCAATGGAATAAATAGATGTCCCTGGATTGATAATTAAATGTGTGTTGTTTATTTATTTAATAAATTATTTATATAGTCCAATATTTTGGCGCAGTTGTCAGGGTTGGCAGTGACGATCCAATCAATTAGAGTTGTTTCTAAGAAGAGAAATTTCCGTGTGTTTTTATAGAGTGTCTCCAACAATACAATTGTGAGGAAGTAAGACGAGAGGTAAGAACCGGAACATTGCTCTAACAGGCTTGAGTGGGCTTGCCAATGTCTTGCTGGGACACTTAGGAATTGAATTTTGGGTGTTTTTCTAGGGTGGCTTTAGCTATACAGTCATTGGGTGGTAAGATGAGAGGTAAGAATTTGTGCATCTCTCTAACAAGCTTGAGCAGGCTCACTATGATAGAAACTGAAGCACTTATAGGATGAATTGATACACATAGGGCCCAAGTGTGCTAGTAGGACAACATCAACATCCACAAACACCCCCCACTTTACTAAATACAGGAAAGACAGGTCATAAGAAGGAAAGGAAGAGTACATATTTGGTTAGGAAAGAATTCTTTGGAGATCTGATTTCAAGGGCAGAGAAGGAAGAGTCCATGTCATACTGAGATAATAGGAAGACAATACCACAAAAAGCAGCTACTATATCAAGGCCTGGATTTTTGGTGTCTTTAGTGGCTTCACCTCACCATCCTTCGAACATCATATCCACTCTTGATATCAAAACTCCAGATTCAAAACAACAGTGGAGAATTATTGATCAGGATTTGAGAATTGAAGGACATAGAGAGACTAGTGGGGACCATCATGAACCTGATAAACATCAACTAGTTGATCATCAATTGGATGTTGGTAGAGTTGTTAAACAATTGATCCCAGAGCAGCTTGATCCTTATGTTTATCAATCTGCAGTAAACTTTGAGGCTAGTTCATGCAATCAAGAAGAATCAACTATGGGGGACGAAAATGTTAAAACAGATGGCTCTATTACTTTTTAATTCCCAATAGTAGTAACACAAGATGAGGCTCCTATGAAGAACATCCATTTATCATCCCTACCATCCTTTCAAGGGATGGTTGTTGAGGATCTTGATACCTTTCTATTTAAATTTGATGTATTTTGTAGAGGTTATGACTATATTTCAGATGCCCAGAAACTGAGATTATTCCCTGCTACTTTGAAGGTAGCAACATTAAGGTGGTTCATGATATTGGGTGTTGGCACAATTTGAACATGGAATTATATGAGAGAAGCCTTTCTCTTTAATTATCAGGGCTACTCTCAAACCAGGGATTTGAAGGACAAAATTTCCAGAATTGCACAAGAGGAGGAGGAAAGATTGGAAGATTATATGGAGCGATTCCACTACAATTTTCGGAGGTGTAAGTTCAGTAACTTAGATTCGGAGATTATAAAGCCAATATTCTTCAGAGGATTAAGAGATGATTTTCTAGAACACTTGAATATAATATGAAAGGGAGACATATCACAAGAACTGTTTGATGAGATAATGAAGCTTTGCCTACATATTTCAAGAGTATCGGTCAAAGGGAACGTTTTAGTTTGGGATCCTTCACATTGGATACAGATGTCCAGAAGTGGAGGAGTGACTTGAGCAGAGATCGGGAAATTATTCGAATATTTTAAAACCAATCTCTTTAGCACTCTCTTTGCCCAAATCACTATGGTACAAATCAAGAAGGCACAAGAAGAAGTTGAAGCAACATTAGCAATATTATGTCCCCAATGAATGAAGAAACATATGGAAAGAGAATGTAGACTGAATAGTGTCAGCCTGTACAACATTTGTGAGCTAGCACACTCCACAAATCATTGTCCTGAGTTGCTCAGACTTAAGGTGATATTCCCAGAATCAAGTGAGGACGTTCAATCTTCTTATTTTATCATATCAAAGAGACCATGGCAGCCACGACCTACATGTGTGCCTTCATATTTTTCTTCTTTTTATCCCTGGAATAATGTTTATAACGGTCAGAAATGCCCATGGAAGTATCCTACTCCTTCTTTAACACAATGTCCTTCACCATAGAGGCATTGACCATCTCCTCCACTAATAAAATATCCTTCATCACAACCCAATAATTGTAGTCAGAATTGGAGAAGTAATGGCTAAGGTCTAGTAGCACCTCTGATACCAATGCAACAACAACAATTACCACTACTTCTATCAAGAGTCCTATACCATCTGTCTGACCCCAATTACCAGTACAACCTAACCCCAATCCAAATAATAAGGTAGTGCAAAGCATGGATTTTCTGGTTACCAATGTATCTAGAGTTTCTAATGTATCCATTTGTACCAACTTGAAATTATCTTATTACTAGTTTAATATTATTAAAAAAAGTAATTTTTCCTTTTTCCATATGGGTCGATCTTAAACTTGAATCTATTTATAAGAGACTTCAACCTTCTGACTTATTTTAAATTCGTATTTCGTATCATTTTAATGTTTTATCTCACCAATCCTTCTCTAAGGTTTTTTTTCAATTCACCAACTTACATTTGAGCTAATGGCACACCATAATTTAATACTAAGGTTTTATTCCCATATGGTATATATGTGACTTATAAAATCTACTTTTGTTATCCATCTAGGCTATACTTCATACACATTCGTAATTTCAATCTTCGAGGGTTATGGAACTTACCCGTAATACTTCAACACATTCGTAATTTCAATCTTCGAGGGTTATGGAACTTACCTGTAATACTTCAACACATTCGTAATTTCAATCTTCGAGGGTTATGGAACTCACCCGTAACAAAATGAAATCTAAACCTTAGTTCCCGTATTCTTGGTGTATAACCATGGTTCGATGCGAAGTTCGACGCACTGCTATTTTTCTCCCCAGCATTAGCTCGAACTCCATATAATTTAATGTGATAAGAAATATCTCAGGACATCTTGAAACCTCATTTCTCATTTTGATGTTTGTGTGTCGGTTGAAATGGAAATTGAAGATTTTGATTGATATGAATCATAAATTCATTCCTACTCTGTCAGGTTTTTTGTACCATGCATTTATTTGGTTAAATTTGTAATAGTACTTCTGAGATGGATTGTCTGGCTTCCATAACTCCACTGTTATATTCGAGAATTTCATTGCCAATTTAACAATTGAATTGGGTATCTTCCACCACGTGGATGGTAGATGGGTGAAGACAAATAGGTTTTTTCCAGAGATATATATAATTCGATTTCTCACTTGAAAATTTCATTTTCATGGTTCAATTTCAAGGGAATTCTTTCCTCAGCAACTCTGCATTTTTTTCCTCCGAGAAGCCTCACCTATCTTGCTATAGCTTATCACCCGAACTGAAAATATTTCCTCAATTATCTCACGCCTCTCTTACGAAATCGAATTGTTGTATATAATTTCTCTTCCATGTTAAGAATTTAATGGAATGCGCTATCACTTTGCTGTGATCTGATTTAAGAGATTATGCCTCCACTTTCATTTTCTCTTTCAATTATTATAGTGATAGTTCATATGAATATATGTATATCCTGAGATGATTTTCTTTTTTTTTCTAACTTGAAAATTTTATGACTCTTTTTGTCTTCTTTTTGATTTATGGAGAAAATCCTTAGGTTGATAACTACAATGTTTACTACGTATTAATATATTTCAATAACTCTATCCTATATATATATTTTTTCGTTTATCATAAACACTTCTACTCATTAGTTTCTTGTTTTCATTTTCTTCTACCACTGCTCTCACCAATTTATGGGTGTGCCAGTACATTTTCCTATCGAATATGCATAAAATGACCTCATCTTCTTGCCCAACTCCTCCCAAAAGAGACGCAACTTAGCAACAATTTACTAGTCTACGGTATGGGCTATCCAAAATCTTTGGTTTCGAATAAGGTTCCAATTTCAATGGCCCTTTGATTTTGTTGTAATCCATTATTAAAACTAAGGCACATAATAACTCCTTTTCATTTTTTAACTACAGGTTATCTATTAGGTAGACTGAAGTTCCCAAATGTAAGAAATATTTTTTTTCAACATCGTTCGATGCATTTTTCATTTGTTCCTAATTCCTCAATTTCAGTTTTACGTCCAATTAGTTTTACCTTCTAATTGATTCCAATTTTATGCTTACAAGTATTGTTGCTTTATTTTTCTTGCCCTATTTATAAATCGTTTTCTTCCCGATCCACCCAAATGGACATAATAAGCAGTCAGTTATGTTTCACAGGTCGGTATCTGGCATTTTTGACCCTACTATCTGAATCCAGAATACGAGATGTCAATTTCACTCAATTCGTCTCAATGAGGATCTTTTTGAATTAAACTGGTTAATCATATTGTAATTAAATTTTTTCTATAGCATTGTAAAATCGTGCTTCTTCTTCTCTATCTGTAAATCTACTTTTTTTCAACACTTGTCTAAATCTTCATATACTTTCCTCTCTATATACCTGTATACCATTAAAGTAATTCCAGAGGTTCGATTTATTTGAGCATATAGATGGATATGGCTTATATCAAATAATTTATCATATTTTCTTCCTTTCGAACATGTTCGATATTTTAAATGCTATTACGCTGTGAGCTATATTTGAATGAAATTTAGTTAAGGTATAGTATAATTTTAGACTATCAAATCGCTTATGCCACTATATATATATAGTAACCATAGTTATTTTCATTACTTCAAGATTGATTTGTTTACTATAATGCTAAAGTTCTAATTTACACTCAGGATTTCAATAATGTTCCACCCACATGACATAATAGTTTATATTTGAGTAGTAATACTTTAAATCTCTGTTGTTTAAAATTTCCAATAAAAAATTTCAGTTATGAAATAGAGTATGAAGAGATTAAAATATGTTCATCGGTAATATGTATATAATTTGTCTCTCGGACATGATTATTTTCTACAATTCAATCTTAAGATTTATTTTAACTAGTTATGTTCAATATTTTTAAATTTTCTAGGTAACAGAACTATGAACATGTTTCTGATGTAGATTTTTTTACTACATAAATATCTCATGATTATCTCGCAGCAAATAAAATTCACAAGTAAATATGTAGTACTTTTAAAATAGTAGAGTATTTTTCATAAATTTTTCCTTTTTACTAGCTTTCATAAATTTCACAGAGACACTTATCCCTAGATTTAAGCCTCACATAGGTTTAGACATTCTGGTGGATGGTACTTTACATATTTCTCCCATGCAACCATACAGATTGTAGAATTTATGCTTAAACAATTATGTTAAATGCATGGGATACTTATCCATTTAAATTTTCAAAACTAAATCAATTATTTAAAAATAAATCCCTAGCCAGTCATATAGAATTGAAATAATTAAATTCAGGCGTGCATACCAATTTCTATGACCATTCCTCCAAACCTTAGAGTTCTTTCTCTCCCGAACTCACCCCTGAGCTGAGATCCTCCAAGGACAGACTCCCTCAGTATGTTATGGAGCAGCTTACTTAAGCCATACTTTCCCGAAGCCTATTTCCAAATTCTACTTCTAGAATTTTCAGGATGCTTTATTCCTGCTTTGCCTAGGCTTCCCTCATTGAGGTACCTTTAAAGACGCTTTATCTCCTTTTCCAGCTTTTTCCACCTGTTCCCAATTACTTTTCTCTTCATTGGGGAATTCATATTTTTCTCTCCCAATCTAATTTAGCATTATTCCTTTCAAGGCTTTCTGAAAGGTTTTGGGAAATTCTTGACCTTATCCATATTCTCATGGATCGGGCTTATGATCTCGAATCTCATCTAGTCATAGTGCACACATAAATATTTCATTTATTTTTCATTAATAAACATTTAAATAAAAAATCCACACAATAATTCTCCATTGGGGTCCTCTCCCCTTTGGATTTTGTTGAAATTTATAGCTTAAAAAGCTTAGAAACTTGGGGTGTTACATATTCCCCCCCTAACAGTGAACACTGTCCTCAGTGTTACCCTTTGAGGTTGATTTCTCAACTCAAGACGAAGATTCCTCCTTCATGTTTGCTCCTGTCTTGCATAATTTTTCTGCAGAGTATCATTACTCCCTCAACTTACTGATACCCTCTAGAGTTTGATTTTCTTCCTACTTCATTTCAAGAAGTGTATCTAGAAGAACATTTTTCTATCGTCCTCTCTATCCACAATTTATACCAACTCATATAAGTAATACCATATACATATTTTGATAATCAAAACAACATACTAAACTTTATTAATTTCAATAAATTCAATTGTTAACCAAACCGTTCTGTTTCAGAGTACTTTAGTGCACTTTTAGCACAACTACTTATCATTCCTTGTCTTTTGGTGAGATTTCCTCCTGACGTAAACCTGGTCTAGCTCAGCTTTCTTGGTTTTCTTGGTGAATTCTCTACACTTATTTTCACCTTTGACTAATTTTTCCGAACTATACAGTTCCTGTTACACACTTGGCTAAAGAAAATATATAACTTTTCATTAGTATTTCATGAATTTAGAAAACCAACTTTATCATATGTAGATGTTCTTCTTTACCTTTTTCTAAGTACATTTCTGTACTTCAAGTACCTTCTCACTATTTATTTTTTTCAAACAATCAATTTAGTTTGTGATAACCAGGCTCAATAAAAGGTCTAAAATTCAATTTTTAATTTACACTTCAATTATTTTCTTATCAAGTATATCAGTTAGTACCGTAGATCTTCGACTTGCATCTCAGTCTGTAGTTTCAACCTTACACTAATTGATCGATTTTCCATCTTCCTATTTTTATAGACAATCTAGATTTCATTGTCTCTTAACAATCCTTCCACATAGGATTTTTCATTACTCTTTCTTCCTAACCGTGCAAACATGTCTTGTTTTAATTATCAAACTTGATTGGAGTTATTTGTATGTTCGAACTAAGGACATATTATGGAAAAAAAAATAAAAAATCTTACCAAATATGATGTGTTAGGGTCACATTATTTATGCACCCTCAATTTTTATACTTATAAATTATTTCTCACTGCAGATATTTATGAACTCTTTTGAAATTTGTACACTTAATAAGTAGTCATCACTTATTTAATTCACTAAAGGAATATGTATTTTGATGTCTATGCTCCACTGTTGAATTTATATAATCACTTGAGATATTCCTTTAGAAAATTGGAAAGGCAACTTAATACTTTATTACTTAAGCATTATTCAAAATTTATCCATATTCCTCCTTTACAGACATCCCAACATTTTTTTTTTCTGTTCCTTTCAACATATTAAGGAATTGCAAACACCCAGTGTGCTTGTCATTTTCTTTATGTTTGTGGAATTTTTTTTACTTCCATTCTTTTGTCCTTGAATCAACCCCTTCTCATTTTTCTCAAGCATACATTTCAACAGAACCTTTACTACCAACTCAAGGGATATATCCATACTGCAACTAATTTCACTCTTCTTGAGCTTTACTATTGTTCCTCTAGGCTTGTACAATTTGATATACCGATTCCTCATTTTTATTATATCATGATTTAATTGACTGTTAAAACAGGACCCATTTGTCCTGTAGAATTTCAGTTCAAATTTTTGTTTTTTTTTAGCAATCTATGGTTTTCTTTGAGGTTCTATCTCCCCTTTAAGACAACATGACCTAGTAACGATCTCCGTGATCTTACCTAGGTTTCAAATCAGCAGTACTTCTTATGGTTTCTATTTTAACTCCTACCAATTTTTAATATAACGCTTTCTTTAATCTTCATTTTATAACTAATTTCCTTATTTGGAATTTAATCTGGAATTTAATCCATAACTATCCTCTTACTATCCTTGGGGTCTGGTATCTTTTTCTACCAGTATATATTTCAGTTTGTTATCTTTATCCCACCTAATAAAATTGGCAGCAGTTTTCTAGCTGACTTGTACAGTTCCATCGCTACACTTCCATGAAATGTTTTCTTTAAACAAGTTGTTAGGTCTTTTCTATTCTCTTACCTAATTTATTCATGTTTTATCCTTCATTGAAACAGATAATTGAAATTACTAAGCTCTATATGATTTTCGTTTATACTTGGTATATTGTTAAATGATTTCAAAACTTGCTATGCCAATTTTCTACCTAATTTTTACATGCCGAATTTCTCCTATATTTTGTCAAACCCTATCTAGGTTCATTGACTCATGTCTTTTATATCACATATCTGGAAAATTATTTTAAATTTTATATAACCTCTTTTATGAAACTCACATTCCTAGTGACAATATGTCTAAAATGTGCAATAATGTACAACTTTCTGGTTCATTAGTCAGCAGAGCATATTTTTCATATTGCGTAGATGTAAATTTCTTTTATTCTACCACAAAATTCATACGCCTTGTAATGGCATGTCTAAAGTATGAAATTATGTATAACTTTATGTTTCAGCTCTGCCTTCCTATTGTTTTCATGCAGGTAGGGTTGAATACCATTTCACAGTGAAATGGTATATTTTTTTTCTTCGCTCACCTCTATTTTTGAGAAAAATTTCATCTGTCATCGTCTTATCTAGGCAGGTCTGACACTTGAAGACCATCACATATGCATTAGTGACACAATTTTTCTATGTGCATCACTAATAGTGTCAGTTTTATTCAATGTTTCTATGACATATACAACTTATTATAATTTCTCAACGATATGTCACATTCTTATGTACTTTTGAATCCTGCCACCTTAATTACTTCAGTACGCTTATATACTGATAATAAAATATTAAACTTTCAATTGTAACTGTCCTCTAAGACCTGATTCTTTCCCTTTAAGTTATATGGATCTGGTGGTTTTAAACATACCTCATGTTTTTCCATTTATGGAATTAATGGTTCAGGCAATTTTTACCACCTTACCCAGTCCTTCTCCTATTACAATGATTAGATATTATATAGCTATTTAATCATGGATTGTTATACCCAGACTATCCAATTTGGAATAGTGTTTAACTTTGAATTTCATTCTATATTTTTAATACGTATGTCATTTTATACCAACTGCAGTATAATTCTTCATTTTCCATCATAGGGGGAAGGTAAAGTTTTTTTTTTCTTTCCCGAATTCCTCTGAGCTTCCTTCTTCCTCCTATTCTATTGTCTATATCCATTCTCTCTCTCAGAATTTTCTGTGAGATTCTTATTGAGATATTCTCTTTAATTTATATATGTCTATACATGCACAGGTCGGTACTGCATCGCCAAAGATATATTCAATATCCAGTGGTTATAAATTTTTTATATTTATTTGAACTATTAACAGGTCTCATAGGGTTTTCCCCTACCTTTAATCACAATTTATATTGTAATCATTATAACTTGGAATTTTTGGAATTTCTCCCAATGGGGCTGTTACTATTAAATTAATTTCAATCTTCTTATGCAATATATAGTAGTATTGAGTTGCATATACCGAATTTTCAGTAATCTTTGTTGGTACTTATGTCACATTAATTTTTTTTGTATAAAGAATAATATAATTAAATTATTTTCCTAGACTATACTAGGGATGTTCCGTGAACTCAAATCTTTTATAAATCTGTTTTGTTCCTTACTGGCTTCAGATAGCCCATCATTGTGGCTTTTAAGCTATGTCATTCCTTGTTGCATTCTATGCAACATAGCCATCAATGAAACATTTGGATTTGGCATGTTTCCTCACCACCCAGATCTACATACAACTCATCCCCTTCAGTTAGGTTTCGCAACTATACCCTTCAATAATGTTTAACTATTTAGAAATTTAATATTAGCAATTTTTTTCTTTTTGTTCAATGGCATATATTTCTGTCTGAGCACATGATTTTCCCTGTGTTTTAGCTAAAGCTCATCCTCTGCAGTCATGGTGTTTTAGTTGTTAATTTCAATACCATTTTATTGTACGGTAAATCAACATTGGTAAAATTTTAAAATTCCTAATATTTTACAGCAGCATAAATTTTTCTGTGTGAGCACATAACTTGCCCAGTGTGTTAGCTAATTCTTTGATACCATTTGTAGTGTCTCTCTCTCTTCAACCAACAATTTTTTTTTTTCTTTTTTTTCTATATTAACCACTACAAAATCACTACTCATCCTTTCCAGCCAAGTAATTATCTCCTATAACCATAGGAGGTTTTTTTTTTTTCATTTACTACATTTACATATTTTATTACCAAAGAATTGCACTATGCTCATTTATCGTCAACCTAATTTTCAAATTTTCGTCTTTATCCTAGCTATAGTGCTACGATTCCACTTCACTTAAATGAAACATGAGATAGAGAAGGTATGAGTTTCGAACTTATCCATTCGTACCAACTTGAAATTGCCTTATTACTAATTTAATATTATTAAAAAACTAAATTTTCCCTTTTTCCATATGGGTTGATCTTAAACTTGAATCTATTTATAAGAGAATTCAACCTTCTGATTTATTTTAAATTCATATTTGGTATCATTTTAATGTTTTATCTCACGAATCCTTATCTAAGATTTTTGGTCAATTCACCAACTTACATTTGAACTAATGGCACACCATAATTTAATACTAAGGTTTTATTCCCATATGGTATATATGTGACTTATAAAATCTACTTTTGTTATCCATTTGGGTTATACTTCATACACATTCGTAATTTCAATATTCAAGGGTTATGGAACTTACCTGTAATACTTCATACACATTCGTAATTTCAGTCTTCGAGGGTTATGGAACTTACCCATAACAAAATGAAATCTAAACCTCAGTTCTGGTATTCTCGGTGTATAACCATGGTTCAATGCGAATTACGATGCCACTGCTATTTTTCTCCCTAGCATTAACTCGAAATATATATACTTTAATGTGATAAGAAATATCTCACGACATCTTGAAACCTCATTTCTCATTTTGATGTTTGTGTGTCAGTTGAAATGGAAATTTAAGATTTTGATTGATACGAATCATAAATTCATTCCTATTCTGTTAGGTTTTCTGTACCATGCATTTATTTGGTTAAATTCGTAACAGTACTTCTGAGATGGATTTTCTAGTTTCCATAACTCCGTTGTTGTATTCGAGAATTTCATTGTCAATTTAACAATTTCACTAGGTATATTCCTCCACGTGGACGGTAGATGGGTGAAGACAATTAGGGTGTTTCCATAGATATATATAATTTGATTTATCACTTGCAAATTTCATTTTCATGGTTTAATTTCGAGGGAATTCTTTTCTCGGCAATTCTGCATTTGTTTCTACCGGGAAGCCTCACCTCTCTTGCTATAGCTTATCAACCAAACTTCCAATATTTCCTCAGGTATCTCATGGCTCTCTTACGAAATTGAATTGTTGTATATAATTTCTCTTCCGAGTTAACAGTGATAGTTCATATGCAAATATGTATATCCTAAGATGATTTGGCTTTTTTTTTTCTAAATTGAAAAGTTTATGACCCTTTTTGTCTTCTTTCTTATATATATATATATATATATATATATATACGTGTGTGTGTGTGTGTGTGTGTGTGTGTGTGTGTATATCTATATATACATATATATATATATATATATATATATATATATACACACACACGGATATATATATATATATATATATATATATATACACACACACACACACACACACGAATATATATATATATATATATATATATATTTTTTTTTTCATTTCTCATAAACACTTCTACTCATTTGTTTCTTGTTTTCATTTTCTTCTACCACTGGTATCACCAATTTATGGGTGTACCAGTCCATTTTTCTTTCGAATATGCATCGAATGCCTCATCTTCTTGCCCAAATCCTCCCAAAAGAGACACAGCTTAGCAACACTTTACTAGTCTATGGTATGGGCTATCCAAAATCTTTGGTTTCCAATAAGGTTCCAATTTCAGTGGCCCTTTGATTTTCTTGTAATCCATTCTTGAAACTAAGGCACATCATAACTCCTTTTCATTTTTTAACTACAGGTTGTCTATTAGGCAGACTGAAGTTCCCAATGGTAGGAAATATTTTTTTTCTACATCATTCGATGCATTTTTCGTTTTTTCCTAATTCCTCAATTTCGGTTTTACGTCAAATTAGTTTTACCTTCTAATCGGTTTCAATTTTATGCTTACATGTATTGTTGCTTTTTTTTTCTTGGCCTATTTATAAATCAATTTTTCTCGATCCATCCGAATGGACATAATAAGCAGACAGTTATGTCTCAGAGGTCGGCATCTGGCATTTTCGACCCTACTATCCGAACCCAGAAGATGACATGTCAATTTCACTCATTTTTTCTCAATGAGGAATTTTTTGAATTGAACTGGTTAATCATATTGTAATTAAATCTTTTCTATATCATTGTAAAATCGTGCTTCTTCTTCTCTATTTGCAGATATACGTTTTTTCTACACTTGTCTAAATCTTCATATACTTTCCTCTCTATATACCGGTATAATATTAAAGTAATTTTGGAGGTTTGGTTTATTCAAGAATATAGATAAATATGGCTTATATCAAATAATTTATCATATTTGCTTCCTTTCGAACATGTTCGATCTTTTTAATTCTATTACGCTGTGAGCTATATTTGAATGAAATTTAGTTAGGGTATAGTAAAATTTAAGATTATCAAATCGCTTATATATATATATATATATATATATATATATATATATATATATATATATATATATATATATATATATATATATATATATATATATATATATATATAGTAACCATAGTTATTGTCATTACTTCAAGATTGATTTGTTTACTATAATGCTAAAGTTCTAATTTACACTCAACATTTCAATAATGTTCCACCCACATGACAGAATGGTTTATATTTAAGTAGTAATACTTTAAATCTCCGTTGTTTAAAATTTCCAATAAAAAATTTCAGTTATGAAATCAAGTATGAAGAGAGTAAAATATGTTTGTTAGTAATATATGTATAATATGTCTCACGGACAGGAGTATTTTCTACTGTTCAATCTTAAGATTTATTTTAACTAGTTATGTTCAATATTTTTAAATTTTCTAGGTAACAGAAATATGAACATGTTTCTGATGTAGATTGTTTTACTACATAAATATCTCATGATTATCTTGCACCAAATAAAATTCACAAGTAAAGATGTAGTCATTTTAAAATAATAGAGTAGTTTTCAGAAAATTTTCCTTTGTACTAGCTTTCATAAATTTCAGAGAGACGCCTATCCCTAGATTTAAGCCTCGCATAGGTTTAGACATTCTGATGGATGGTACTTTACATATTTCTCCCATGCAACCATACAGATTGTAGCATTTCTTCTTAAACAATTTTGTTAAATGCATGGGATACTTATCCATTTAAATTTTCAAAACTAGATCAATTATTTAAAAATTAATCCCTAGCCACTCATATAGAATTTAAATAATTAAATTCAGGCATGCATGTCAATTTCTATGACCAATCCTCCCAACCTTAGAGTTCTTCCTCACTCAAACTCACCCCCGAGTTGGGATCCTCCAAGGACCGACTCTCTCAGTATGTTCTGGAGTAGCTTACTTAAGCCATACTTTCCCCAAGCTTGTTTGTAAATTTTGCGTCTAGAATTTTTAGGATGTTTTATTCCTGCTTTGCCCAGGCTTCCCTCATTGAGGTACTTTTAAAGCTGCTTTCTATGCTTTTCTAGCTTTTTCCACCTCTTCCCAATTACTTTCCTCTTCATTGGGGAAATCAAATTTCTCTCTCCCAATCTAATTTAGCATTATTCCTTTCAAAGATTTTTGAATGGTTTTAGGAAATTCTTAACCTTATCCATATCCTCATGGATCAGGCTTATGATATCCAATCTCATCTATTCACAGTGCACACATGAATATTCCATTTATTTTTCATTGATAGATATTTAAATAAAAATCCACACAATAATTCTCTAATGGGGTCCACTCCCCTTTAGATTTTGTTGAAATTTCTAACTTAAAAAGCATAGAAACTTGGGGCGTTACACAGGGAATCCCACAATAACTATCCATATTGACATTCATCCTATTACCAATACCCTAATTGATCTAGGATTAGCTATTAACGTTATGAATAAAGACCTCTTCATCTCTCTATGACTTCATGGACTTAGACCTACACCTACAATTCTTGAACTAGAATATATTTCCCATGTTAAGCCCGAAGGGTTAATTGAAGATGCATATATCAGATGCAGTTCTGGATCTATGGTGACCTCAGATGGATAGGCCACTCTGAACCTGAATGTTTATCCCCCAACGAAACCTCATATATTTTTGAATAGTCCCTGGTGGGATGAGTTTGCAACATAACTTGATATTTCCCTACCACTTCTCACACTTGGAAAAGCACAATACTTTAGGGACAAAATAGTGGATGATATTATTAATGGTTTTATCAGTAATCCATCACCTATTTCCTAAATTAGAGATTTGGGAGAAGAAGGTGGGGAATATAATCTAGTTATTGAACATTTGAAAACAACTCCACTTACTGTCAGCAGTCTCATTAAAATCGAACCTGGAAAATGTTTAAACATCAATCCTAACCTGACTTCTGAACAAAAAAAATTGTTGATATAGTTGTTACAGATTTTAAAAAAGGCATTTTCATGGGAATATACTGATATGAAATGAATCCATCCTACCCTATGCACTCACCGCATTTACCTTAAAGAAGATTGCAAACCTATTTGACAACCTTAGCGCCAAATGAACCTCGCACCTAAGGAGATAGTAAAATAAGAATTGCAGAAACTTCTTAATGCTAATTTCATCTAATTGATTTCTGACAGCCAGTGGGTGTCTCCACTTGTCATAGTTTCGAAGAAGAATGAAAAATGGAGGATCTGTGTTGACTATAGAGAAATTAACAAGGCCACTCAAAAGGATCATTTCCCCTTACCATATTTATTGATCAAGTCTTGGACACTCTTTCTGGGAAAAAAATATTTTCATTTCTAGATGGGTTTATTGGCTATAATAAAATACAGATTTATCGAGAAGATCAAGACAAGATGAGCTTTACTTGTCCATGGGGTACTTTTGCATATAGAGTCCTTCCATTTGGTCTCTGTAATGCACCAAAAACCTTTCAAAGGGAAATATTAGGTATCTTTTTTGATCTTTTGAGTGATTGTCTTGAAATTTTTATGGATGATTTTACACCCTACGGGGATTCCTTTGAAACAACATTAGCTAATTTGGAAAAAGTGTTGGAACATTGTGAAAAAACTAATGTTGCTCTGAGCATGGAAAAATGCCACATGATGATGACCGAGGGGATTTCGCTCGGACATTTCATTTTAACAGATGGAATCAAGGTAGATTCTAAAGAAATAGAGGTAATCTTGAAAATCCCGACCCCTAAGACTCTGAAAGCGATACGTAATTTTTTGGGACATGCAAGATACTATAGGAGGTTTATAGAGATTTTTGAAAAAATTACATCTCATTTATTTTCAATATTGATGAAAGAGGCATAATTTGTGTGGAAAAAAAAGTGTGAGAAAGCCTTTTTAAAGTTGAAGAAATTTTTAATAGCAACACCTATTTTACGAGGACCAAACTAGAATTTTCCGATTCATATTGCTATAGATGCATATGACATGGCTCTGGGTGTTGCTTTTGGGAAGCTGGAGGATAAGAAGCCTGATGATATATATTACATCAGTATGAACTTGAATCCAGCAGAACTTAAATACATTGTAACTAAGAAAGAATTCCTAGCAGTAGTGCATGCTATCAACAAATTCTGGCACTAAATCACCGGGTACCTAGTATTTGTACACAATGACCATGATGCAATTCAATTTTTAATGAGAAAACATCTTCCTAATGGTATAATTACACAATGTTTTTTGATGTTTTTTTTTCTAAGTATGAGTAATTATATTATGTATAAAATTTACTGGTACAAAACAACCACAGTGTCAGCTATGTGAGTCTGAGCACTGTGCTTGATAAACAAGCTATTCAAAGAGTATCTGGACTGCCCAGAATGGGAAACCATTCCTGTTAACCACAGAGTCTGAACTGCCCTTGAGAGGGAAACCGGTTTTGAGTTCATACAAGCCAAACAAATATAAAAATAAATGCTGAAATTCAAAATCTGCTTTTCCAGCTGACCTGTGAAGCGATATAGCATAGAACTATCTGCAATGTTTGAGCAAAAAACCTGTAGAGATCTACAGAGGCTAATCATGAGTCAGATATGGAGGTTCCTCGATAATCCTGCATCCGAAAATATTGCGGCTGTAATCCTTCCCAGCGTCGAGTGCATCCTCCCTGCCAGTGTGCGCCACCTTCATGCTTTGATCGTTCTGTGGAAGGGGAGGGGAAGTGGCAGGAGCTACCACTTCGCTAGGGAAACCAGAACCCGGAGGGGGAGGGAGAGAGACAGAACGGGGCACAGCATGATTAGGGATTTCTTCACGGAGAGTCACAGTAATATAGGCAGTGAGGATGGAATTGGAGGAGGTGCAGTCGAACCTGAGTTCAACTCGCTGAGAAGTTTTCCGAATGGTGGGACGAGCACAACTATGAGAGCCAGGGGGGGAGAGCTGCTGGTGGGATCGTGAGCTAAGGAAGGAGAGGGCGGAGAAACATCAACTGAAACATCACTAGCACCTCTAGTGTGGCCACGACCTCTTCCTCTTTCACCACGTGAGCCAAGTGTGTGATCGTGATCTTCATCCGCAGAGTAGGAGCCTGTGCCAAGACTGGGAGGAGGGCGACAAAGACATCGGCTGAGACCTCGCCTGCTCCTCATTCTTTCACGGAGATGGGGCATGTTGACAGGAAATTGACGAAGGGGTCCAGGGCAGAGAGGGCTGGCAGGGGAAACAGGGGGAGAGGAGAAGGACTGGTCGTCACTGAGGTTAGCAGAAGGAGTTTGAGAATGACAAATGAGACCACCTCGCTGGTTAGTCCCGACGCCAGAGAGTGAATTGAGGCTGCAAAATGGACTGTGTGAGAAATGAAACCCAGGAAGAGGCTCGAAGCAAGCGTGTAAAGAGCAGTGCCGCCCTGTGTTGGTCTTCACACTGGCATTTGAAGAACCTGGAGCACAATTTCCTTCCAGAGGAGATGGCGAGCCTCCCCGACCAGCAGTGTCGTTCGAAATATCTCGAATGCGCTCCATTACAAGAATAACCGCCATAATCAAATGCAGGGTGAGCAGGCCAAGGTGAATAAATGCCGTGCGAGCTGGAGAGTAATGGGCTTCATAAATGCAGGTACCGGGAGCCATGTGGACTGCCCTGTCAAACGTCGTTCGGAAGAGCACAGGAAGCCATGTCCCATCGAAACCTTCAAGCATCCGCATCCGGAAAATGGTTTTTGATGTTACAAGAATTTAACATTACTATTTTATATAAACCTAGAAAAGATAATATAGTTAGTGATTTCCTTTCTAGATTAACTATAAGTGATGACTGCACTGCTACTGGGGACTCTTTTCTAGATGAGTATATTTTTTCCATTTCTACTCACTCACAGTGGTATGCAGATATAGGCAATTACCTTGCTGCGGGAAAACTCCCACACCAATTGCCTTCAAAGGAAAAAGGAGGATTATACAATAGAGCGTTACCTACTCATGGAGAGAAGGCAATATCTAGCACATTGGGCCAGATTTCTAGATTAGGAGATGTGTTAGAGAAGATGAGGAATTTGAGATCCTAAAGGCTTGACATGAATAACCTTGTGGAGGACACTTCAATGATAAGAGGACAGGACATAAAGTACTCTCAACAGGGTACTACTCACTACCCATATTCCAGGATGCCAAGAATTTTGTGAAAGGATGTGATAGCTGCCAAAGGATGGGCCAACCTCTAAAATTAGATGAGATGCCTTTATAGCCTCAGATATTAATGGAACCATTAGAGAAATGGGCCCTGCACTTTGTGGGTTCAATCAATCCTTCATCACAGTAAAGAGCATACATATTGTTGTGCACTGATTATTTCACAAAACGGGTTGAAGGAAGGGCGCTAACTAGAAAAATGGAGCAGGCTCTTTCAGACTTCCCATTTCAAGATATTTTTTTTCTTTGGGATACCCAGAGAGATAGTGATAGATGGGGGTCGTAATTTCACATCTCATTTGGTTAGGAAGTTTGTTGAGAAGTATGGAATCCATCATAGAACCACCACACCGCATCATCCACAAGAAAATAGGCAAGTAGAATGCACCAGCCACTGAATAAAATGGGCTGAGAAACTTCCAGAGGTACGGTGGTGATGCAGGAGCATTCAGGCTAGTCAGCAATGTGATAGTATGGTCACATGTTGTGACTAACAAGGGGTTGGAAGAAAATAATTTAATTAATTTTATTTGTTTAAATATATGAGAGTGTTTATTTATGAGGATAGGGTGTAGGTGGCTGAGTGATCCTCCTTGTATGGAGATCAGGCCAAATAGTTGGATTTATTTGGCTAGAATAGAGTATGAGGGATTTTAAAAGCTTTATTTAGTGTTAGTTTAGAAAAGAGTGGGATTGAAGAGATTTTTTAGGAGAGGTTGAGAGATTTCTGGTTCAGAATCAGAATTGATTCATGAAACCATGTATTTGTATCAATTGTGTTTTCCTTATATAAATCGAGAGAGTGAGGATAGAGGGGGTAAGAGTGCATAAAGTCAGTTTTTAGAAGTTGAACGACCATCAAATGAAAATCTGGCCAAGAAAGGTTTCTGTAATTGATTGCATTTAATTTTATTAATGAAGAGTTTGTTTTAGAAATTCTGCGTGAATTGTTTACACATATTCTTGGTTAAATTCTGCTTGGATTTCTGTGATATAGGCATAAGGGAAGGAAATCGATTCTAATTAAAATCGATTTAAGTTGAATGAGATTCGATTTGTATAGTCGATGTTTTTAACATAACTAATGGAACGCTGGTGATTGAACGCTGTGAAAATTGATCAATACCTGAGCTGAATTCGCTGAACAGAAGTGTTGAATCACAGTGTGAGGAAGCGTTGAATCTGGTTGTAGCGTTAGATCCAGAAGAATCGACTTCATTGGGCATAAAGCTACAGCGCTGTAGTTACTGGCATTCGGACATTTCAGAAGTATAAAACTTTTGGAATCATTTATGCACCACTATCTGTTCGTGAAGGCAAACATTGTGAAGGCGCAACAGAAATTGGGGAACGTTTATGGAGGTAAGCTTGATTATATGAAAACCGTGTTTATTTATGTGGGTTGAAAGGACTGCTGTAGAAGTCGATTCATAATATATAACTCCATAGAAACCGGTGGTCAGTGGTAGCAGGGCGCCTCTTTTTATTAAGTTTTGATTTTAAAGTCTGGTGTATAAGAATGAAAGATGGGAGGATCGTGAAATTGTGATCGAACAGTGAAACAAATTGATATTTGACCAGACATATAATTAGAACCAGTGAATACCTCAGAAGAGGCGTTAACAAAGATTGGAGCAGATTGCTGGCTGGATTTATTCTTAAATATGGATGAAATGGAAAGCAGAATCTTCAGCGCAGAAGTGAAATGGTAAGTACATTGTAAATTCTGGAGAGCATTCGATTTTTAAACCCTGAAATCGATATAACAAAAGATGAATTGTGAAAACGCTGGAATGGAGTTGTTTGAATGTTTTAACGAAGGATACAGGGCACAAGGTATTGCAGAGATAATTTGAATCCGTTGAAAACAATTCAGAAGGTGCTGAGGGCGATCTTCAACCTACCCAGAAATTAATATGAAATTTCAAGAAGAGGAATCGATTCAGGTAAGGTAGCATATGAGTTTAATGTGAATTGCTAGAGCGCATGTTGAAATTGAATTCTAGATATCCTGAATATATAACGGAACAAGAAAATTCGAATCATGTTGAAATGTAATGGTATTGATTTGCAATGGGTATGCTGAAAAGCAAAAGGCGTAGATATATTTGATATTTGTGGACAAACACATTAATGATAATGCCGTGGAAAACTTCTGAGTGTGTTCACTGAAATGGGAATGTTGTTTAGTTAATTCAGAGATCAACCAGAAATGTGTGTGGATTGACGTCATTTGCACAAAGGATGAATGGGATTATAATTGGTTATAGTTTGGATTGAGTAAACAATGTTAAGATTGTTAAAAAGAAACAAGAACACATTTGTTTTGTCCAATAAAGAAAGTATATGGGAATTTGTGTTGTTCTAATGGAATTGAGGGAAGAATGAATGTGATTGCCTAGATTGGGGTTTTAATTGGGCAGAGATTGCAATGCATGTTTAAATACATGGTGTTTTAAAGATTCTTGGAATTGCAGGCTGCTAGTTCTGCGTCAATTTTGGTATCAGAGCTAGCTTAACGCTCTGAAAGGTTGTTTTGGGAAACTGCATTTTAAATTTTAGCAGATATATAATTGCTTGAAGTTTGTTTGATGAAGGCGAGGATCAGGTTACTAATGACGTTGAAATCAGAATGGAGAAGCAGAGAATGCCCAGGAAGGTCTGGTAAAAACATTCAAGTTGATAATTTTGCAGAGATGTATTTGAATGTCTAAGTGAAACAATGAACAGATGAGTCCTTTGAATGATGGAATAGAAGTCAATTTAAAGACATCTCTGAAGGAAATATTGCAGGTTTGAAAGATACTTTGATGTGTCTTAAGATCAGATTGTGCAGGTCAGTGGATTTGCTGAAAGGTGGAATGAGTTGTACCAGCATCTTAGCATATGAGCTATGTGAAGAAGATAGAGCAAGACTAATTCCGAGATGTGTAAACGTGACAATACCCGACAATAAACAAATTTACTGAATGAAGAAGGTAGTGAGCAATTTTCAAGAGGAGATGAGAACAACTTCCAACTGAAGTTGGGTAGAAGTTGATGAGGCAGCTCCACAGTTGTGATTGTGGATAGGAGATAACAATTCCAGCAAGAAGAGTGCTGGGCAGAATTGTTAGTCAGTGAAAGGTTCGAGGAAAGAACCAATAGGTGCCAAAAGGGTAAACTCAGGAAAGTTTGGTGAGGCATGAAGGAGACTTGTTATAGACAAAATGGAAAAAGTTAGTTGCAGCTCACTAGTGAACAAGGAAAGTTCACCAGAAGAAGGAAAGGAATTGACTATTGATGGTCATGACAGGGGTGCAAAGGAAATTCACAGACATAGGGAAAAGAGTGCTGAAGCAGTTGGAATCAAAGAAGTGAGTAAAGAAGAAAGGGACATAGAGTTGGCTGAGATGAAGGCAGAACTCAGTCATTTGGAGAAGCTGCTATTGAAAGGAATTAGAGAAAAATGGAAACAAGGATTTTATGTGGGAAGAAGAGTTAAATGGCCTATCAGAGAATTGTTTGCTGAGAAATTATTACTTCGAACAACTGAGAATGAAGAAATAGGATACATTTGTGAACCAGAGAAAGGATCTCTCCTTGGGGATGAAGACAGTGATGACAGTAGAGAAGAACTGATCTATGCAGATCAGAATGAGAGAAATGTGTTGACATCATCCTCACAGACAAGAGGATCTCATATTTTTGGGATTAATTATTTCAGTGAATGTAAAATTGCAGATATGCAGCGTAAAGAATTTGAACCTGTGTATGAAAAAGTGAAAGGAGCAAAGGCAAGACAAGCAAGAAAGGAGATGCATAAGGACTTTCAAGGCTTCAATTGGTGGAAAAAATTAAAAGGTATGGCTGAATGGTTATGTCTTCTTTTAGTGGAAACTTATTTGATTATATTTGAAGGAATTTTAGCATGGAAATGGGAAATGGAAACAGGAAAGGAAACAAATGCAATGCAGATTTATGAAGTGAAGAGAAGGAAAGCTAACACTGAGAACTTAGTTGAAGAAGGTAAGCCAAGGAAATATTTGAAAGATAAAAGTCTTATCAGAGAAGAGGAAGAGGCATTATTGTCTTATTTGGAAAAACTAAGTATTGGAAGAAATTGTGTAGAACAGGAAGGTATTCTACAAACTTATGATGAAGTTGCTAAGCATAGTCAAGAAGTTGCAGTCCCAGAAGTTTTCTCTAAGGAAGAAATCAGAGATGTTGAGGAAGAATTTCTCAATAATCTAGTAACCTATCAGAACAGTTCAGAGGAGCATGAGGAGTTGACCATTGGGGCTTCCAATGAAGAGCCTTGCATTTTTGAAACTGACATATTGTGTATGTTTTCAGGTTTGACAAGTGAGGAGAAATCGTACAATGTGCTTATGCATGTTGATGAAGAAATGAGATTACTAGAAGAAATGGCTGAAACAGAAAGATATTTTGAGCATGTATTTAATAATTTTGAGAATGATGGTATTGACAGGGAAATTGTCATGATTAAAGGAGCTGAAGATAAAGTGAATTATTTTATTGAATCTATAAACCATGAAGAAGCTCTAGAAAACCAGAATTTTGTTCCTGTTGAAGGAGAAGATAATATAATATCATTTTGTTGCAATGGTATAAGTATAGAGAATGAAAAGATACTTCACAATGATATACTCCAAGAAATCCTAGCTATTGAACTGTTGAATGATAATCTTGTGTTAGAACAAGAAACACCGTATAATGCAGGGGAAAGTATGGAAAAGGAGAATGTACAGCAGACAGATGTCAGTGGAGTTCAGAAGGAAATTGAGAAATTGTGGAAGATGAAATTAGATGAGAAGAGGGACAGCAAGAATAAGAAATTGACTACAGGAATTTGTATCAGCAAGAACAGAGGACAACAACAAATTAATATTTGGGAATTTGGAGGAACAAAAGTGACAGTGACAGAAGAATTGAATCAACAACATAATGAAAGTGATGACCAGTTACAAAGTAAAGTTTTGGATACTGGATGGACAGCAGAAGAAACACATGACCAGGAGGTCATGGAAACTTTCAACTTTGAGAGTCTGATGCAAGAGCATTCAGGCTAGTCAGCAATGTCATAGTATGGTCACATGTTGTCACTAACAAGGGGTTGGAAGAAAATAATTTAATTAATTTTATTTGTTTAAATATATGAGAGTGTTTATTTATGAGGATAGGGTGTAGGTGGCTGAGTGATCCTCCTTGTATGGAGATCAGGCCAAATAGTTGGATTTATTTGGATAGAATAGAGTATGAGGGATTTTAAAAGCTTTATTTAGTGTTAGTTTAGAAAAGAGTGGGATTGAAGAGATTTTTTAGGAGAGGTTGAGAGATTTCTGGTTCAGAATCAGAATTGATTCATGAAACCATGTATTTGTATCAATTGTGTTTTCCTTATATAAATCGAGAGAGTGAGGATAGAGGGGGTAAGAGTGCATAAAGTCAGTTTTTAGAAGTTGAAGGGCCATCAAATGAAAATCTGGCCAAGAAAGGTTTCTGTAATTGATTGGATTTAATTTTATTAATGAAGAGTTTGTTTTAGAAATTCTGCGTGAATTGTTTACACATATTCTTGGTTAAATTCTGCTTGGATTTCTGTGATATAGGCATAAGGGAAGGAAATCGATTCTAATTAAAATCGATTTAAGTTTAATGAGATTTGATTTGTATAGTCGATGTTTTTAACACAACTGATGGAACGCTGGTGATTGAACGCTGTGAAAATTGATCAATACCTGAGCTGAATTCGCTGAACAGAAGTGTTGAATCACAGTGTGAGGAAGCGTTGAATCTGGTTTTAGCGTTAGATCCAGAAGAATCGACTTCATTGGGCATAAAGCTATAGCACTGTAGTTACTGGCATCCGGACATTTCAGAAGTCTGAAACTTTTGGAATCATTTATGCACCACTATCTGTTCGTGAAGGCAAACATTGTGAAGGCACAACAGAAATTGGGGAACGTTTGTGGAGGTAAGCTTGATTATATGAAAACCGTGTTTATTTATGTTGGGTCGAAAGGACTGCTGTAGAAGTCAATTCATAATATATAACTCCATAGAAACTGGTGGTCAGTGGTAGCAGGGCGCCTCTTTTTATTAAGTTTTGATTTTAAAGTCTGGTGTATAAGAATGAAAGATGGGAGGATTGTGAAATTGTGATCGAACAGTGAAACAAATTGATATTTGACCAGACATATAATTAGAACCAGTGAATACCTCAGAAGACGCGTTAACAAAAATTGGAGCAGATTGCTGGCTGGATTTATTCTTAAATATGGATGAAATGGAAAGCAGAATCTTCAGCGTAGAAGTGAAATGGTAAGTACGTTGTAAATTCTGGAGAGCATTCGATTTTTAAACCCTGAAATCGATATAACAAAAGATGAATTGTGAAAACGCTGGAATGGAGTTGTTTGAATGTTTTAACGAAGGATACAGGGCACAAGGTATTGAAGAGATAATTTGAATCTATTGAAAATAATTCAGAAGGTGCTGAGGGCGATCTTCAACCTACCCAGAAATTAAAATGAAATTTCAAGAAGAGGAATCGACTCAGGTAACGTAGCATATGAGTTTAATGTGAATTGCTAGAGCGCATGTTGAAATTGAATTATGGATATCCTGAATATATAACAGAACAAGAAAATTCGAATCATGTTGAAATGTAATGGTATTGATTTGCAATGGGTATGCTGAAAAGAAAAAGGCGTAGATATATTTGATATTTGTGGACAAGCACATTAATTTTAATGTCGTGGCAAAACTTCTGAGTGTGTTCACTGAAATGGGAATGTTTTTTAGTTAATTCAGAGATCAACCAGAAATGTGTGTGGATTGACGTCATTTTCACAAAGGATGAATGGGATTATAATTGGTTATAGTTTGGATTGAGTAAACAATGTTAAGATTGTTAAAAAGAAGCAAGAACACATTTGTTTTGTCCAATAAAGAAAGTATATGGGAATTTGTGTTGTTCTAATGGAATTGAGGGAAGAATGCATGTGATTTCCTAGATTGGGGTTTTAATTGGGCAGAGATTGCAATGCATGTTTAAATACATGGTGTTTTAAAGATTCTGGGAATTGCAGGCTGCTAGTTCTGCGTCAATTTTGGTATCAGAGCTAGCTTAACGCTCTGAAAGATTGTTTTGGGAAACTTCATTTTAAATTTTAGCAGATATATAATTTCTTGAAGTGTGTTTGATGAAGGCGAGGATCAGGTTACTAATGATGTTGAAATCAGAATGGAGAAGCAGAGAATGCCCAGGAAGGTCTGGTAAGAACATTCAAGTTGATAATTTTGCAGAGATGTATTTGAATGTCTAAATGAAAAAATGAACAGATGAGTCCTTTGACTGATGGAATAGAAGTCAATTTAAAGACATCTTTGAAGGAAATATTGCAGGTTTGAAAGATACTTTGATGTGTCTTAAGATCAGATTGTGCAGGTCAGTGGATTTGCTGAAAGGTGGAATGAGTTGTACCAGCATCTTAGCATATGAGCTATGTGAAGAAGATAGAGCAAGAATAATTCCCAGATGTGTAAACGTGACAATACCCGACAATAAACAAATTTACTGAATGAAGAAGGTAGTGAGCAATTTTCAAGAGGAGATGAGAACAACTTCCAACTGAGGTTGGGTAGAAGTTGATGAGGCAGCTCCATAGTTGTGATTGTGGATAGGAGATAACAATTCCAGCAAGAAGAGTGCTGGGCAGGATTGTTAGTCAGTGAAAGGTTCAAGGAAAGAACCAATAGGTGCCAAAAGGCTAAACTCAGGAAAGTTTGGTGAGGCATGAAGGAGACTTGTTATAGACAAAATGGAAAAAGTTAGTTGCAGCTCACTAGTGAACAAGGAAATTTCACCAGAAGAAGGAAAGGAATTGACTATTGATGGTCATGACAGGGGTGCGAAGGAAAGTCACAGACATAGGGAAAAGAGTGCTGAAGCAGTTGGAATCAAAGGAGTGAGTAAAGAAGAAAGGGACATAGAGTTGGCTGAGATGAAGGCAGAACTCAGTCATTTGGAGAAGTTGCTATTGAAAGGAATTAGAGAAAAATGGAAACAAGGATTTTACGTGGGAAGAAGAGTTAAATGGCCTGTCAGAGAATTGTTTTCTGAGAAATTATTACTTCGAACAACTGAGAATGAGGAAATAGGATACATCTGTGAACCAGAGAAAGGATCTCTCCTTGGGGATGAAGACAGTGATGACAGTAGAGAAGAACTGATCTATGCAGATCAGAATGAGAGAAATGTGTTGACATCATATTCACAGACAAGAGGATCTCATATTTTTGGGATTAATTATTTTAGTGAATGTAAAATTGCAGATATGCAGCGTAAAGAATTTGAACCTGTGTATGAAAAAGTGAAAGGAGCAAAGGCAAGACAAGCAAGAAAGGAGATGCATAAGGACTTTCAAGACTTCAATTGGTGGAAAAAATTAAAAGGTATGGCTGAATGGTTATGTCTTCTTTTAGTGGAAACTTATTTGATTATATTTGAAGGAATTTTAGCATGGAAATGGGAAATGGAAACAGGAAAGGAAACAAGTGCAATGCAAATTTATGAAGTGAAGAGAAGGAAAGCTGACACCGAGAACTTAGTTGAAGAAGGTAAGCCAAGGAAATCTTTGAAAGATCAAAGTCTTATCAGAGAAGAGGAAGAGGCATTATTGTCTTATTTGGAAAAACTAAGTATTGGAAGAAATTGTGTAGAACAGGAAGGTATTCTACAAACTTATGATGAAGTTGCTAAGCATAGTCAAGAAGTTGCAGTCCCAGAAGTTTTCTCTAAGGAAGAAATCAGAGATGTTGAGGAAGAATTTCTCAATAATATAGTAACCTATCAGAACAGTTCAGAGGAGCATGAGGAGTTTACCATTAGGGCTTTGAATGAAGAGCCTTGCATTTTTGAAACTGACATATTGTGTATGTTTTCAGGTTTGACAGGTGAGGAGCGATCGGACAATGTGCTTATGCATGTTGATGAAGAAATGAGATTACTAGAAGAAATGGCTAAAAAAGAAAGATATTTTGAGCATGTATTTAATAATTTGGATAATGATGGTATTGACAGGGAAATTGTCATGATTAAAGGAGCTGAAGATAAAGTGAATTATTTTATTGAATCTATAAACCATGAAGAAGCTCTAGAAAACCAAAATTTTGTTCATGTTGAAGGAGAAGATAATATAATATCATTTTTTTGCAATGGTATAGGTATAGAGAATGAAAAGATACTTCACAATAATATGCTCCAAGAAATCCTAGCTATTGAACTGTTGAATGATAATCTTTTGTTAGAACAAGAAACACCGTATAATGCAGAGGAAAGTATGGAAAAGGAGAATGTACAACAGACAGATATCAGTGGAGTTCAGAAGGAAAGTGAGAAATTATGGAAGATGAAATTAGATGAGAAGAGGGACAGCAAGAATGAGAAATTGACTACAGGAATTTGTATCAGCAAGAACAAAGGACAACAGCAAATTAAGATTTGGGAATTTGGAAGAACAGAAGTGACAGTGGCAGAAGAATTAAGTCAGCAGCATAATGAAAATGATGACCAGTTACAAAGTAAAGTTTGGGATACTGGATGGATAGGAGAAGAAACACATGACCAGGAGGTCATGGAAACTTTCAACTTTGAGAGTCTGATGCAGGAGCATTCAGGCTAGTCAGCAATGTGATAGTATGGTCACATGTTGTGACTAACAAGGGGTTGGAAGAAAATAATTTAATTTGTTTAAATATATGAGAGTGTTTATTTATGAGGATAGGGTGTAGGTGGCTGAGTGATCCTCCTTGTATGGAGATCAGGCCAAATAGTTGGATTTATTTGGCTAGAATAGAGTATGAGGGATTTTAAAAGCTTTATTTAGTGTTAGTTTAGAAAAGAGTGAGATTGAAGAGATTTTTTAGGAGAGGTTGAGAGATTTCTGGTTCAGAATCAGAATTGATTCATGAAACCATGTATTTGTATCAATTGTGTTTTCCTTATATAAATCGAGAAAGTGAGGATAGAGGTGGTAAGAGTGCATAAAGTCAGTTTTTAGAAGTTGAAGGGCCATCAAATGAAAATCTGGCCAAGAAAGGTTTCTGTAATTGATTGCATTTAATTTTATTAATGAAGAGTTTGTTTTAGAAATTCTGCGTGAATTGTTTACACATATTCTTGGTTAAATTCTGCTTGGATTTCTGTGATATAGGCATAAGGGAAGGAAATCGATTCTAATTAAAATCGATTTAAGTTGAATGAAATTCGATTTGTATAGTCGAGGTTTTTAACACAACTGATGGAACGCTGGTGATTGAACGCTGTGAAAATTGATCAATACCTGAGCTGAATTCGCTGAACAGAAGTGTTGAATCACAGTGTGAGGAAGCATTGAATCTGGTTGTAGCGTTAGATCCAAAAGAATAGACTTCATTGGGCATAAAGCTATAGCGCTGTAGTTACTGGCATCCGGACATTTCAGAAGTCTGAAACTTTTGGAATCATTTATGCACCACTATCTGTTCGTGAAGGCAAACATTGTGAAGGCGCAACAGAAATTGGGGAACGTTTATGGAGGTAAGCTTGATTATATGAAAACCGTGTTTATTTATGTGGGTCGAAAGGACTGCTGTAGAAGTCGATTCATAATATATAACTCCATAGAAACCGGTGGTCAATGGTAGCAGGGCGCCTCTTTTTATTAAGTTTTGATTTTAAAGTCTAGTGTTATAAGAATGAAAGATGGGAGGATCGTGAAATTGTGATCGAACAGTGATTTGACCAGACATATAATTAGAACCAGTGAATACCTCAGAAGAGGCGTTAACAAAGATTGGAGCAGATTGCTGGCTGGATTTATTCTTAAATATGGATGAAATGGAAAGCAGAATCTTCAGCGCAGAAGTCAAATGGTAAGTACGTTGTAAATTCTGGAGAGCATTCGATTTTTAAACCCTGAAATCGATATAACAAAAGATGAATTGTGAAAACGCTGGAATGGAGTTGTTTGAATGTTTTAAGGAAGGATACAGGGCACAAGGTATTGCAGAGATAATTTGAATCTGTTGAAAACAATTCGGAAGGTGCTGAGCGCGATATTCAACCTACCTAGAAATTAATATGAAATTTCAAGAAGAGGAATCGATTCAGGTAAGGCAGCATATGAGTTTAATGTGAATTGCTAGAGCGCATGTTGAAATTGAATTCTAGATATCCTGAATATATAACAGAACAAGCAAATTCGAATCATGTTGAAATGTAATGGTATTGATTTGCAATGTAAGGCGTAGATATATTTGATATTTGTGGACAAGCACATTAATGTTAATGCCGTGGCAAAACTTCTGAGTGTGTTCACTGAAATGGGAATGTTGTTTAGTTAATTCAGAGATCAACCAGAAATGTGTGTGGATTGACGTCATTTTCACAAAGGATGAATGGGATTATAATTGTTTATAGTTTTGATTGAGTAAACAATGTTAAGATTGTTAAAAAGAAACAAGAACACATTTGTTTTGTCCAATAAAGAAAGTATATGGTAATTTGTGTTGTTCTAATGGAATTGAGGGAAGAATGCATGTGATTGCCTAGATTGGGGTTTTAATTGGGCAGAGATTGCAATGCATGTTTAAATACATGGTGTTTTAAAGATTCTGGGAATTGCAGGCTGCTAGTTCTGCGTTAGGTGGGCTTATAGGACAACATCAAGGAATACTACAGGTTTTTTACCATATGAACTAGTGTATGGTTATAATCTCTTATTCCCCATAGTGTTTGAAATAAAGACATTAAGAACAACATTTCAGGTCGATATGGATTTGAGTACAGCACAAACTCAAAGATTGAACCAGCTCAATGATCTGGAAAAGAAACGGTTGGTTTCCATTCAGTAGACAGAAATCATCCAACAGAAAAGAGCTAAATGGAATGATAGGTTTATTAAGAAGAAAATTTTCCAGAAATTAGATTAGGCTCTTTTGTATGATTCAAGGTTCAAATATTTCAAAGGCAAGCTCTGAACCAGATGGCTAGGTCCTTATGTAGTGAATACAATCTTTGAAAATGGGAATATACAATTGGTTAATATTGATAATTCTTATATGCCATTAATGGTTAATGGGAACCGTCTAAAGCTATATCATCAACCCGCTTTGAAGGAATAATTTTTCAATATTGTCATGGATTCTATTCTTCATATTACAACAACAAGGGAAAATTATCCTCTGGAGCCTTAAAATTTTAAATTACAGTAAGTGCAGCAGTTGAAAACCACCTTCGTGGTAGCTATTACACTTGTTTAAAAAAAAATAAAAAATGAAAATAATAAAATAAAATAAAAACAAAAATAAATCTAACTGTGAAAACTACTTTTTGGGGCACAATCAGATAGCCACTAAGAGTTGAAAAGAATTCTCATGGCGGTTGTTAAGCTCATGTTTTTCTCTTGGTAATATCATCTTCCCTTCCTTATCCATGTCATAGGATGATGGTATTCATGTAATTTCTTTTTTAGTACGATTTTTTTTTCTGATTATTATGTTTTTCAGAGAAAAATTTATAATTTGTCTTCGTTGTTACATATGTAATAGCCAACAACCACAAAAATTGTTCTTTGTAATTCATTCCATAAACAAGAATAATTATGGTGGCTAAACACAACAACACGAGTTCTACATGCGGGATGTCGTCAACTCAAGTCTTATTCCAATGTCACATCAGGTATGTCATTAAAAAGGTAAATGATTTTAATTAATAAATTAGTGGTTAATTGGCAAAGTAATGACACTCCTATGACGACCATGGGTAGCTGTCAAAATTAAAGTGGGGGAGAGGATATGACTTAAAATCATTGCAAAAAGGCTATAATCATAAATATCTATTAAATTCACATGCACCTAATCAATAACATAATTGTTAATAATGACTGAATCTGGTGGAAAAGAGCATGTGTACGAAATCCCATAACTTTCTGTAATAAGCCATTTATGAGTATTAGTGTACGGTATGATTTGATAGATCCGTGATTAGGTCGTAATGGATTGCGGCTTGAGTTTCCAATCCCAACCACAATTAAGGAAATGAGGCTCATAACTACGAAGGATATGATATTCTCAAGACATCACATGAATTATTGGAAGCTTGCATTAGGTTGTAAGGATTAATTTTCTTCATATTGCCCCATGTCCTATACTATGTGCTTAAAAATGTTTGCTATGTATATATAAAGATCTATTTTTTTAAGATTAAAACATAAGTATATCATTTATGTTATTCCACATGGAACCAATGACTATTAATAATGCAAACATGTTATTAATCCCTTGATTTATATGAGTGTACTATCATAAATTTTATTTCTATGTTAATTTTTCCTTTAAATTACTAAAACTTCTTAAAATCATATTACAATATCAGTGATCAACGATCACATTATGCACCCTATTATTGGACTTCAACCAACATGAAAGAACCACTCTCATTCCAGTATTTCTAACTCCCATTCAAATATTCAAACACCTTCATCTAAGTTATTTTCATTATTTACACATTTATTTTTGTACATTTATAATAAGTTTTTAAATATAATAAGTATTTAAAAGTATTTGATAAAAAAAATTATAATTTTATTTGATTTTGTTTTCTATATATTTAATGAAATATATGAAACAAAATTAAAAACTGTTAAATTTTAAAAATGTAATTAAACGTTCTCTTTATCAATTTTTATTTATTAAAATATAAGTTATATAAATTAATTAAACATTTTTGTCATGTATCCTTCTTATAAATATATTATCTATTTATTGCAATATATATATATATATATCCATTTTTTGATATTGAGAGGCATGAAATAGTTTTTCCACATAAAAATAATAAGGTATAAAGTCTTGATTAATTTAATGAACACTTAGTGTGTTGCTAGAAATAGAGAGAGTGGATTTTTTGTTTATATATATATATATATTATAAGGTATAAAACCTTTCTTTGATTAACCTCATGAATATAACAAACCATTTGCAATACAGATATTATACATCCTTTATCTCCATGGTAAAGCCATCTACCATCATATAGATTTACTCTCATTGTGGGTGAGTCCATTCCCTATATAATATAAAATTCATATCTAATCTCAATCCAATTGCATTGTGGTTTTTTCATCACCCCATACTGTTTCATTTTTTCTAGAACACTTGCTACCACTTTCTAATTAATTAATCCATAATTATCTTTATTTTTCACCTCACCCCAAAAAATACTCCAATGCATGTTTATCCAGTGAAAAATGATATAAATGATGCACCTAATGCACCCAGAAAAGAAGAATTCTTCATATTATAAATTTCTTTTGATCTTACGCCAAAAAAATGCTCATATGATGATACATTACTTTACTAACACATGCATGGTCTCCCTCTTAATTAAGATTTTTGCAAAAGAGGAAGTGGAATTATTCATAAATGTTCACAATATTTCTATATAATAAAAGACACAGAACACATTTCCAATCTTTCAAGAATCTTAGAGTTGTTTGTTTCATTAAACTGCACACAAAAGAAAAAATAAATTTCAGAATGGAAAACTAAGGATAATTTCTCTTTAAAAATCCAACTGTTAATGTTGGTCTCTATAGTGCAATGAAAAAAATATTACAAATACATTGAATTAAATGACATCAAAATAAATTTCACATCCTTTCTTAGTATGTGATCTTAGTGGAAGTTCACTGGAGCTTGATAAGTTCCTCCAAAACTCCAAGTAGTAGGAGCGACATTGTAAGCCACAAATGTCTCTCCGGTACTGTAATAGATGACTCTAAATGATAAGGATTGGCCTTCCATATGAGTGGAACATTGTAAGATGCTCCCCAATTGTTTGTCATGTGGAACAGCCCATTATAACTGCCTTTGACAACCATAGTACTCATATCTCCTACACCTCGAACATTCATCACGTATAACAGCTGACACCTTGAGTTCACTTGGAATTGAAATTTTATACCCTCACTGCCTATGTATGAAACCCTGCAATCACCCCCAATAGTATCATGAAGATTCACATTCACTCCATAACAAAAAATAATAGGAAAGTGAAATGGATATGGAATTGCTCCAACATTTGATGCATGACAAGGGAAATTCCAGCATGTCAGTCAGCTATGTTCACGAAGGCATGATTTTCCTATCAAAGTGTTTGTGAGGAGGATGGTACCATCTTCTATTGTTGGAATCTTTAAACCAGCTGGCAGGATAGAAGTTTTTAGAATTGACGATGGTGATGGGAGACCCTTGAAAACACCATTTTGACTAAATGAATCTTATTTGGAAACACCACTCACACTCATATCCTCCATTTTACAATTATGTACTCAAATCCATTGTCTAAGTGTCGTAAGCATTGTCGAACAAATTATTGTATGCACAAGAACCAGCTATAATTATATATGTGTTCCTCGATGAGTGTATTGAGATGCCAACGTTAATGGTTTTGTAGGTTCATTAATAATATAATACTTTAGTGACTAAAGGGTTGGACCAAAAAGTGATCAAAATCATAGTAATTTACAGTTTAGTTTCAGTTGTTCAAGTAGGAAATTTGATTTCGAGAGTTTGTAGATATGACAAGAAGAGTTGTGTGAAGTTTTTTTCCCTAACCGTTAATGCAATTTAACTGTTTTTTCTAACTACTAATCTGAGGACACACAAATCTTCAATCATCTAATATTGAATCTTCAATCATCTACTATTAAATGTTATTATTTTGTTTTTTAGTAATGTATAAAATATGTGGAAAATTACATGGATACGCACAAACCATAACACTCATCCCATGGATTCCCACAACTCATCATATTTAAAAATAATAATAAGAAACATTCACTTTTTATTTATGAAAATTATGGATTTTTCACTCATAAAGATTGTTTTCTTTTCAATATTATTATTAATTTTTTAAATATTCGAAATATTATTTGTTTGGGTTATAAATCAAGGGAATCTAGTTTGTCTCCTAAGTAAATTTTAAGATATAATTGTAACACCCCTAGCTTCTATGCTTTTTAAGTTAGACATTTGAGCAAAAATCCAAAGGGGAGTGGACCCCAATGGATAATTATTGTGTGGATTTTATTTAAATATTTATTAATGAAAATAAATGGAATATTTGTGTGTGCACTATGACCAGATGAGATTGGAGATCATAAGCCTGATCCATGAGGATATGGATAAGGCTAAGACTTTCCCAAAACCTTTCAAAAAGCCTTGAAAGGAATTATTTCTAATTTAGATTTAAGAGGAAAAATCTAAATTCCCCAATGATGAGGAAAGTAGTTGGGGAGAGGTAAAAATCTGGAGAAGTCGAAAGAAGCTTTAAAGTCGCTCATTAAGGGAAGCCTAGGAAAATAGGAAGAAAAGCATTTTGAAATTCTGGACGCAGAATTTAGGAACAGGCTTAGGGAAAGCATGGCTTAAGTAAGCTGCTCCAGAACAGATTGAGGTTGGTGTGTTCTTGGAGAAGATGTCAGCTTGGGGGTGAATTTTGGATATAGAAGAATTATAAAGTTGGGAGGACTGGTCATAGAGTGAAGTGGTATGCATATCTAATCTGTAAATTCTGTTATAAGAGGCATTATGAATTCTTAAACTGGTATTGAAATTGAAAGTAAATCTGCATGCTATAGATATGAAATTCCTTACATTTAATAGATTTTATTAGAATAAATAATCCTCTATAAATCTGTATGGTTGTAGGATTAGAATCTATTGGGAAATATCACTCAGAATCTATAAACCGGTTTTGGTTTAAATATGAAGATACATTTTCTCCCATAAACTCTATATTTTTATAACTTTAATTTGCTTCTATAACCAAAAAATTTATATGAAAAAATAGATTATATAGAACAATAGATTTTATAGCTTCATTCCTTTTACAAAGGAAATATTTGATATCAAGAAAATCAGATATATTTCTATTACAAATGATGTAGAATAATCTAAGCTAAGAATATCAAATATATTGAATAGCTATGATAATGCTAGAAAGAAATGTCTGCTGAAAATCTATGATGGGAGCTATATGAAAATATAAGAATGTCAAATTCTGAATTTTTTTTTAAGTTTAATGTATTCATCAAGAAAATTTCCAAACTACACATAATTATCCTTAGTTAACTTTGGTATATCATACATGTGTGTGCTTATTTATGTTGTATGAGAAATACACCTTTCAGGAGTAGAAATTATGGAGGTGTATGCATGTGCCACTTAGGTTAAAATTTTAAAGTGAATGTAGGTTGTTAATTTTCCAATGAATGGTATCCACTTTGATATAAAACTTATGTCATTGTATAGTAAATACAAGAAATTCTACTTGTATATGAATAAATTTCTTGACAGTTACTTGAAATGATAGAAAGAAAGTTATATAAATTAAATTAAACAAAATTTTATACTTCATATTGTTGCATAGAGGATAAGTAGTAAAGATGCAAAGTCTGTCAACATAAATAATTCACTACAGGTAGAAAAAGCTGATTAACTAGATTCTATAGTTATTTTGATAAAGAATTAAGAAATATTAAGATTTTGTAAATATGAAAATGTAAATTGGGGAGAAATTCTACCATATTGAAATCATAGAAGGGCAGTAAATTCATAGTTCTGAAAAATGATATTCAGTTTCATAAAATTAAAAAGTAATTATTCAAACAATCATGATGGAAAGGAAAACAACACTACCGAAACTATGAACCAAGAATTACATAAATTTTTTCTATAAGATTCTTCAATGAAAGCCTAGTTAACCAAACTATAATTAATAATGTCTCTGCATGAATATAAGATGTTGATGTACATATTTTGAAAATAATATATTTTAAATAACACATAAAAAGATAATTTGTACTCTGTAATAAAAATACTAGAGTATATGCATAAACCATTTAATAACCTGACCTAGTAGTGAGCTGAATTGAACATATGGATAGATATATATATATATATATATGTTATTGTTTTTATTGTTTTAGAGTGGTTTTAAAATGTATATTCCTCAAGAGATAACTATATCCATAAGCAAAGAGTAATAGTCCCTTTTGAACCAATAAGAAGCATTAATTATACAAAAAGAAAAATGTATATATTCTAAAATGAAAATTTATCTACTCAGAAATAGAATGTTCAACATTATTATAGAGACTTCACTTCGAAAATTTAGTACAGACCAATTATTTATACCAATTGAGGTTAAACGAAAATGGTAGAAGCTAAGTAAAACAATTAAATTATTAAACCAGAGGGACTATTCACTATAGTGGTATGAGAGTATAGTTCGCGTAAAATAACATGGTTCTGGTATGCTTGTAAAATAGTTACTATGTAAATAAGAAGCGAATAGCATATTTAAACTATTATATATACAGAATCGAAGTCTGGGTATAGAGGAAAAATGCCAGATCTAAAAACAGAGAAATAATAATGTATGATAGATTTGGATCCAGTATAGTATACGATTATCTGAAAACATATCTAAATAGAGAACTTATATCTAGTTCCTGTATAGGAAGTTCTACGTCCTAGGGATGATAAAATAAAACTAGAACTCATTAAGTATCAAATATTGGCAAAGCTCTGCCGAGATTACGCAACTATAAATTGGAATAAGAAGTGTTGTGCACAAAAATGAATCCACCAACCTAGATAAATCCAAAAGGGATTAGTTCTGAATAAAATTCCTGACATTATTAAAAGGGCACTATGTAGAAGAAAAGCTTAAGGGTTCAAGTTACACCTACAACAATAATAATCAATACATTTCCATGTTAGTCGTATTCTAATTCATTTTTAAGAGAAGTAAAATAAAATAAAAAACTGAATTTGTTCATAGAGGAGTGAAATATTAATACCTGAAGGATAAGAAATTGGACGCGCATAGCCGAGGCCATGGACGTCTGCAAAGTGAAGAATTGAAATTATTCAGTATGAGATGTCTTACAGAATGAGAACAAAGCCAAACATCAGTCGTTACAAAATCGAACAAATAGAGTGGGTCTAAAACTTAAAAATCGTAAACCATAAACCAGGTCAACTAATTAACTATGGGTATAACGTGGCTAAGTCTCACTCCTGCTTTGAACCGTAGAGATGGATGGGGTCAATAATTGGTCATGCTAACCAAAAAGGGAGTGATTCCAAGTGATCGTTCCAAATTCAAAATAAAAATGATTGGATGAGACATAAGAACGAAGGCACATAGTGTTGAAAAGATCCTTTCCTTGATAAAACCAGAGTATAACTATGAGCCTAAACAATTATTAAACTGAGAAACATTGAAAAACGTATGAGAAATTCTACGAATAAAAGAAAATGGAAAACCAGAATACATTCCAGTTCAAATTTTATTATAGAAATTACAGATGTGCACTCTTATACAGGGAAGAAAATCATTGAAACATGAAAGATAGTAGAAGAACTATCAGGAAATCTCAAACCAAACGATGAAAATGAACCCCAGCCATAATAATATAACCAAGTTGCCAACATATTCAATCCAATGGGTTAAGAAAAATAAATCAGATTACCTGGAGCATAGTCACGGTCTTGAATCAGAGTGGTAGAACATGGTGCAACTGGTGATTTGAGCATCGTTTACAATTGTAATGAAAGTAAAAAAAAAATTACTCTTGACTAGAAACCCTCGGAAAGGAATGGAATGGTGAAACTTCTATGTTTAATAGACATTGAAATTTTAAAACCCTAATCACATCCAGCCATACACATGGCTCAAATCCGTCGAGCCTCGCTTGGATCGATATTTTTTCAAACGATATGACAAAAACCTAAACGCGTTAAACGTTGTTGTACATTGCAGAGGAGAGCCATGAATACGAATCACAGGTACGTGGCATAACTAAATAAAATAAGAATTTTTTTGAGGCTCGAGGAAATGAGCGGGAGAACATCATAAATAAGTCTATACCAATCTTCATCAATGAGAAGTAACAAGTAATGTGTGTCAGTACACGCAATATCTGTACAGGATTTTGAAAGTAAATGTTAGGAATGGCTATCCATGCTAAGGTAGGATGGATCCCTATGCATATTTTATGATGATAATAACATAAAATCAAACCAATACTCCATTAATTGCGTATAGCACTTGGGAACATCCATAAAAAATAAAATAGAAAGACCCTTTTCAATTAAACTCGATTTGTATAAAAGGCCACCACTATACAACTTTATATATGATGAATGGGGATAGGATGTAAATCAATTGGATTAATGTCAAATAAATGTAAATATAGTTAAGGTGATTCTAGTGTTAATTTCATAAAATGATCAATTGAATGTGTAATAAGTATATTTCGATTGGCAAGAGACTATGGCACATAAATGATCAATATATAACTTTTGTGAAAGAAGTTAGAGTATGATTTTGATAATTTAAAATAATCTAGAGTTAGGATATTATAAATTAGAGACAAAATTAGATAATTCAAATTAATGGCATGGAGATAAAAGAGTAAGGTGAAAACAAAAATTGAGTTGAGGAAGAGGTGCATTACAAATGGTATCAGAGCCCAAGTTGGGAAAGTGGGCTGTTTTTGTGCTCACTATTATGAATTTTTTTTTTTTTTTTTTGAAGAAAAAAAATGTTGCTGATGTTATTTTGTTTTATTGTGTAAAATGTACTGAAACTAAAAAAAATTAATGGTTGAATAACATGAACTCTATGTCGATCTAGGTGGTAGAGATAATACACCAGATCCCAATGCTCCTTTTGATGGCTATGTTACATAGGTTGCAACA
Organism: Pinus albicaulis; assembly: GCA_034641835.2. Taxonomy (NCBI): domain Eukaryota; kingdom Viridiplantae; phylum Streptophyta; class Pinopsida; order Pinales; family Pinaceae; genus Pinus; species Pinus albicaulis. The sequence goes on from CM076573.1 coordinate 931,188,193, forward strand.
GGATATGGCCGAGCTAAGAAGTTAGAATGACAGGTTATCTTTAGCCAGTGAGGAGTAGGAAAAACTGATAAGAGAACTGAATTAACAGAACAACCAGGAAGGTGAAGGTTCCAGAAGGAGGAGGAAAGGTAGGATCTCAGATGATTCTGAGGAAGATGACACCACTAGACACCAGTATAAACATAAGAAGGAATTATAGGGTGAATTACGAAAAATAAAACCTCCCTCCTATGATGGAGAGAAGGAGGAAGATGTTGAGGCATAGTTGCTAAATATGATTAATTATTTTCAGGTCTACGACTATAAAATAAATTTGAAGGCCAAATTAGCTATCTACCAGCTGCAAGGTAAGGCTACCTTGTGGTGGGAGGAAACAAAAATGGCTCATGCCATTGATGAAAAAATCGTGACTTGGGAAGATTTACAAGTCAAGTTTAAAAACTGTTATTTGAACGAATGCTATTATGATGATAAAGAAAAGGAGTTTCACGAACTCATATTGGGACAACTCACCATAGATGAGTTTTTCACCAAGTTCAAAAATCTGTTAATATATGTTCCTTATATTCGTGAAGAGAAATCAAACGTACAAAGGTTTTTGAACTGTTTTCCTACTTTGTATAAGGAGAAAACAGAGTTCAATAATCCAAAAAGCATGGATGAAGTGGTGTGGAAAGCCAGATTATTCTACCAGCAGTTTAAGGGAAAGAGTGAACAAGGGAAGAGCTGGAAAAACAAGGGGGATTTCAAAGGAAAGAAATAGAAACCAACTTACTTGAAGAATTTTGGTAGAAATCATTAGTGGAAGAAATTTCACAAACCAAAGTAAAGTCAAACTGCTCAATCCCAAGTTGGTTCAAAGAAAATAGATAGGAATAATAAGAAGGAAGGAACTATTAAAATGCAGGAGCCTTTAAAATGTTGTGGTTGTGGATAACCTCATCTATTGAGGGATTGTCCACACCGAAATATTTAGATGGTTCTGAGAGATAGAAAAGCTACCATAGTGAATGACGTAGCAAGGAATATCCCCACTATTTTTATAGACGATCTAGATTTCATTGTGTCTTAACAATCCTTCCACATAAGATTTTTCATTACCCTTTCTTCCTAACCGTGCAAACATGTCTTGTTTTAATTATCAAACTTGATTGGAGTTATCTGTATGTTCGAACTAAGAACATATTATGGAAAAAAAATAAAAAATCTTACCAAATATGTTGTGTTAGGGTCACATTATTTATGCACCCTCAATTTTTATACTTATAAATTATTTCTCACTGGAGATATTTATGAACCCTTTAGAAGTTTGTACACTTAATAAGTACTCATCACTTATTTACTTCACCAAAGGAATATGTATTTTGATGTCTATGCTCCACTGTTGAATTTATATAATCACTTGAGATATTCCTTTAGAAAATTGGAAAGGAAACTTAATACTTTATTACTTAAGCATTATTCAAAATTTAGCCATATTCCTCCTTTACATACATCCCAACATTTATTTATTTTCTGTTCCTTTTAACATATTAAGGAATTGCAAACACCCAGTCTGCTTGTCATTTTTTTTATTTTTGCATAATTTTTTTTACTTCCATTCTTTTGTTCTTGAATCAACCCCTTCTCATTTTTCTCAAGCATACATTTCAACAGAACCTTTACTACCAACTCAAGGGATATATCCATACTACAACTAATTTCACTCTTCTTGAGCTTTACTATTGTTCCTCTAGGCTTGTACAATTCGATATACCGATTCCTCATTTTTCTTATATCATGATTTAATTGACTGTTAAAACAAGACCCATTTGTCCTGTAGAATTTCAGTTCAAATTTTTGTTTTCCTTTAGCAATCTATGGTTTTCTTTGAGGTTCTATCTCCCCTTTGAGCCAACATGACCTAGTAGTGATGTCCTTGATCTTACCTAGGTTTCAAATCAGCAGTACTTCTTGTGGTTTCTATTTTAACTCCTACCAATTTTTAATATAACACTTGCTTTAATCTTCATTTTATAACCAATTTCCTTATTTGGAATTTAATCTGGAATTTCATCCATAACTATCCTCTTACTATCTTTGGGGTCTGGTATTTTTTCTACCAGTATATATTTCAGTTTGTTATCTTTATCCCACCTAATAAAATTGGCAGCACTTTTCTAGCTCACTTTTACAGTTCCATCGCTACACTTCCATGAAATGTTTTCTTTAAACAAGTTGTTAGCTCTTTTCTATTCTCTTACCTAATTTATTCATGTTTTCTCCTTCATCAAAACAGATAATTGGAATTACTGAGCTCTATATGATTTTTGTTTATACTTGGTATATTCTTGAATGATTTCAAAACTTGCTATGCCAATTCTGTACCTAATTTTTACACGCCGAATTTATCCTATCTTTTGTCAAACCCTATCTAGGTTCATAGACTCATGTCTTTTATATCACATATCTGGAAAATTATTTTAAATTTTATCTAACCTCTTTTAAGAAATTCACATTCCTACTGACAATATGTGTAAAATGTGCAATAATGTACAACTTTCTGGTTCATTAGTCAGCAGAGCATATTTTTCATATTGCATATATGTAAATTTCTTTTATTCTACCACAAAATTCATACGCCTTGTAATGGCATGTCTAAAGTATGAAATTATGTATAACTTTATGTTTCAGCTCTGCCTTCCTATTGTTTTCATGTAGGTAGGGTTGAATACCATTTCACAGTGAAATGGTATATTTTTTTTTCTTCGCTATTTTTGAGAAAAATGTCATCTGGAATCGTCTTATCTATGCAGGTCTGACACTTGAAGACCATCACATATGCATTAGTGACACAGTTTTTCTATGTGCATCACTAATAGTGTCAGTTTTATTCAATTTTTCTGTGACATATACAACTTATTATAATTTCTCAATGATATGTTTCATTCTTATGTACTTTTGTCTCCTCCCACCTTAATTACTTCAGTACGCTTATACACTGATAATAAAATATTCAACTTTCAATTGCAACTGTCCTCTAAGACCTGATTCTTTCCCTTTAATTTATATGGATCTGGTGGTTTTAAACATACCTCATGTTTTTCCATTTATGAAATTAATGGTTCGGGCAATTTTTACCACCTTACCCAGTCCTTCTCCTATTACAATGATTAGATATTATATAGCTATTTAATCATGGATTGTTATACCCAGACTATCCAATTTGGAATAGTTTTTAACTTTGAATTCCATTCTATATTTTTAATACGTATGTCATTTTATACCAACTACAGTATAATTCTTCATTTTCCATCATAGGGGGAAGGTAAAGTTTTTTTTTTTCTTTCCCGAATTCCTCTGAGCTTCCTTCTTCCTCCTAGTCTATTGTCTATAGCCATTCTCTCTCTCAGAATTTTCTGTGAGATTCTTATTGGGATATTCTCTCTAATTTATATATGTTTATACATGCACAGGTCGGTACTGTATCGCCAAAGATATATTCAATATCCAATGGTTATAAATTTTTTATATTTATTTGAACTATTAGCAGGTCTCATAGGGTTTTCCCCTACCTTTAATCACAATTTATATTGTAATCATTATAAATCAGAATTTTTGGAATTTCTCACAATGGGGCTGTTACTATTAAATTAATTTCAATCTGCTTATGCAATATATAGTAGTATTGAGTTGCATATACCGAATTTTCAGTAATATTTGTTGGTACTTATGTCACATTAATTTTTTTTGTATAAAGAACAATATAATTAAATTCTTTTCCTAGACTGTACTAGGGATGTTCCGTGAACTCAACTCTTTTATAAATCTGTTTTGTTCCTTACTGGCTTTAGATAGCCCATCATTGTGGCTTTTAAGCTATGTCATTTCTTGTTGCATTCTATGCAACATAGCCATCAATGAAACATTTGGATCTGGCATGTTTCCTCACCACCCAGATCTACATACAACTCATCCCCTTCAGTTAGGTTTCGCAACTGTACCCTTCAATAATGTTTAACTATTCAGAAATTTAATATTAGCAATTTTTTTTTTTTTGTTCAATGGCATATATTTCTGTCTGAGCACATGATTTTCCCTGTTTTTTAGCTAAAGCTCATCGTCTTCAGTCATGGTTTTTTAGTTGTTAATTTCAGTACCATTTTATTGTACGGTAAATCAACATTGGTAAAATTTTAAAATTCCTAATATTTTACAGCAGCATAAAATTTTATGTGTGAGCACATAACTTGCTCAGTGTGTTGGCTAATTCTTTGATACCATTTGTAATGTCTCTCTCTCTTCAACCAACAATTTTCTTTTCTTTTCTTTTTTGTTTCTATATTAACCACTACAAAATCACTACTCATCCTTTATAGCCGAGTAATTATCTCCAATAACCATAGGAGGTTTTTTTTTTCATTTACTACATTTACATAATTTATTACCAAAGACTTGCACTATGCTCATTTATCGTCAACCTAATTTTCAAATTTTCATCTTTATCCTAGCTATAGTGCTAGGATTCCACTTCACTTAAATGAAACATGACATAGAGAAGGTATGAGTTTTGAACGTATCCATTCGTACAAACTTGAAATTATCTTATTACTAATTTGATATTATTAAAAAAATAAATTTTCCCTTTTCCATATGGGTTGATCTTAAACTTGAATCTATTTATAAGAGACTTCAACCTTCTGATTTATTTTAAATTCATATTTGGTATTATTTTAATGTTTTATCTCACGAATCCTTATCTAAGATTTTTGGTCAATTCACCAACTTACATTTGAACTAATGGCACACCATAATTTAATACTAAGGTTTTATTCCCATATGGTATATATGTGACTTATAAAATCTACTTTTGTTATCCATCTGGGTTATACTTCATACACATTTGTAATTTCAATCTTCGAGGGTTATGGAACTTACCCGTAATACTTAATTCACATTCGTAATTTCAGTCTTTGAGGGTTATGGAACTTACCCATAACAAAATGAAGTCTAAACCTCAGTTCCCATATTCTCGGTGTATAACCATGGTTCAGTGCGAATTATGATGCCACTGCTATTTTTCTCCCGAGCATTAACTCGAAATATATATACTTTAATGTGATAAGAAATATCTCAGGACATCTTGAAACCTCATTTCACATTTTGATGTTTGTGTGTCATTTGAAATAGAAATTTAAGATTTTTATTGATATGAATCATAAATTTATTACTATTCTGTTAGGTTTTTTGTACCATGCATTTATTTGGTTAAATTCTTAATAGTACTTCTGAGATGGATTGTCTGGTTTCCATAACTCCACTGTTGTATTCGAGAATTTCATTGTCAATTTAACAATTTCACTAGGTATATTCCTCCACATGGATGGTAGATGGGTGAAGACAATTAGGGTGTTTCCATAGATATATATAATTTGATTTCTCACTTGCAAATTTCATTTTCATGGTTTAATTTCGAGGGAATTCTTTTCTCGAAAATTCTGCATTTGTTTCTGCTGGGAAGCCTCACCTCTCTTGCTATAGCTTATCAACTGAACTGCCAATATTTCCTCAGGTATCTCATGCCTCTCTTACGAAATTGAATTGTTGTATATAATTTCTCTTCCGATTTAAGAATTTAATGGAATGTACTATCTCTTTGTTGTGATCTAATTTAATAAATTATGCCTCCACTTTCATTTTCTCTTTCAATTATTACAGTGATAGTTCATATGCATATATGTATATCATAAGATGATTTGTTTTTTTTTTCTAAATTGAAAATTTTATGACCCTTTTTGTCTTCTTTCTTATTTATGCAGAAAATACTTAGGTTAATAATTACAATGTTTACTATGTAGGAATATCTTTCAATAACACTATCCTTTATATATATATATATATATATACATATATATATATATATATATGTATATACATATATATTTTATATATATACATATATATATATATATATATATATACATATATATATATATATAAATATATATATATATTTAAAGGTATATATATATATATATATACATATATATATATATATATATATATATATATATGTATATATATGTATATATATATATATATGTATATATATATATATATATATATATATATATATTTATCTATCTATATATATATATATATATATATATATATATATATATATTTTCACAAAGAGAAAATTCGTAACTTTTCAATTAATGATCGGTTACATGTTACAAATACTGGTAGTATATACTACTGTGCAGTTCAAAAAACTCTTATAATCTGCCACAATGTCAATCTGCAGGCCATCACAGTGCCAAAATGATACATTTCAGTGATGAAACTAGTGTCCACATAGTAAGTTCGGTGCATAACTTACTAGCTCATATAAAACCAAAAAAACAAAATATGAAGTAAATATACATGCCGAATATATAAGAAAGGGAGGTTGTACAAAATCTCCCAGAAGACAGCTTTACGACTAAACATCGAAAACAGCAGGAGCCTCCTCGATAAAAGGCCGATGATAATATCTGTATATCTATCCATCAGTGTGTTCTGTAATATGCCAGGTGCCCCAGATCAGCTCCGAAGCTTCTTGGGACAGTTGGTCAGCCACTTTTTTCCGAGACCTGTAAATATGAGTCACTGTGATGGAGTCAAAAAGTGCTCTGAGATGGTGAACCTCACGCAGCAGTTCAGACAGTGTGTGGTAGTGACAATGAGATAGATGATTGAACCAATTGATCACTAGTTGTGAATCACCAAAGATCTAGATGGAGTTGCAGTGAATGTCCCGAGCAAAGGTTAGAAGAAGTTTGAGGCTTTTCAGTTCGGCATAGTTGTTAGTACCGGGACCCAAACCCATTTTGATGTTGTAGTAGTGGTGGTCATTCAAATAAAGAGTTGCGCCCCCACCACACCCATGTGCGTTGGACGCGGCATCAAAATATGCCCACGTCCGACTATGATCAATGGTTTCAGGAGTCTCATGGGATGGCTTATTGCGAATTATTTCCTTGGGTATGAGCTGAAAAGTGGCAAGAGATGCCGCACAAATCCGATCATAGTCTATAGGAGTCTCATTAAAAATCTATTTATTACAGCTGATCCATATCTCCAAAGCCATAATAAGAGGGAGGTTGCGTAATCTTGGGCCATGGGCAAAGTGCTGCCACCAGTTTGTCCAAGCCTCAATTAATGTGGCTCCCTGCCAATTGAATCTGCAACCCAGTTCAGTGATGACCCGAGACCAAATATCTTGGATGATGTTGCACTGCAGGAATAAATGGAGTGTGTCCTCACAGTCTTTCAGACAGTAACAACATCTAGATGCCCCGTGATAAGCCCTTCTGTGAAGGAATTCCATGGTAGGTATACAGTGCTTAAGAATGCACCAAAAAAGGATTCTGTGCTTGTGTGGGGTCTTCAATTTCAAGATATTGTTCCACCACCAGTCTTTAATAGGGGGTTCCCTAGGCTTGATCAGGTCGAGGTATCCCAACTTTGGAGTATAATGTCCATCTGTTGAAACAACCCAAATCAATTTGTCTTCCTGGTCTTAGATGCGAATGTTGGATGCTTTCAGAGCCCAGATGTATTGTTGCCAGACCCGAGTGCCCGCCTGAGGGATATCAAGGTCACCCGCCTGTAGCCAGGCTTGTTCCTGCCATGAGGAATGTAACATGTCCGCGATCTGTGCCAGATGGAAGATGTTTCTGAGGGAAAGGTGCTCAATGATGAACGCCGAAAGTTTATAATATTCCCCACTCCCTGACCAGGAATCAGTGCCAATGTGAACCTTAGCTTCTGAACCTATTTGCCAAGAAAGACCATTCTGTATAATGTGAGCTGCCTTAGTGATAGCCTGCCATATGATCGATGCCCCCGGCCTCTGTCTGATTCTGCCACGGATCCACTCAAGGGGGCTTTGAGGTGAGATATATTTAGCAACCATGACCTTTTTCCATAGGCTCTGTCCAGAGATTCAGTGCCAGCCCATCTTAGCCGCAAGTTCCCGCGAAAAAAGGTGGAGATCCTTTATCCCCCAGCCACCCCATTGTTTGGGTAAATTGATGCGGTCCTAAGCAATCTAGGCAAACGTTGATGCCTTTCCTTGGTTGCGCAAAAGGAATTGTCTACAGATGCATTTTATTCTATTAGTAATACCAATCAGTATCCAAACCAGGGTCATCCAATAGACCGGTATGGCTTCCAGCACAGACTTTATGGGGATCAGTTGACCAGCCCTGGATAACCATTGGTTATACCAGACATTTATTCTGCGCTCAATTTTTGCAATGATCCAGTTCCAGTCTTTGATCTTATAATCGTTTGGTTTGATGTGATACCCCAAATATTTGAGACCTCCATTGATATCTATGCATACATAGTCAAATAGATTCATTGAGGTGTCTCGTTCCTGTCTCGAGCAGCCCGTCATGATGATAGAGGATTTTGTGCTATTTGGTACCATACCAGTGGCCCTGCAAAAAAAATTCAGTAGCAGATCAAATTGTACAAAGTCTTTTCTAGTGCCATTTAGGAATATAAGTACATCGTCCAAAAATAAAAGGTGAGTGATATATAAATTATCATTGATCCGGAGCCCCTGCAGTACTCCCCTATCTTTAGCATTATTGATAAGCACAGAGAGACCCTCCATGACGAGGACAAATAGTAATGGTGAAAGGGGGCAACCCCGACGAAGGCCCCGCTCCGCATGGAAGAAGTCAGATGCAGTTCCATTGATCAGTATGCTGAAGGTAGCGTGACAAATGCAGCCCATAATCTAGTTTATGAAGGTATGTGAAAAACCTTAGTGGATGAGAATGAGATGAAGGTAACTCCAATCAACTTGATCAAAACCTTTTGTGAGATCAATCTTGAGAATAGTCAATTTCAGTTGCATGGTTTTGATGGAGTGAAGGGCCTCCTGGGCTGAACCAATGGCCTCATGAATTTGCCTATGATTCAAAAATGCAAATTGTTCGTTTTCAATATGAGTGGATAGGAAAGGCCTGATGTGGTTTGCAATGATTTTGGAGATGATCTTGTAGATACAGTTACACAGCGAAATGGGCCTGAACTCATTGAAACTGGTCGGATTTTGCAATTTAGGAATAAGAGCAATAAAAGTGGTGTTGAGGCCATCATAAATCCTGCCCCAAACCCTGCTATCCTCAATCATATCTAGTAGGTCAGTTGATATGAGATCAAATAAGTGGATGAAAAACTCAGTGGGCCAGCCATCAGGCCCCGGGCTTTTGTCCCGCTTGAACCATTTCAAAACACCCTCAAGTTCACCCAGGGTGACCGCGGAATTGAGATCATCCCTCTGCTCCTGTTCAACGAAAAGTTTAAAGTTCTGTGTAATGCGCAGGATATCCGGGAGATTTATATTTGTAGACGCCCTATACAGATTGGTGAAGTGTCTGGTACCCAACACAGATAGCTGTGCCTGCGTGCTCACAGTAAATCCATTTCGATTAGACAGTTCCCAAATGGTGTTTGCAGCCTTGCGACCATTTGCATGCTGCTGAAAAGATTTAGTGTTTTCGTCACCAGCCTGTAACCAAATAGCCCGATTTTTAAGCCTCCAATCTTCCTCTTTCTGTCTTAGCAGTTTTTCCTTTTCAGTCTCAAGTGCAAAAAGTTGTGCCCTGGAATCCTCAGTACGATAGCCCAACAGATCAACATTGTTGAGTATGCCAATTTTTTCATCAATGCTATGCAGTGCCTCCCTTTCCATTATATTTTTATTCCAAACCCACTGAATGGTAAAGTTTTTAATGCGAGTGAGGTTTTCATTGATAGCCCTACCAGGGTCACGGTCCATCAAAGGTCTAAAGTGCTGCCAGGCCTGGGTGACCAACTGGTGATAATCAGGATCTCGCAACCATCTAGAGTTGAATTTGAAAGGGGGCCGAGAACTATTTGGTCCACATTCGAAGTCCAGGTAGATGGGCGAGTGATCAGATTTTCCCCCCGTCCCCACCCATTGTCGTGCACGAGTCATAACAGGAAGGAGAGACTGTTTAATAAAGAATCTGTCTAGTCTGCGAGCTAAAGTAGCAATTCCAGTCCTCCTGTTCCTCCAGGTAGGTTGAATCTTGGTGGTCTGAATGTCAACTAGTTGAGAGGCACTGAGCTTTGAGTTAAAAAACTCAGCCAATGGATCCGGGGAAGCCTGGGGGCCCCAATATTCAGAAATACCCAATGAGAAATTTAGGTCATCCCCCAAAATGATATGGGGGACATCCAATAGTGAACAGGACAAAAGGGAATGCCAAAAATTCTCTCTGTCAGAGCAGAACCCATAAACATTAACTAGAGTAAACTCAATCTCAGAACTACCAAAATGGACATTCATAGCAAGAACACCTGACCGGCCCCAGCAGTTTATCATCCGGGTAGTTTTATTGTTAATTCCAAGAGCACAACCTCCAGATCTTCCACGAGCATCAAGTGTAATGAAGGTCCAATCTAGAAGAAAGTAATTTAAAGTAGCAGTCACCTCCAACCCCGCACCAAGCATATCTTGCAGAAATAAAATATCAATGGCCTTTTGTGCCAACAGGTCTCTGAGCGACAATATTTTATCGGGGTTGGCCAGTCCCCTGCAATTGAAAGAGAGACATATCATGATGAAACCGTCATCAAGGGTCGTCTTGCTCTAAGGACCCGCATAAGAGATGTTTGCGTACCTGCATATATATATATATATATATATATATATATATATATATATATATTTTTCATTTCTCATAAACACTTCTACTCATTTGTTTCTTGTTTTCGTTTTCTTCTACCACTGCTATCACCAATTTATGGGTGTACGAGACCATTTTCCTTTCGAATATGCATCGAATACCTCATCTTCTTGCCCAAATCCTCCCAAAAGAGACACAACTTAGCAACACTTTACTAGTCTACGGTATGGGCTATCCAAAATCTTTGGTTTCGAATAAGGTTCCAATTTCAGTGGCCCTTTGATTTTCTTGTAATCCATTATTGAAACTAAGGCACATAATAAATCCTTTTCATTTTTTAACTACAGGTTTTCTATTAGGCTGACTGAAGTTCCCAATGGTAGGAAATAATTTTTTTCTATATCATTTGATGCATTTTTCGTTTTTTCCTAATTCCTCAATTTCGATTTTACGTCAAATTAGTTTTACCTTCTAATCGGTTTCAATTTTATTCTTACATGTATTGTTGCTTTCTTTTTCTTGGCCTATTTTTAAATCATTTTCTTCTCGATCCATCCGAATGGACATAATAAGCAGACAGTTATTTCTCACAAGTCGGTATCTGGCATTTTCGACCCTACTATCCGAACCTAGAAGATGACATGTCAATTTCACTCAATTCGTCTCAATGAGGATTTTTTTGAATTGAACTGGTTAATCATTTTATAATTAAATATTTTCAATATCACTGTAAAATCGTGCTCCTTCTTCTCTATCTGCAGATATATTTTTTTTCTACACTTGTCTAAATCTTCATATACTTTCCTCTCTATATACCGGTATACTATTAAAGTAATTTTGGAGGTTTGGTTTATTCAAGCATATAGATAAATATGGATTATATCAAATAATTTATCATATTTTCTTCCTTTCGAACATGTTCGATCTTTTTAATTCTATTACGCTGTGAGCTATATTTGAATGAAATTTAGTTATGGTATAGTAAAATTTAAGATTATCAAATCGCTTATATATATAGTAACCATAGTTATTGTCATTACTTCAAGATTGATTTGTTTAATATAATGCTAAAGTTCTAATTTACACTCAGCATTTCAATAATGTTCCACCCACATGATAGAATGGTTTATATTTAAGTAGTAATACTTTAAATCTCTGTTGTTTAATATTTCCAATAAAAAAATTCAGTTATGAAATAGAGTATGAAGAGAGTAAAATATGTTCGTCAGTAATATATGTATAATCTGTCTCACGGATAGGAGTATTTTCTACAGTTCAATCTTAAGATTTATTTTAACTAGTTATGTTCAATATTTTTAAATCTTCTAAGTAACAGAAATATGAACATGTTTCTGATGTAGATTGTTTTACTACATAAATATCTCATGATTATCTTTCACCAAATAAAATTCACAAGTAAAGATGTAGTAATTTTAAAATAATAGAGTAGTTTTCAGAAAATTTTCCTTTGTACTAGCTTTCACAAATTTCAGAGAGACACCTATCCCTAGATTTAAGCCTCGCATAGGTTTAGACATTCTGGTGGATGGTAATTTACATATTTCTCCCATGCAACCATACATATTGTAGCATTTCTTCTTAAACAATTTTGTTAAATGCATGGGATACTTATCCATTTAAATTTTCAAAACTAAATCAATTATTTAAAAATAAATCCCTAGCCACTCATATAGAATTTAAATAATTAAATTCAGGCATACATGTCAATTTCTATGACCAATCCTCCCAACCTTAGAGTTCTTCCTCTCTCAAACTCACCCTTGAGTTGGGATCCTCCAAGGACAGACTCTCTCAGTATGTTCTGGAGTAGCTTACTTAAGCCATACTTTCCCCAAGCTTGTTTCTAAATTTTGCGTCCAGAATTTTTAAGATGTTTTATTCCTTCTTTTCCTAGGCTTCCCTCATTGAGGTACTTTTAAAGCTGCTTTCTCTGCTTTTCTAGCTTTTTCCACCTCTTCCCAATTACTTTCCTCTTCATTGGGGAAATCATATTTTTCTTTCCCAATCTAATTTAGCATTATTCCTTTCAAAGCTTTTTGAATGGTTTTAGGAAAGTCTTAACCTTATCCATATCCTCATGGATTAGGCTTATGATCTCCAATCTCATCTAGTCACAGTGCACACATAAATATTCCATTTATTTTCATTGATAAATATTTAAATAAAAATCCACACAATAATTCTCCAATGGGGTCCACTCCCCTTTGGATTTTGTTGAAATTTATAGCTTAAAAAGCATATAAACTTGGGGTGTTACACAGGGAACCCCACAATAACTATCCATATTGACATTCATCCTATTACCAATACCCTAATTCATCTAGGATTAGCTATTAACTTTATGACTAAAGACCTCTTCATCTCTCTATGACTTCATGGACTTAGACCTACACCTACAATTCTTGAACTAGCATATATTTCCCGTGTTAAGCCCGAATAGTTAATTGAAGATGCATATATCAGATGTAGTTCTGGATCTATGGTGACCTCAGATGGATAGGCCACTCTGAACCTGAATGTTTATCCCCCAACGAAACCTCATATAGGTTTGAATAGTCCCTAGTGGGATGATTTTGCAACATAATTTGATATTTCCCTACCACTTCTCACACTTGGAAAAGCACAATACTTTAGGGAAAAAAAAGTGGACGATATTATTAATGGTTTTATCAGTAATCCATCACATGTTGCCTAAATTAGAGATTTGGCAAAAGAAGGTGAGGAATATAATCTAATTATTGAAAATTTGAAACCAACTCCACTTACTATCAGCAGTCTCATTAAAATCGAGCCTGGAAAATGTTTAAACATCAACCCTAACCTGACTGATAAACAAAACAAATTGCTGATATATTTGTTACAGATTTAAAAAAAGGCATTTTCATGGGACTATACCGATATTAAAGGAATCCATCCTACCCTATGCACTCACCACATTTACCTTAAAGAAGATTGCAAACCTATTAGACAACCTTAGCACTGAATGAACCTTGCACCTAAGGAGATAGTAAAAGAAGAATTGCAGAAACTTCTTAATGCTAATTTCATCTACTTGATTTCTGACAGCCAGTGGGTGTCTCCACTTGTCATAGTTTCGAAGAAGAATGAAAAATGGAGGGTCTATGTTGACTATAGAGAAATTAACAAGGCCACTCAAAAGGATCATTTCCCCTTACCATATTTATTGATCAAGTCTTGGACACTCTTTCTGGAAAAAAAATATTTTCATTTCTAGATGGGTTTATTGGTTATAATAAAATACAGATTTATCGAGAAGATCAAGACAAGATGAGCTTTACTTGTCCATGGGTTACTTCTTCATATAGAGTCCTTCCATTTGGTCTCTGTAATGCACCAAAAATCTTTCAAAGGGAAATATTAGTTATTTTTTCTGATCTTTTGACTGATTGTCTTGAAATTTTTATGGATGATTTTACACCCTACGAGGATTCCTTTGAAACAACATTAGCTAATTTGGAAAAAGTGTTGGAATGTTGTGAAAAAACTAATGTTGCTATGAGCACGGAAAAATGCCACATGATGATGACCGAGGGGATTGTGCTCGGACATTTCATTTTAATAGATGGAATCAAGGTAGATTCTGAAGAAATAGAGGTAATCTCGAAGATCCCGACCCCTAAGACTCTGAAAGACGTACGTAATTTTTTGGGACATGGAGGATACTATAGGAGGTTTATAGAGATTTTTGAAAAAAATGCATCTCATTTATTTTCAATACTAATGAAAGAGGAAGAATTTGTGTGGAAAAAAAAGTGTGAGCAAGCCTTTTTAAAGTTGAAGAAATTTATAATAGCAACACCTATTTTACGAGGACCAAACTAGAATTTTCCGATTCATATTGCTATAGACGCATATGACATGGCTCTAGGTGTTGTTTTTGGGAAGCTGGAGGATACAAAGCTTGATGATATATATTACATCAGCAAGAACTTGAATCCAGCAGAACTTAAATACACTGTAACTAAGAAATAATTCCTAGCAGTAGTGCATGATATCAACAAATTCTGGCACTACATCACTGGGTACCAAGTATTTGTACACACTGACCATGTTGCAATTAGATTTTTAATGAGCAAACATCTTCCTAATGGTAGAATTACACAATGGTTTTTGATGCTACAAGAATTCAACATTACTATTTTATATAAACCCGGAAAATATAATATAGTTAGTGATTTCCTTTCTAGATTAACTATAAGTGATGACTGCACTGCTACTGGGGAATATTTTCTAGATGAGTATATTTTTTCCATTTCTACTCACTCACCGTGGTATGTAGATATCGGAAATTACCTTGCTGCAGGAAAATTCCCACACCAATTGCCTTCAAAGGAAAATGGAGGATTATACAACAGAGCGCTACCTACTCATGGAGAGAAGGCAATCTCTAGCACATTGGGCCAGATTTGTAGATTAGGGGATGTGTTAGAGAAGATGAGGCATTTGAGATCCTAAAGGCTTGTCATGAAGAACCCTGTGGAGGACACTTCAATGATAATAGGACAGGACGTAAAGTACTCTCAACAGGGTACTACTCACTACCCATATTCCAGGATGCCAAGAATTTTGTGAAAGGATGTGATAGTTGCCAAAGGATGGGCCAACCTCTAAAATTAGATGAGATGCCTTTATAGCCTCAGATATTAATGGAACCATTAGAGAAATGGGACCTGCACTTTGTCGGGCCAATCAATCCTCCATCACAGTAAAGAGCATACATATTGGTCTGCACTGATTATTTCACAAAACAGGTTGAAGGAAGGGTGCTAACTAGAGAAATGGAGCAGGCTCTTTCAGACTTCCTATTTAGAGATATTTTTTTTTCTTTGGGATACCCAGAGAGAGAGTGATAGATGGGGGTCGTAAGTTCACATCTCATTTGGTTAGGAAGCTTTTTCAAGAGTATGGAATCCATCATAGAACCACCACACGGTATCATCCACAAGAAAATAGGCAAGTATAATGCACCAGCCACCGAATAAAATGGGCTAAGAAAATTCCAGAGGTACGGTGGGCTTATAGGACAACATCGAGGAATACTATAGGTTTTTCACCATATGAACTAGTGTATGGTTAGAATCTCTTATTCCCCATAGTGTTTGAAATAAAGACATTAAGAACAACATTTCAGGTTGATATGGATTTGAGTAGAACACAGACTCAAAGATTGAACCAGCTCAATGAGTTGGAAGAGAAATAGTTGGTTTCCATTCAGTAGACAGAAATCATACAACAGAAAAGAGCTAAATGGAATGATAGGTTTATTAAGAAGAAAATTTTCCATAAAGTAGATTAGGCTCTTTTGTATGATTCAAGGTTCAAAGATTTCAAAGGCAAGCTCTGAACCAGATGGCTAGGTCCTTATGCAGTGAATACAATATTTGACAATGGGAATATACAATTGGTTAATATTGACAGTGCTTATATGCCATTAATGGTTAATGGGCACCGTCTAAACCTATATCATCAACCCGATTTTAAGGAATAATTTTTCAATATTGTCGTGGATTCTAATCTTCATATTACAACAATAAGGGAAAAATCTCCTTTGCAGCCTTAAAATTTGAAATTACAGTAAGTGCAGCAGTTGAAAACCACCTTCGTGGTAGTTGTTACACTTGTTTAAAAAATAAACAAAAAAAATGAAAATAATAAAATAAAATAAAAACAAAAATAAATCTAGCTGTGAAAACTCCTTTTTAGGGCTCAATCAGATAGCCACTAACAATTAAAAAGAATTCTCGTGGTGGTTTTTACACTCATGTTTTTCTCTTGGTAATATCATCTTCCCTTCCTTATCCATGTCATAGGATGATGGTATTCATGTAATTTCTTTTTTAGTACGGTTTTTTTTTTTCTGATTATTGTGCTTTTCATAGAAAAATTTATAATTTGTCTTCGTTGTTACATATGTAATAGGCAACAAGCACAAAAATTGTTCTTTGTAATTCATTCCATAAACAAGAATAACTATGGCGGCTAAACACAACAACACGAGTTCTACATGCGGGATGTCGTCAACTCAAGTCTTATTCCAATGTCACATCAGGTATGTCATTAAAAAGGTAAACGATTTTAATTAATAAATCAGTGGTTAATTGGAAAAGTAATGACACTTATGACGACCATGGGTAGCTGTCAAAATTAAAGTGGGGGAGAGGTTATGACTTAAAATCATTGCAAAAAGGCTATAATCATAAATATCTATTAAATTCACATGCACCTAATCAATAACATAATTGTTAATAATGACTGAATCTGGTGGAAAAGAGCATGTGTATGAAATCCCATAACTTTCTATAATAAGCCATTTATGAGTATTCGTGTACGGTATGATTTGATAAATCCATGATTAGGTCGTAATGGATTGCGGATTGAGTTTCCAATCCCAACCACACTTAAGGAAATGAGGCTCATAACTACGAAGGATATGATATTCTCAAGACATCACATGAATTATTGGAAGCTTGCATTAGGTTGTAAGGATTAATTTTCTTCATATTGCCCCATGTCCTATACTATGTTCTTAAAAATGTTTGCTATGTATATATAAAGATCTATTCTTTTAAGATTAAAACATACGTATATCATTTATGTTATTACACATGGAACCAATGAATATTAATAATGCAAACATGTTATTAATCCCTTGATTTATAGGAGTGTACTATCATAAATTTTATTTCTATGTTAATTTTTCCTTTAAATTACTAAAACTTCTTAAAATCATATTACAATATCAGTGATCAACGATCACATTATGCACCCTATTATTGGACTTCAACCAACATGAAAGAACCACTCTCATTCCAGTATTTCTAACTCCCATTCAAATATTCAAACACCTTCATCTAAGTTATTTTCATTATTTACACATTTATTTTTGTACATTTATAATAAGTTTTTAAATATAATAAGTATTTAAAAGTATTTGATAAAAAAAATTATAATTTTATTTGATTTTGTTTTCTATATATTTAATGAAATATATGAAACAAAATTAAAAACTGTTAAATTTTAAAAATGTAATTAAACGTTCTCTTTATCAATTTTTATTTATTAAAATATAAGTTATATAAATTAATTAAACATTTTTGTCATGTATCCTTCTTATAAATATATTATCTATTTATTGCAATATATATATATATATATCCATTTTTTGATATTGAGAGGCATGAAATAGTTTTTCCACATAAAAATAATAAGGTATAAAGTCTTGATTAATTTAATGAACACTTAGTGTGTTGCTAGAAATAGAGAGAGTGGATTTTTTGTTTATATATATATATATATTATAAGGTATAAAACCTTTCTTTGATTAACCTCATGAATATAACAAACCATTTGCAATACAGATATTATACATCCTTTATCTCCATGGTAAAGCCATCTACCATCATATAGATTTACTCTCATTGTGGGTGAGTCCATTCCCTATATAATATAAAATTCATATCTAATCTCAATCCAATTGCATTGTGGTTTTTTCATCACCCCATACTGTTTCATTTTTTCTAGAACACTTGCTACCACTTTCTAATTAATTAATCCATAATTATCTTTATTTTTCACCTCACCCCAAAAAATACTCCAATGCATGTTTATCCAGTGAAAAATGATATAAATGATGCACCTAATGCACCCAGAAAAGAAGAATTCTTCATATTATAAATTTCTTTTGATCTTACGCCAAAAAAATGCTCATATGATGATACATTACTTTACTAACACATGCATGGTCTCCCTCTTAATTAAGATTTTTGCAAAAGAGGAAGTGGAATTATTCATAAATGTTCACAATATTTCTATATAATAAAAGACACAGAACACATTTCCAATCTTTCAAGAATCTTAGAGTTGTTTGTTTCATTAAACTGCACACAAAAGAAAAAATAAATTTCAGAATGGAAAACTAAGGATAATTTCTCTTTAAAAATCCAACTGTTAATGTTGGTCTCTATAGTGCAATGAAAAAAATATTACAAATACATTGAATTAAATGACATCAAAATAAATTTCACATCCTTTCTTAGTATGTGATCTTAGTGGAAGTTCACTGGAGCTTGATAAGTTCCTCCAAAACTCCAAGTAGTAGGAGCGACATTGTAAGCCACAAATGTCTCTCCGGTACTGTAATAGATGACTCTAAATGATAAGGATTGGCCTTCCATATGAGTGGAACATTGTAAGATGCTCCCCAATTGTTTGTCATGTGGAACAGCCCATTATAACTGCCTTTGACAACCATAGTACTCATATCTCCTACACCTCGAACATTCATCACGTATAACAGCTGACACCTTGAGTTCACTTGGAATTGAAATTTTATACCCTCACTGCCTATGTATGAAACCCTGCAATCACCCCCAATAGTATCATGAAGATTCACATTCACTCCATAACAAAAAATAATAGGAAAGTGAAATGGATATGGAATTGCTCCAACATTTGATGCATGACAAGGGAAATTCCAGCATGTCAGTCAGCTATGTTCACGAAGGCATGATTTTCCTATCAAAGTGTTTGTGAGGAGGATGGTACCATCTTCTATTGTTGGAATCTTTAAACCAGCTGGCAGGATAGAAGTTTTTAGAATTGACGATGGTGATGGGAGACCCTTGAAAACACCATTTTGACTAAATGAATCTTATTTGGAAACACCACTCACACTCATATCCTCCATTTTACAATTATGTACTCAAATCCATTGTCTAAGTGTCGTAAGCATTGTCGAACAAATTATTGTATGCACAAGAACCAGCTATAATTATATATGTGTTCCTCGATGAGTGTATTGAGATGCCAACGTTAATGGTTTTGTAGGTTCATTAATAATATAATACTTTAGTGACTAAAGGGTTGGACCAAAAAGTGATCAAAATCATAGTAATTTACAGTTTAGTTTCAGTTGTTCAAGTAGGAAATTTGATTTCGAGAGTTTGTAGATATGATAAGAAGAGTTGTGGGAAGTTTTTTTCCCTAACCGTTAATGCGATTTAACTGTTTTTTCTAAATACTAATCTGATGACACAAAAATCTTCAATCATCTAATATTGAATCTTCAATCATCTACTATTAAATATTATTATTTTATTTTTTAGTAATGTATAAAATATGTGGAAAATTACATGGATACGCACAAACCATAACACTCATCCCATGGATACCCACAACTCATCATATTTAAAAATAATAATAAGAAACATTCACTTTTTATTTATGAAAATTATGGATTTTTCACTCATAAAGATTGTTTTCTTTTCAATATTATTATTAATTTTTTAAATCTTCGAAATATTATTTGTTTGGGTTATAAATCAAGGGAATCTAGTTTGTCTCCTAAGTAAATTTTAAGATATAATTGTAACACCCCTAGCTTCTATGCTTTTTAAGTTAGACATTTGAGCAAAAATCCAAAGGGGAGTGGACCCCAATGGATAATTATTGTGTGGATTTTATTTAAATATTTATTAATGAAAATAAATGGAATATTTGTGTGTGCACTATGACCAGATGAGATTGGAGATCATAAGCCTGATCCATGAGGATATGGATAAGGCTAAGACTTTCCCAAAACCTTTCAAAAAGCCTTGAAAGGAATTATTTCTAATTTAGATTTAAGAGGAAAAATCTAAATTCCCCAATGATGAGGAAAGTAGTTGGGGAGAGGTAAAAATCTGGAGAAGTCGAAAGAAGCTTTAAAGTCGCTCATTAAGGGAAGCCTAGGAAAATAGGAAGAAAAGCATTTTGAAATTCTGGACGCAGAATTTAGGAACAGGCTTAGGGAAAGCATGGCTTAAGTAAGCTGCTCCAGAACAGATTGAGGTTGGTGTGTTCTTGGAGAAGATGTCAGCTTGGGGGTGAATTTTGGATATAGAAGAATTATAAAGTTGGGAGGACTGGTCATAGAGTGAAGTGGTATGCATATCTAATCTGTAAATTCTGTTATAAGAGGCATTATGAATTCTTAAACTGGTATTGAAATTGAAAGTAAATCTATATGCTATAGAAATGAAATTCCTTACATTTGACAGATTTTATTAGAATAAATAATCCTCTATAAATCTGTATGGTTGTAGGATTAGAATCTATTGGGAAATATCACTCAGAATCTATAAACCAATTTTGGTTTAAATCTGAAGATACATCTTCTCCCATAAACTCTATATTTTTATAACTTTAATATGCTTTTGTAACCAAAAAAATTATATGAAAAAAAATATTATATAGAACAGTATATTTTATAGCTTCATTCCTTTTACGAAGGAAATATTTGATATCAAGAAAATCAGATATATTTCTATTACAAATGATGTATAATAATCTAAGCTAAGAATATCAAAATATTAAATAGCTATGATAATGCTAGAAAGAAATGTCTACTAAAAAGCTATGATGGGAGCTATATGAAAATATAAGAATGTCAAATTCTGAATTTTTTTTTAAGTTTAATGTATTCATCAAGAAAATTTCCAAACTACACATAATTATCCTTAGTTAGCTTTGGTATATCATACATGCGTGTGCTTATTTATGTTGTATGAGAAATACACCTTCCAGGAGTAGAAATTATGGAGGTGTATGCATGTGCCACTTAGGTTAAAATTTTAAAGTGAATGTAGGTTATTAATTTTCCAATGAATGGTATCCACTTTGATATAAAACTTATGTCATTGTATAGTAAATATAGTAAATTCTACTTGTATATGAATAAATTTCTTGACAGTTACTTGAAATGACAGAAAGAAAGTTATATAAATTAAATTAAAGATGCAAAGTCTGTCAACATAAATAATTCACTACAGGTAGAAAAAGCTGATTAATTACATTCTATAGTTATTTTGATAAAGAATAAAGTAGTATAAAGATTTTGTAAATCTGAAAATGTAAATTGGGGAGAGATTCTACCATATTGAAATCATAGAAGGGCAGTAAATTCATAGTTCTAAAAAATGCTATTCAGTTTCATAAAATTGAAAAGTAATTATTCAAACAATCATGATGGAAAGGAAAACAATACTACCGAAACTATGAACCGAGAATTACATAAATTTTTCTGTAAGATTATTCAATGAAAGCCTAGTTAACCAAACTATAATTAATAATGTCTCTGCATGAATATAAGATGTTGATGTACATATTTTGAAAATAATATATTTTAAATAACATAGAAAAAGATAATATGTACTTTGTAATAAAAATACTAGAGTATATGCATAAACCATTTAATAACCTGACCTAGTAGTGAGCTGAATTGAACATATGGATATATATATATATATATATATGTTAATATGTTATTGTTTTAGAGTGGTTTTAAAATGTAATATCCTCAAGAGATAACTATATCCATAAGCAAAGAGTAATAGTCCCTTTTGAACATATAAGAAACATTAATTATAAAAGAAGAAAAATGTGTATATTCTAAAATGAAAATATATCTACTCAGAAATAGAATGTTCAACATTAGTATAGAGACTTCACTTCAAAAATTTAGTACAGACCAATTATTTATACCAATTGAGGTTAAACGAAACTGGTAGAAGCTAAGTAAAACAATTAAATTATTAAACCAGAGGGACGATTCACTCCAGAGGTATGAGAGTATAGTTCGCGTAAAATAACATGGTTATGGTACGCCTGTAAAATAGTTACTATGTAAATAAGAATTGAATAGCATATTTAAACTATTATATATACAGAATCGAAGTCTGGGTATAGAGGAAAAATGCCAGATTTAAAAACAGAGAAATAATAATGTATGACAGATTTGGATCGAGTATAGGATACGATTATCTGAAAACATAGCTAAATAGAGAAATTATATCTGGTTCCTGTATAGGAATTTCTGCGGCCTAGGGCTAATAAAATAGAACTAGAACTCATTAAGTATCAAATATTGGCAAAGCTCTATCGAGATGACGCAACTATAAATGGGAATAAGAAGTGTTGTGAAAAAAAATGAATCCACCAACCTGGATAAATTGAAAAGGGATTAGTTCTGAACAAAATTCTTGACATTATTAAAAATGCACTATGCAGAAGAAAATCTTAAGGGTCGAAGTTACACCTGCAACAATAATAATCAATACATTTCCATGTTAGTCGTATTCTAATTCATTTTTAAGAGAAGTATAATAAAAAAAAAAATTGAATTTGTTCATAGAGGAGTGAAATATTAATACCTGAAGGATAAGATATTGGACACGCATAGCCGAGGCCATGGACATCTGCAAAGTGAAGAATTGGCATTCTTTAGTATGAGATGTCTTACAGAATGAGAAAAAATCCAAACATCAGTCGTTACAAAACCAAACAAATAGAGTGGGTCTGAAACTTAAAAATCGTAAACCATAAACCAAGTCAACTAGTTAACTATGGGTATAACGTGGCTAAGTATCACTCCTGCTTCGAACCGTAGAGATGGATGGGGTCAATAATTGGTCATGCTAACCAAAAAGGGAGTGATTCCAAGTGATTGTTCCAAATTCAAAACCAAATGATTCGATGAGACATAAGAACAAAGGCACATAATGTTGAAAAGACCTTTCCTTAATAAAACCAGAGTATAACTATGAGCCTCAACAACTATTAAACTGAGAAACATTGAAAAACGTATGATAAATTCTACGAAGAAAAGAAAATGGAAAACCAAAATACATTCCAGTTCAAATTTATTATAGCAATTACAGATGTGCACTCTTATACAGGGAAGAAAATCATTGAAACATGAAAGATAGTAGAAGAAATATCAGGAAATCTCAAACCAAACGATGAAAATGAACCCAAGCCATCATAATATAACCAAGTTTCCAAAATATTCAATCCAATGGGTTAAGAAAAATAAATCAGATTACCTGGAGCATAGTCACGGTCTCGAATCAGAGTGGTAGAACATGGTGCAACTGGTGATTTGAGCATCGTTTACAGTTGTAATGAAAGTAAAAAAAAAAGTAATCTTGACTAGAAACCCTCAGAGAGGAATGGAATGGTGAAACTTCTATGTTTAGTAGACATTTAAATTTTAAAACCCTAATCACATCCAGCCCTACACATGGCTCAAATTCGTCGAGCCTCGCTTGGATCGATACTTGTTCAAATGATATGACAAAAACTTAAACGTGTTAAATGTTGCTCTACATTGCAGAGGAGAGCCATGAATACGAATCACAGGTAAGTGGCATAACTAAATAAAATAATAATTTTTTTGAGGCTCGAGGAAATGAGCGGGAGAACATCATAAATAAATCTATACCAATCTTGATCAATGAGAGGTAACAAGTAACTTGTGTCAGTACATGCAATATCTGTACAGGATTTCAAAAATAAATGTCAAGAATGGCTATCCACGCTAAGGTAGGATGGATCCCTATGCGTATTTTACGATGATAATAGCATAAAATCAAACCAATACTCCATTAATTGCGTATAGCACTTGGGAACATCCACAAAAAATAAAATAGAAAGATCCTTTTCAATTAAACTCGATTTGTATAAAAGGTCACCACT
This sequence comes from Pinus albicaulis, assembly GCA_034641835.2. Classification (NCBI taxonomy): domain Eukaryota; kingdom Viridiplantae; phylum Streptophyta; class Pinopsida; order Pinales; family Pinaceae; genus Pinus; species Pinus albicaulis. The sequence continues at coordinate 931,212,441 of CM076573.1, forward strand.
ATACAATTTTATATATGATAAATGGGGGTAGGATGTAAATCAACCAGATTAATGTCAAATAAATGTAAATATACTTAAGGTGATTCTAGTGTTATTTTCATAAAATGATCAATTGAATGTGTAATAAGTATATTTCGATTGGCAAGAGACTATGGCACATAGAGGATCAATATATAACTTTTGTGAAAGAAGTTAGAGTATGATTTTGATAATTTAAAATAATCTAGAGTTAGGATATTATAAATTAGAGACAAAATTAGATAATTCAAATTAATGGCATGGAGATAAAAGAGTAAGGTGAAAAAAAAATTTGAGTTCGGGAAGAGGTGCATTACAAATGGTATCAGAGCCCAAGTTGGGAAAGTGGGTTGTTTTTGTGCTCACTATTATGAATTTTTTTTTTTTTTTTTTGAAAAAAAAAATGTTGCTGATGTTATTTTGTTTTATTGTGTAAAAGGTACTGAAACTGAAAAAAATCAATGGTTGAATAACATGAACTCTATGTCGATCTGGGTGGTAGAGATAATACACCAGATCCAAATGCTCCTTTTGATGGCTATGTTACACAGGTTGCAACAGGATATGGCCGAGCTAAGAAGTTAGAATGATAGGTTATATTTAGCCAATGAGGAGTAGGAAAAACTGATAAGAGAACTGAATTCGCGGAACAACCAGGAAGTTGAAGGTTCCAGAAGGAGGAGGAAAGGTAGGATCTTAGATGATTATGAGGAAGATGACACCACTAGACACCAGTATAAACATAAGAAGGAATTACAGGGTGAATTCTGAAAAATAAAACCTCCCTCCTATGATGGAGAGAAGGAGGAAGATGTTGAGGCATAGCTGCTAAATATGATTAATTATTTTTAGGTCTACGAGTATAAAATAAATTTGAAGGCCAAATTAGCTATCTACCAGCTGCAAGGTAAGGCTACCTTGTGGTGTGAGGAAACAAAAATGGCTCATGCCATTGATTAAAAAATCGTGACTTGGGAAGATTTCCAAGTCAAGTTTAAAAACTGTTATTTGAACGAATGCTATTATGATGATAAAGCAAAGGAGTTTCACGAACTCATATTGGGACAACTCACCATAGATGAGTTTTTCACCAAGTTCACAAATCTGTTAATATATGTTCCTTATATTCATGAAGAGAAAGAAAACATACAAAGGTTTTTGAACTGTTTTCCTACTGTGTATAAGGAGAAAATAGAGTTCGATAATCCAAAAAGCATGGATGAAGTGGTGTGGAAAGCCAGATTATTCTACCAGCAGTTTAAGGGAAAGAGTGAACAAGGGAAGAGCTTGAAAAACAAGGGGGATTTCAAAGGAAAGAAAAAGAAACTAGCTTACTTGAAGAATTTTGGTAGAAATCATTAGTGGAAGAAATTTGACAAACCAAAGTAAAGTAAAATTTCTCAATCCCAAGTTGGTTCAAAGAAAATAGATGGGAATAATAAGAAGGAAGGAACTATTAAAATGCAGGAGCCTTTAAAATGTTGCGGTTGTGGAGAACCTCATCTATTGAGGGATTGTCCACACATAAATATTTAGATGGTTCTGAGAGATAGAAAAGCTACCATAGTGAATGACGTAGCAAGGAATATCCCCCCTATTTTTATAGACGATCTAGATTTCATTGTCTCTTAACAATCCTTCCACATAGGATTTTTCAGTACTCTTTCTTCCTAACCATGCAAACATGTCTTGTTTTAATTATCAAACTTGATTGGAGTTATCTGTATGTTCGAACTAAGGACATATTATGGAAAAAAAATAAAAAATCTTACCAAATATGCTGTGTTAGGGTCACATTATTTATGCACCCTCAATTTTTATAATTATAAATGATTTCTCACTGGAGATATTTATGAACCCTTTAGAAATTTGTACACTTAATAAATAGTCATCACTTATTTACTTCACTAAAGGAATATGTATTTTGATGTCTATGCTCCACTGTTGAATTTATATAATCACTTGAGATATTCCTTTAGAAAATTGGAAAGGCAACTTAATACTTTATTACTTAAGCATTATTCAAAATTTAGCCATATTCCTCCTTTACAGAAATCCCAACATTTTTTTTTTCTGTTCCTTTCAACATATTAAGGAATTGCAAACACCGAGTCTACTTGTCATTTTCTTTATTTTTGCGGATTTTTTTTTACTTCCATTCTTTTGTTCTTGAATCAGCCCCTTCTCATTTTTCTCAAGCATACATTTCAACAGAACCTTTACTACCAACTCAAGGGATATATCCATACTGCAACTAATTTCACTCTTCTTGAGCTTTACTATTGTTCCTCTAGGCTTGTACAATTTGATATATCGATTCCTCATTTTTCTTATATCATGATTTAATTGACTGTTAAAACAGGACCCATTTGTCCTGTAGAATTTTAGTTCAAATTTTTGTTTTTTTTTTAGCAATCTATGGTTTTATTTGAGGTTATATCTCCCCTTTGAGCCAACATGACCTAGTAGCGATCTCCTTGATCTTACCTAGGTTTCAAATCAGCAGTACTTCTTGTGGTTTCTATTTTAACTCCTACCAATTTTTAATATAACACTTGCTTTAATCTTCATTTTATAACTAATTTCCTTACTTGGAATTTCATCTGGAATTTCATCCATAACTATCCTCTTACTATCCTTGGGGTCTGGTATTTTTTTCCACGAGTATATATTTTATTTTTTTATATTTATCCCACCTAATAAAATTGGCAGCACTTTTCTAGCTCACTTTTACAGTTCCATCGCTACACTTCCATGAATTTTTTTCTTTAAACAAGTTGTTAGGTATTTTCTTTTCTCTTACCTAATTTATTCATGTTTTCTCCTTCATCGAAATAGATAATTGAAATTACTGAGCTCTATATGATTTTCGTTTATACTTGGTATATTGTTGAATGATTTCAAAACTTGCTATGCCAATTCTGTACCTAATTTTTACATGCCGAATTTCTCCTATCCTTTGTCAAACCCTATCTAGGTTCATAGACTCATGTCTTTTATATCACATATCTGGAAAATTATTTTAAATTTTATCTAACCTCTTTTATGAAATTCACATTCCTACTGACAATATGTCTAAAATGTGCAATAATGTACAACTTTCTGGTTCATTAGTCAGTAGAGCATATTTTGCATATTGCATATATGGAAATTTCTTTTATTCTACCACAAAATTCATACGCCTTGTAATGGCATGTCTAAAGTATGAAATTATGTATAACTTTATGTTTAAGCTCTGCCTTCCTATTGTTTTCATGCAGGTAGGGTTCAATACCATTTCACAGTGAAATGGTATATTTTTTTTTCTTCGCTCACCTCTATTTTTGAGAAAAATGTCATCTTCCATTGTCTTATCTAGGCAGGTCTGACACTTGAAGACCATCACATATGCATTAGTGACACATTTTTTCTATGTGCATCACTAATAGTGTCAGTTTTATTCAATTTTTCTGTGACATATACAACTTATTATAATTTCTCAACGATATGTCACATTCTTATGTACTTTTGTCTCCTGCCACCTTAATTACTTCAGTACGCTTATATACTGATAATAAAATATTAAACTCTCAATTGCAACTGTCCTCTAAGACCTGATTCTTTCCCTTTAATTTATATGGATCTAGTGGTTTTAAACATACCTCATGTTTTTCTATTTATGGAATTAATGGTTCGGGCAATTTTTACCACCTTACCTAGTCCTTCTCCTATTACAATGATTAGATATTATATAGCTATTTAATCATGGATTGTTATACCCAGACTATCCAATTTGGAATAGTGTTTAACTTTGAATTTCATTCTATATTTTTAATACGTATGTCATTTTATACCAACTGCAGTATAATTCTTCATTTTCCATCATAGGGGGAAGGTAAAGTTTTTTTTTTCTTTCCTGAATTCCTCTGAGCTTCCTTCTTCCTCCTAGTCTAATGTCTATAGCCATTCTCTCTCAGAATTTTCTGTGAGATTATTATTGAGATATTCTCTCTAATTTATATATTTCTATACATGCACAGATCGGTACTGCATCGCCAAAGATATATTCAATATCCAGTGGTTATAAAATTTTTATATTTATTTGAACTATTAGCAGGTCTCATAGGGTTTTCCCCTACCTTTAATCACAATTTATATTGTAATCATTATAACTCGGAGTTTTTGGAATTTATCCCAACGGGGCTGTTACTATTAAATTAATTTCAATCCGCTTATGCAATCTATAGTATTATTGAGTTGCATATATACCAAATTTTCAGTAATCTTTGTTGGTACTTATGTCACATTAATTTTTTTTGTATAAAGAATAATATAATTAAATTCTTTTCCTAGAATGTACTAGGGATGTTTTGTGAAGTCAACTCTTTTATAAATTTGTTTTCTTCCTTACTGGCTTCAGATAGCTCGTCATTGTAGCTTTTAAGCTATGTCATTCCTTGTTGCATTCTATGCAACATAGCCATCAATGAAACATTTGGATCTGGCATGTTTCCTCACCACCCAGATCTACATAAAGCTCATCCCCTTCAATTAGGTTTCACAACTGTACCCTTCAATAATGTTTAACTATTCAGAAATTTAATATTAGCAATTTTTTTTTTTTTTGTTCAATGGCATATATTTCTGTCTGAGCACATGATTTTCCCTGTGTTTTAGCTAAAGCACATCCTCTTCAGTCATGGTTTTTTAGTTGTTAATTTCAGTACCATTTTATTGTACGGTAAATCAACATTGGTAAAATTTTAAAAATCCTAATATTTTACAACAATATAAAATTTTATGTGTGAGCACATAACTTGCCTAGTGTGTTAGCTAATTCTTTGATACCATTCGTAATGTCTCTCTCTCTTCAACCAACAATTTTTTTTTTTTTTTTTTTTTTTTTTTTTTTCTATATTAACCACTACAAAATCACTACTCATCCTTTCCAGCCAAGTAATTATCTCCTATAACCATAGGAGGTTTTTGTTTTTCATTTACTACATTTACATATTTTATTACCAAAGAATTGCACTATGCTCATTTATCGTCAACCTAATTTTCAAATTTTCGTCTTTATCCTAGCTATAGTGCTAGGATTCCACTTCACTTAAATGAAACATGAGATAGAGAAGGTATGAGTTTCGAACGTATCCATTCGTACCAACTTGAAATTATCTTATTACTAATTTAATATTATTAAGAAAATAAATTTTCCCTTTTTCCATATGGGTTGATCTTAAACTTGAATCTATATATAAGAGACTTCAACCTTCTGATTTACTTTAAATTCATATTTGGTATCATTTTAATGTTTTATCTCATGAATCCTTATCTAAGATTTTTGGTCAATTCACCAACTTACATTTGAACTAATGGCACACCATAATTTAATACTAAGGTTTTATTCCCATACGGTATATTTGTGACTTATAAAATCTACTTTTGTTATCCATCTGGCTTATACTTCATACACATTCATAATTTCAATCTTCAAGGGTTATGGAACTTACCCGTAATACTTCATACACATTCATAATTTCAGTCTTCGAGGGTTATGGAACTTACCCATAACAAAATGAAATCTAAACCTCAGTTCTGGTATTCTCGGTGTATAACCATGGTTCGATGCGAATTACGATGCCACTGCTATTTTTCTCCCCATAATTAACTCGAAATATATATACTTTAATGTGATAAGAAATATCTCAGGACATATTGAAACCTCATTTCTCATTTTGATGTTTGCGTGTCAGTTGAAATGGAAATTTAAGATTTTGATTAATACAAATCATAAATTCATTCCTATTCTGTTAGGTTTTTTGTACCGTGCATTCATTTGGTTAAATTCGTAACAGTACTTCTGAGATGGATTGTCTGGTTTCCATAACTCTGATGTTGTATTCGAGAATTTCACTGTCAATTTAACAATTTCACTAGGTATATTCCTCCACGTGGACGGTAGATGGGTGAAGACAATTAGGGTGTTTCCACAGATATATATAATTTGATTTCTCACTTGAAATTTTCATTTTCATGGTTTATATATATATATCTATGTGTGTATGTATATATATATATATACATATATATATATATATATATATATACATATATATATATATATATATATACATATATATATATATATATATATATATATATATATATATATATATATATATATATTTTCATTTCTCATAAACACTTCTACTCATTTGTTTCTTGTTTTCATTTTCTTCTACCACTGCTATCACCAATTTATGGGTGTACCAGTCCATTTTCCTTTCGAATATGCATCGAATACCTCATATTCCTGCCCAAATCCTCCCAAAAGAGACACAGCTTAGCAACACTTTACTAGTCTATGGTATGGGCTATCCAAAATCTTTGGTTTCGAATAAGGTTCCAATTTCAGTGGCCCTTTGATTTTCTTGTAATCCATTATTGAAACTAAGGCACATAATAACTCCTTTTTATTTTTTAACTATAGTTTGTCTATTAGGCAGACTGAAGTTCCCAATGGTAGGAAATAATTTTTTTCTACATCATTCGATGCATTTTTCGTTTTTTCCTAATTCCTCAATTTTGGTTTTATGTCAAATTAGTTTTACCTTCTAATTGGTTTCAATTTTATGCTTACATGTATTGTTTCTTTCTTTTTCTTGGCCTATTTATAAATCATTTTCTTCTCGATCCATCCGAATGGACATAATAAGTAGACAGTTATGTCTCGCAGGTAGGTATCTGGCATTTTCGACTGTACTATCCGAACCCAGAAGACGACATGTCAATTTCACTCAATTTGTCTCAATGAGGATTTTTTTGAATTGAACTGGTTAATCATATTGTAATTAAATCTTTTCTATATCACTGTAAAATCGTGCTTCTTATTCTCTATCTGCAGATATACTTTTTTTCTACACTTGTCTAAATCTTCATATACTTTCCTCTCTATATACCGGTATACTATTAAAGTAATTTTGGAGGTTCGGTTTATTCAAGCATATAGATAAATATGGCTTATATCAAATAATTTATCATATTTGCTTCCTTTCGAACATGTTCAATCTTTTTAATTCTATTCCGCTGTGAGCTATATTTGAATGAAATTTAGTTATGGTATAGTAAAATTTAAGATTATGAAATCGCTTATATATATATATATAGTAACCATAGTTATTGTCATTACGTCAAGATTTATTTGTTTACTATAATGCTAAAGTTCTAATTTACACTCAGAATTTCAATAATGTTCCACCCACATGATAGAATGGTTTACATTTAAGTAGTAATACTTTAAATCTCTATTGTTTAAAATTTCCAATAAAAAATTTCAGTTATGAAATAGAGTATGAAGAGAGTAAAATATGCTCGTCAGTAATATATGTATAATCTGTCTTACAGAGAGGAGTATTTTCTACAGTTCAATCTTAAGATTTATTTTAACTAGTTATGTTCAATATCTTTAAATTTTCTAGGTAACAGAAATATGAACATGTTTCTGATGTAGATTGTTTTACTACATAAATATCTCATGATTATCTTGCACCAAATAAAATTCACAAGTAAAGATGTAGTAATTTTAAAATAATAGAGTAGTTTTTAGAAAATTTTCCTCTGTACTAGCTTTCATAAATTTCAGAGAGACACCTATCCCTACATTTAAGCCTCGCATATGTTTAGACATTATGGTGGATGGTACTTTACATATTTATCCCATGCAACCATACAGATTGTAGCATTTCTTCTTAAACAATTTTGTTAAATGCATGGGATACTTATCCATTTAAATTTCAAAACTAAATCAATTATTTAAAAATAAATCCCTAGCCACTCATATAGAATTTAAATAATTAAATTCAGGCATTCATGTCAATTTCTATGACCAATCCTCCCAACCTTAGAGTTATTCCTCTCTCAAACTCACTCCCGAGTTGGGATCCTCCAAGGACAGACTCTCTCAGTATGTTCTGGAGTAGCTTAATTAAGCCATACTTTCCCCAAGCTTGTTTCTAAATTTTGCGTCCAGAATTTTTAGGATGTTTTATTCCTTCTTTGCCTAGGCTTCCCTCATTGAGGTACTTTTAAAGCTGCTTTCTCTGCTTTTCTAGCTTTTTCCACCTCTTCCCAATTACTTTCCTCTTCATTGGGGAAATCATATTTTTCTCTCCCAATCTAATTTAGCATTATTCCTTTCAAAGCTTTTTTAATGGTTTTAGGAAAGTCTTAACCTTATCCATATCCTCATGAATCAGGCTTATGATCTCCAATCTCATCTAGTCATAGTGCACACATAAATATTCCATTTATTTTTCATTGATAAATATTTAAATAAAAATCCACACAATAATTCTCCAATGGGGTCCACTCCCCTTTGGATTTTTTTGAAATTTCTAACTTAAAAAGCATAGAAACTTGGGGTGTTACACAGGGAACCCCACAGTAAATATCCATATTGACATTCATCCTATTACCAATACCCTAATTGATCTAGGATTAGCTATTAACGTTATGACTAAAGACCTTTTCATCTCTCTATGACTTCATGGACTTAGACCTACACCTACAATTCTTGAACTAGCATATATTTCCCGTGTTAAGCCCGAAGGGTTAATTGAAGATGCATATATCAGATGTAGTTCTGGATCTATGGTGACATCAGATGGATAGGCCACTCTGAACCTAAATGTTTATCCCCCAACGAAACCTCATATAGGTTTGAATAGTCCTTGGTGGGATGAGTTTGCAACATAATTTGATATTTCCCTAGCACTTCTCACACTTGGAAAAGCACAATACTTTAGGGACAAAACAGTGGACGATATTATTAATGGTTTTATCAGTAATCCATTACCTATTGCCTAAATTAGAGATTTGAGAGAAGAAGGTGAGAAATATAATCTAATTATTGAACATTTGAAAACAACTCCACTTACTATCAATAGTATCATTAAAATCGAACCTGGAAAATGTTTAAACATCAATCCTAACCTAACTGCTGAACAAAACAAATTGTTGATATATTTGTTACAGATTTAAAAAAAGGCATTTTCATGGGACTATACCGATATGAAAGGAATCCATCCTACCCTATGCACTCACCACATTTACCTTAAAGAAGATTGCAAACCTATTAGACAACCTTAGCGCCGAATGAACCTCGCACCTAAGGAGATAGTAAAAGAAGAATTGCAGAAACTTCTTAATGCTAATTTCATCTACTTGATTTTTGACAGCCAGTGGGTGTCTCCACTTGTCATAGTTTCGAAGAAGAATGAAAAATGGAGGGTCTGTGTTGACTATAGAGAAATTAACATGGCCGCTCAAAAGGATCATTTCCCCTTACCATATTTATTGATCAAGTCTTGGACACTCTTTCTGGAAAAAAAATATTTTCATTTCTAGATGGGTTTATTGGCTATAATAAAATACAGATTTATTGAGAAGATCAAGACAAGATGAGCTTTACTTGTCCATGGGGTTCTTTTGCATATAGAGTCCTTCCATTTGGTCTATGTAATGCACCAAAAACCTGTCAAAGGGAAATAATAGGTATTTTTTCTGATCTTTTGAGTGATTGTCTTGAAATTTTTATGGATGATTTTACACCCTACGAGGATTCCTTTGAAACAACATTAGATAATTTGGAAAAAGTGTTGGAACGTTGTGAAAAAACTAATGTTGCTCTGAGCACGGAAAAATGCCACATGATGATGACCGAGGGGATTGTGCTCGGACATTTCATTTTAACAGATTGAATCAAGGTAGATTATGAAGAAATAGAGGTAATCTCAAAAATCCCAACCCCTAAGACTCTGAAAGAGGTGCGTAATTTTTTTGGACATGCAGGATACTATAGGAGGTTTATATAGATTTTTGAAAAAATTGCATCTCATTTATTTTCAATACTGATGAAAGAGGCAGAATTTGTGTGGAAAAAAAAGTTTTAGCAAGCCTTTTTAAGGTTGAAGAAATTTCTAATAGCAACACCTATTTTATGATGACCAAACTAGAATTTTCCGATTCATATTGCTATAGACGCATATGACATGGCTCTCGGTGTTGTTTTTGGGAAGTTGGAAGATAAGAAGCCTGATGATATATATTACATCAGTAAGAACTTGAATCCAGCAGAACTTAAATATACTGTAACTAAGAAAAAATTCCTAGCAGTAGTGCATGCTATCAACAAATTCTGGCACTACATCACCAAGTACCAAGTATTTGTACACACTGACCATGCTGCAATTCGATTTTTAATGAGCAAAAATCTTCCTAATGGTATAATTACACAATGGTTTTTTATGTTACAAGAATTTAACATTACTATTTTATATAAACCCGGAAAAGATAATATAGTTAGTGATTTCCTTTCTAGATTAACTATAAGTGATGACTGCACTGCTACTGGGAACTCTTTCTAGATGAGTATATTTTTTCCATTTCTACTCACTCACCGTGGTATGTAGATATAGGCAATTACCTTGTTGCAGGAAAATTCCCACACCAATTTCCTTCAAATGAAAAAGGAGGATTATACAACAGAGCGCTACCTACTCATGGAGAGAAGGAAATCTCTATCACATTGGGCCAAATTTCCAGATTAGGAGATGTGTTAGAGAAGATGAGGCATTTGAGATCCTAAAGGCTTGTCATGAAGAACCTTGTGGAGGACACTTCAATGATAAGAGGACAAGACATAAAGTACTCTCAACAGGGTACTACTCACTACCCATATTCTAGGATGCCAAGAATTTTGTGAAAGGATGTGATAGTTGCCAAAGGATGGGCCAACCTCTAAAATTAGATGAGATGCCTTTATAGCCTCAGATATTAATGGAACCATTAGAGAAATGGGCCCTGCACTTTTTGGGGCCAATCAATCCTTCATCACAATAAAGAGCATACATATTGGTCTGCACTGATTATTTCACAAGACGGGTTGAAGGAAGGGCACTAACTAGAGAAATGGAGCAGGCTCTTTTAGACTTCCTATTTCAAGATATATTTTTTTTCTTTGGGATACGCAGAGAGATAGTGATAGATGGGGGTCATAAGTTCACATCTCATTTGGTTAGGAAGTTTGTTGAGAAGTATGGAATCCATCATAGAATCACCACACCATATCATCCAAAAGAAAATAGGCAAGTAGAATGCACCAGCCACCGAAATAAATGGGCTGAGAAACTTCCATAGGTACAGTGGGCTTATAGGACAACATCGAGGAATACTATAGGTTTTTCACCATATGAACTAGTGTATGGTTAGAATCTCTTATTCCCCATAGTGTTTGAAATAAATACATTAAGAACAACATTTCAGGTCGATATGGATTTGAGTACAACACAGACTCAAAGATTGAACCAGCTCAATGAGTTGGAAGAGAAACGGTTGGTTTCCATTCAGTAGACAGAAATCATCCAACAGAAAAGAGGTAAATGGAATGATAGGTTTATTAAGAATAAAATTTTCCAGAAAGTATATTAGGCTCTTTTGTGTGATTCAAGTTTCAAAGATTTCAAAGGCAAGCTCTGAACCAGATGGCTAGGTCCTTATGCAGTGCATTTAATCTTTGACAATGGGAATATACAATTGGTTAATATTGACAATGCTTATATGCCATTAATGGTTAATGGGCACCATCTAAATCTATATCATCAACCCGTTTTGAAGGAATAATTTTTCAATATTGTGGTGGATTCTAATCTTTATATTACAACAACAAGGGAAAATTATCCTCTGTAGCCTTAAAAGTTGAAATTACAGTAAGTGCAGCAGTTGAAAACCACCTTCGTGGTAGCTGTTACACTTGTTTAAAAAATAAATAAAAAAATAAAAAAAATGAAAATAATAAAATAAAATAAAAACAAAAATAAATCTAACTGTGAGAACTCCTTTTTGGGGCGCAATCAGATAGCCACTAACAGTTGAAAAGAATTCTCGTGGCGGTTGTGACACTCATGTTTTTCTCTTGGTAATATAATATTCCCTTCCTTATCCATGTCATAGGATGATGGTATTCATGTAATTTATTTTTTTGTACGAATTTTTTTTCTGATTATTATGTTTTTCAGAAAAAATTTTATAATTTGTCTTCGTTGTTACATATGTAATAGCCAACAACCACAAACACTGTTCTTTGTAATTCATTCCATAAACAATAATAACTATGGCAGCTAAACACAACAACATGAGTTCTACATGCGGGATGTCGTCAACTCAAGTCTTATTCCAATGTGACATTAGGTATGTCATTAAAAAGGTAAACGATTTTAGTTAATAAATCACTGGTTAATTGGAAAAGTAATGACACTCCTATGAAGACCATGGGTAGCTATCAAAATTAAAGTGGGGGAGAGGATATGACTTAAAATCATTGCAAAAAGGCTATAATCATAAATATCTATTAAATTCCCATGCACCTAATCAATAACATAATTGTTAATAATGATTGAATCTCATGGAAAATAACATGTGTACGAAATCCCATAACTTTCTGTAATAAGCCATTTATGAGTATTCGTGTACGGTATGATTTGATAAATCTGTGATCAGGTCGTAATGTATTGCGGCTTGAGTTTCCAATCCCAACCACAATTAAGGAAATGAGGCTCATAACTACGAAGGATATGATATTCTCAAGACATCACATGAATTCTTGGAAGCTTGCATTAGGTCGTAAGGATTACTTTTCTTCATATTGCCCCATGTCCTATACTATGTGCTTAAAAATGCTTGCTATGTATATATAAAGATCTATTTTTTTAAGATTAAAACATAAGTATATCATTTATGTTATTCCACATGGAACCAATGACTATTAATAATGCAAACATGTTATTAATCCCTTGATTTATAGGAGTGTACTATCATAAATTTTATTTCTATGTTAAGTTTTCCTTTAAATTACTAAAACTTCTTAAAATCATATTACAATATCAGTGATGAACGATCACATTATGCACCCTATTATTGGACTTCAACCCACATGAAAGAACCACTCTCATTCCAGTATTTCTAACTCCCATTCAAATATTTAAACACCTTCATCTAAGTTATTTTCATTATTTACACATTTATTTTTGTACATTTATAATAAGTTTTTAAATACAATTAGTATTTAAAAGTATTTGATAATTTTTTTTTTAATTTTTTTTTATTTTGTTTTCTATATATTTAATTAAATATATGAAAAAAAAATCAAAAACTGTTAAATTTTAAGAACGTAATTAAACATTCTCTTTATCAATCTTTTTTTATTAAAAATAAGTTATATAAATTTATTAAACATTTTTTTCATGTATCCTTCTTATAAATATATTATCTATTTATTGCAATATATATATCCATATTTTGATATTGAAAGGCATGAAATAGTTTTTCCACATAAAAATAATAAGGTATAAAGTCTTGATTAATTTAATGAACACTTAGTGTGTTTCTAGAAATAGAGAGAGTGGATTTTTTGTTTATATATCTATATATATATATATATATATATATATATATATATATATATATATATATATATATTATCAGGTATAAGACCTTTCTTTGATTAACCTCATGAATATAACAAATCATTTGCAATACAGATATTATACATCCTTTATCTCCATGGTAAAGCTATCTACCATCCTATAGATTTACTCTCATTGTGGGTGAGTCCATTCCCTATATAATATAAAATTCATATCTAATCTCAATCCAATTGCATTGTGGTTTTTTCATCACCCCATACTGTTTCATTTTTTCTAGAACACTTGCTACCACTTTCTAATTAATTAATCCATAATTATCTTTATTTTTCTCCTCACCCCAAAAAATACTCCAATGCATGTTTATCCAGTGAAAAATGATATAAATGATGCACCTCATGCACCCAAAAAAGAAGAATGCTTCATATTAGAAATTTCTTTTGACCTTACGCCAAAACAATGGTCATATGATGATACATTACTTTACTAACACATGCATGGTCTCCCTCTTAATTAAGATTTTTTCAAAAGAGGCAGTGGAATTATGCATACATGTTCACAATATATCTATATAATAAAAGACACAAAATACATTTACACTCTTTCAAGAATGTTAGAGTTGTTTGTTTCATTAAACTGCAAAAAAAAAAATAAAAAAAAATTCTAGAATGGAAAACTAAGGATAATTTCTCTTTAAAAATCCAACTGGTAATGTTCGTCTCTATAGTGCAATGAAAAAAATATTACAAATACATTGAATTAAATGACATCAAAATAAATTTCACATCCTTTCTTAGTATGTGATCTTAGTGGAAGTTCACTGGAGCTTGATAAGTTCCTCCAAAACTCCAAGTAGTAGGAGCGACATTGTAAGCCACAACTATCTCTCCGGTACTGTAATAGATGACTCTAAAGGATAAGGATTGTCCTTCCAGATGAGTGAAACATTGTAAGATGCTCCCCAATTGTTTTTCATGTGGAACAACCCATTATAACTGCCTTTGACAACCATGGTACTCGTATCTCCTACACCTCGAACATTCATCACGTATAACAACCGACACCTTAATTTCACTTGGAATTGGAATTTTATACCCTCGATACTTGTGCATGAAACCCTGAAATCACCCCCAATAGTATCATGAAGATTCACATTCACTCCATAACAAAAAATAATAGGAAAGTGAAATGGATATGGAATTGCTCCAACCTTTGATACATGACAAGGGAAATTCCAGCATGTCAGTCAGCTATGTTCATGAAGGCGGGATTTTCCTATCAAAGTGTTTGTGAGGAGGATGGTACCATCTTCTATTGTTGGAATCTTTAAACCAGCTGGCAGGATAGAAGTTTTTAGAATTGAAGGTGGTGATGGGAGAGCCTTGAAAACACCATTTTGACTAAATGAATATTATTTGGAAACACCACTCACACTCATATCCTCCATTGTACAATTATGTACTCAAATGCATTGTCTAAGTGTCGTAGGCATTGTTGAACAAATTATTGTATGCACAAGAACCACCTATAATTATATATGTGTTCCTCGATGAGTGTATTGAGATGCCAACGCTAATGGTTTTGTAGGTTCATTAATAATATAATACTTTAGTGATTGAAGGGTTGGAACACCAAGTGATCAAAATCATAGTAATTTATAGTTTAGTTTCAATTGTTCAAGTAGGAAATTTGATTTCGAGAGTTTGTAGATATGACAAGAAGAGTTGTGTGAAGTTTTTTTCCCTAACCATTAATGCGATTTAATTTTTTTTTCTAACTACTAATCTGATGACACACAAATCTTCAATCTTAAATCATCTAACATTCAATCATCTACTATTAAATATTATTATTTTATTTTTTAGTAATGTATAAAATATGTGGAAAATTAAATGGATACACACAAACCATAACACTCATCACATGGATACCGACAACTCATCATATTTAAAAATAATAATAAGAAACATTCATTTTTTATTTTTGAAAATTATGGATTTTTTACTCATAAAGATTGTTTTCTTTTCAATATGATTATTATTTTTTTAAATCTTCGAACTATTATTTGTTTGGGTTATAAATCAAGGGAATCTAGTTTGTCTCCTAAGTAAATTTTAAGATATAATTGTCACACCCCTAGTTTCTATGCTTTTTAAGTTAGACATTTGAACAAAAATCCAAAGGGGAGTGGACCCCAATGGATAGTTATTGTGTGGATTTTATTTAAATATTTATTAATGAAAATAAATGGAATATTTGTGTGTGCACTATGACCAGATGAGATTGGAGATCATAAGCCTGATCCATGAGGATATGGATAAGGCTAAGACTTTCCCAAAACCTTTCAAAAAGCCTTGAAAGGAATTATTTATAATTTAGATTTAAGAGGAAAAATCTAAATTCCCCAATGATGAGGAAAGTAGTTGGGGAGAGGTAAAAATCTGGAAAAGTAGAAAGCAGCTTTAAAGTCGCTCATTAAGGGAAGCCTAGGAAAATAGGAAGAAAAGCATCTTGAAATTCTGGACACAGAATTTAGAAACAGGCTTAGGGAAAGCATGGCTTAACTAAGTTGCTCCAGAACAGATTGAGGTTGGTTTGTTCTTGGAGAAGATGTCAGCTCGGGGTTCAATTCTCGAGATAGAAGAATTATAAAGTTGGGAGGACTGGTCATAGAGTGAAGTGGTATGCATATATAATCTGTAAATTCTGTTATAAGAGGCATTATGAATTCTTAAACTGGTATTGAAATTGAAAGTAAATATGTATGCTATAGACATGAAATTCCTTACATTTAACAGATTTTATTAGAATAAATAATCCTCTATAAATTTATATGGTTGTAGGATTAGAATCTATTAGGAAATATCACACAGAATCTATAAACCAATTTTGGTTTAAATCTGAAGATACATCTTCTCCCATAAACTCTATATTTTTATAACTTTAATCTGCTTCTGTAATCAAAAAATTTATATGAAAAAAAAGATTATATAGAACAGTAGATTTTATAGCTTCATTCCTTTTACGAAGGAAATATTTGATATGAAGAAAATCAGATATATTTCTATTACAAATGATATAGAATAATCTAAGCTAAGAATATCAAATATATTGAATAGCTATGATAATGCTAGAAATAAATGTCTGCTGAAAATCTATGATGGGAGCTATATGAAAATATAAGAATGTCAAATTCTGAATTTTTTTTTTTAAGTTTAATGTATTCATCAAGAAAATTTCCAAACTACACATAATTATCCTTAGTTAAGTTTGGTATATCATACATGTGTGTGCTTATTTATGTTGTATGAGAAATACACCTTTCAGGAGTAGAAATTATGGAGGTGTATGCATGTGCCACTTAAGTTAAAATTTTAAATTTAATGTAGGTTATTAATTTTGCAATGAATGGTATCCACTTTGATATAAAACTTATGTCATTGTATAGTAAATATAGAAAATTCTACTTGTATATGAATAAATTTCTTGACAGTTACTTGAAATGACAGAAAGAAAGTTATATAAATTAAATTAAACAAAATTTTATACTTCATATTGTTGCATAGAGGATAAGTAGTTAAGATGCAGAGTCTGTCAACATAAATAATTCACTACAGGTAGAAAAAGCTGATTAATTACATTCTATAGTTATTTTGATAAAGAATAAAGAAATATAAAGATTTTGTAAATATGAAAATGTAAATTGGGGAGAAATTCTACCATATTGAAATCATAGAAGGGCAGTAAATTCATAGTTCTGAAAAATGCTATTCAGTTTCATAAAATTAAAAAGTAATTATTCAAACAATCATGATGGAAAGGAAAACAACACTACCGAAACTATGAACCGAGAATTACATCAATTTTTTCTGTCAGATTCTTCAATGAAAGCCTAGTTAACCAAACTATAATTAATAATGTCTCTGCATGAATATAAGGTGTTGATGTACATCTTTTGAAAATTATATATTTTAAATAACACAGAAAAAGATAATTTGTACTCTGTAATAAAAATACTAGAGTATATGCATAAACCATTTAATCACCTGACCTAGTAGTGAGATGAATTGAACATATGGATACATACATCTATATATATATATATATATATATATATATATATATATATATATATATATATATATATATATATATATATAGATAGATATATATATATATATATATATATATATATATATATATATATATATATATATATATATATATATATATATATATATATATATCTGTGTGTGTGTGTGTTATTTTTTTGAGTGGTTTTAAAATGTAATATCCTCAAGAGATAACTATATCCATAAGCAAAGAGTAATAGTCCCTTTTGAACGAATAAGAAGCATTAATTATAAAAGAAGAAAAATGTATATATTCTAAAATGAAAATCTATCTACTCAGAAATAGAATGTTCAACATTAGTATAGAGACTTCACTTCGAGAATTTAGTACAGACCAATTATTTATACCAATTGAGGTTAAACGAAACTGGTAGAAGCTAAGTAAAACAATTAAATTATTAAACGAGAGGGACGATTCACTGCAGTGGTATGAGAGGATAGTTCGCGTAAAATAACATGGTTATGGTACGCCTGTAAAATAGTTACTGTGTAAATAAGAAGCAAATAGCATATTTAAACTATTATATATATAGAATCGAATTCTGGGTATAGAGGAAAAATGCCAGATTTAAAAATAGAGAAATAATAATGTATGACAGATTTGGATCTAGTATAGTATACGATTATCTGAAAACATAGCTAAATAGACAACTTATATCTGGTTCCTGTATAGGAAGTTCTCCGGGCTAGGGCTAATAAAATAAAACTAGAACTCATTAAGTATCAAATATTGGCAAAGCTCTGCCGAGATGATGCAACTATAAATGGGAATAAGAAGTGTTGTGCACAAAAATGAATCCACCAACTTGGATAGATTGAAAAGGGATTAGTTCTGAATAAAATTCCTGACATTATTAAAAGGGCACTATGCAGAAGAAAAGCTTAAGCGTTGAAGTTACACCTGCAACAATAATAATCAATAAATTCCCATGTTAGTCGTATTTTAGTTCATTTTTAAGAGAAGTATAATAAATAAAAAAACTGAATTTGTTCATAGAGGAGTGAAATATTAATACCTGAAGGATAAGATATTGGACATGCATAGCCGAGGCCATGGACATCTACAAAGTGAAGAATTGACATTCTTCAGTATTAGTTGTCTTACATAACGAGAAAAAATCCAAACATCAGTCGTTACAAAACCAAACAAATAGAGTGGGTCTGAAACTTAAAAATCGTAAACCATAAACCGGGTCAACTAATTAACTATGGCTATAACATGGCTAAGTCTCACTTCTGCTTTGAATCGTAGAGATGGATGGGGTCAATAATTGGTCATGCTAACCAAAAAGGGAGTGCTTCCAAGTGATCGTTCCAAATTCAAAAGAAAAATGATTGGATGAGACATAAGAATGAAGGCACATAGTGTTGAAAAGATCCTTTCCTTAATAAAACCAGAGTATAACTATCAGCCTCAAAAATTATTAAACTGAGAAACATTGAAAAACGTATGAGAAATTCTACGAAGAAAAGAAAATGGAAAACCAAAATACATTCCAGTTCAAATTTTATTATAGAAATTACAGATGTGCACTCTTATACAGGGAAGAAAATCATTGAAACACGAAAGATAGTAGAAGAACTATTAGGAAATCTCAAACCAAACGATGAAAATAAACCACAGCCATCATAATATAACCAAGTTGCCAACATATTCAATCCAATGGGTTAAGAAAAATAAATCAGATTACCTGGAGCATAGCCACGGTCTCGAATCAGAGTGGTAGAACATGGTGCAACTGGTGATTTGAGCATCGTTTACAGTTGTAATGAAAGTAAAAAAAAATTACTCTTGACTGGAAACCCTCAGAGAGGAATGGAATGGTGAAACTTCTATGTTTAATAGACATTGAAATTTTAAAACCCTAATAACATCTAGCCCTACACATGGCTCAAATCCATCGAGCCTCACTCAGATTGATACTTGTTCAAATGATATGACAAAAACCTAAACGCGTTAAATGTTGCTATACATTGTAGAGGAGAGCCATGAATACGAATCACAGGTACGTGGCATAACTAAATAAAATAAGAATTTTTTTGAGGCTTGAGCAAATGAGCGGGAGAACATCATAAATAAATCTATACCAATCTTGATCAATGAGAAGTAACAAGTAACGTGTGTCAGTACACGCAATATCTGTACAGGATTTCGAAAGTAAATGTCAAGAATGGCTATCCACGCTAAGGTAGGATGGATCCCTATGCGTATTTTATGATGATAATAACATAAAATCAAACCAATACTCCATTAATTGCGTATAGCACTCGGGAACATCCACGAAAAAAAAATAGAAATACCCTTTTCAATTAAACTCGATTTGTATAAAAGGTCACCACTATACAATTTTATATATGATGAATGGGGGTAGGATGTAAATCAATCGGATTAATGTCAAATAAATGTAAATATACTTAAGGTGATTCTAGTGTTAATTTAATAAAATGATCAATTGAATGTGTAATAAGTATATTTCGATTGGCAAGAGACTATGGCACATAAATGATCAATATATAACTTTTGTGAAAGAAGTTAGAGTATGATTTTGATAATTTAAAATAATCTAGAGTTAGGATATTATAAATTAGAGACAAAATTAGATAATTCAAATTAATGGCATGGAGATTAAAGAGTAAGGTGAAAAAAAAAATTGAGTTGACGAAGAGGTGCATTACAAATGGTATCAGAGCCCAAGTTGGGAAAGTGCGCTGTTTTTGTGCTCACTATTATGAATTTTTTTTTTTTTTTTTGAAAAAAAAAATGTTACTGATGTTATTTTGTTTTATTGTGTAAAAGGTACTGAAACTGAAAAAATTCAATGGTTGAAGAACATTAACTCTATGTCGATCTGGGTGGTAGAGATAATACACCAGATCCCAATGCTCCTTTTGATGGCTATGTTACACAGGTTGCAACAGGATATGGCTGAGCTAAGAAGTTAGAATTAATGGTTATCTTTAGCCAATGAGGAGTGGGAAAAACTGATAAGAGAACTTAATTCGTGGAACAACCAGGAAGGTGAAGGTTCCAGAAGGAGGAGGAAAGGTAGGATCCCAAATGATTCTGAGGAAGATGACACCACTAGACACCAGTATAAACATAAGAAGGAATTACAGGGTGAATTCCAAAAAATAAGACCTCCCTCCTATGATGGAGAGAAGGAGGAAGATGCTGAGGCATAGCTGCTCAATATGATTAATTATTTTCAGGTCTACAAATATAAAATAAATTTGAAGGCCAAATTAGCTATCTACCAGCTGCAAGGTAAGGCTACCTTGTGGTGGGAGGAAACAAAAATGGCTCATGCCATTGATGAAAAAATCATGACTTGGGAAGATTTTCAAGTCAAGTTTAAAAACTGTTCTTTGAACGAATGCTATTATGATGATAAAGAAAATGAGTTTCACGAACTCAAATTAGGACAACTCACCATATATGAGTTTGTCACCAAGTTCAAAAATCTGTTAATATATGTTCCTTATATTCGTGAAGAGAAAGCAAAGCTACCATAGTGAATGACGTAGCAAGGAATATCCCCACTATCAGTGCAAATTTGGAAAACTGGCAAGCAGAACATTAGTCTACTATGGTTGAGATGGAAGGTAAAATTTTTGATCAATCTGTTACTATCTTAATTGATCCGGGTGCTTCTTTGAGTTATATTAGTCCACAAGTTGTAGAAAAATGTAAACTCAGAATAGAAAAGTTTCAACAGCCTTGGTTGGTACAGTTAGCTACCGGAACTAAATGCAAGGTAACTCATAAGCTACCTAAAACAACTATTAAATTCAATGAATATCAGACAGAGGTAGATTTAAACATTTTTCCATTAGGTTCCTATGATTTACTGATAGAAATGGACTAATTAGAAAAGAATAAGACCATGCTGAAATGTTGGGACAAAACTCTGCACTACATAGATGATGAAGGCAAACCGTTAATACTAAAATGGAAACCAAAGCCTATTTTTTGAAGGCAAATCTCAGCCCCTCAGCTAAAAAGAACAGGTAGGAAGGGATATCAAGTATATGCTGTACATGTTGAAGAATTAGGATAGCAACCTGAAGAAAAATTTTTAGATACCTTACCAGTGATAAGAGAATTTAAGGAAGTTTTTCAGGATGAGATTCCTCATCTTCCCTCCAAGAGAGAGATCGATTTTTCAATCGATTTGGTGCCAGGAGCAACACCAGTCTCTAGAGCTCCTTATCGGATGAGCACCCCCTGAACTCATGGAGTTAAAAATGAAATTACAAGACTTACTAGATAAAGGCTACATCAGACCGAGTGTATCTCTTTGGGGAGCACCGGTGTTGTTCATGAAAAAGGAGGATGGAACTTTCAGAATGTACATTGACTATTGTCAACTCAATAAGTTGACAATCAAAAATAGGTATCCATTGCCTAGAATAGATGACCTTTTTGATCAAGTGAGAGTAGCTTTAGTATTATCTAAGATTGAATTAATGACCGGTTATCACCAACTTAGAATTAAGGGGGAGGATATTAGTAAAATAGCTTTTCGAACCAGGTATGGTCACTACGAATTTGTAGTCCTAACTTTTGGTTTGACCAATGACCCTGCCACTTTTATGTGCTTAATGAATACCATCCTAAATAAATACTTAGACAAATTTGTACTGGTATTTATAGACGATTATCTAATTTATTCAAAAAGTGAGGCAGAACATAAAGAACACCTTATAATTCTGTTGCAGACTCTTAAGGAGAATCAGTTGTATGCCAAGTTTAGAAAATGTGAATTTTATAACGATAAAATTCAATATTTAGGGCATATCATTTCTGAACAAGGATTCGCTGTTGGCCCTGAGAAAATAAATGCTATTAGAGAGTGGCTGATGCTGACTGATGTTTCGGCGGTGATATCATTTATGGGGATTGCGGGATATTACGGATGATTTGCAGGAAGATTTTCTGCAATAGCATATCCCATAACCTCACTACAGAGGAAAGGCACCAAATTTGAGTGGACTAAAAAATGCCCAAATATCTTTGAACAACTGAAATTAAAACTTACTACAGCACCTATACTGAGGATTGCAAATCCTAATAAATATTTTTTCATGTGTATGGATGCGTGTAGAGAGGGATTGGGAGGAGTTACGTTGCAAGAGAATTATGTTATTGCATATGAATCTAGAAAAATTAAAAAAAATGAACACAATTACAGTGTATATGATCTTGAGTTAGCTGCTATAATCCATGCCTTGAAGATGTGGTGATACTATCTTCTCTGAAAAAAAATTACATTGATGACAGATCATATCAGTCTCAAGTATTCTTTCACTCAAACAGAATTGAATGCTCGACAAGCCAGATGGATGTATTTTCCGAGTGAATTTGATATGGACATAAAACATATCAAAGGGAAAGAAAACAAAATTATTGATGCTCTAAGTATAAATGCCTGCTAAAACATAAGTAATATTGGGAGTAGTACCAATTTTGACTTAGAAGAATTAGTGAAAAAGGTAGCAAATCAAGATCCCAACTATGAGAACCTACAAGTGAAAATTCTTTAAAGGAAATGGCTGGATACACCCAAAATCAGAAAGGGTTGATCTGTTATAGAAACAAAACATATATCCCCAATGTAGACTCCTTGAAAAAATAAATCTTAGACGAATATCATAAACCGCCATATCCAGGACATCCTGGATATCAGAAAATGCTTACAGCCTTGAAAAAGAAATTATTTTGGCCAGGAATGAAAAAATACGTGGCCAACTACTTAGCCATATGCATGGAATGTCAACTAGTCAAAGTTGAACATCAGCATCGAGTTGGTCTTCTAAATCCCTTACAAATTGCAGAATGGAAATGGGACATTGTTTCTATGGATTTTATAACCAGGTTACCCAGAATGAAGCACCAGCATGACTCAGTGATGGTAGTGGTAGATACCTTAACAGAGGTTGCACATTTCATACCTGTAAAATCTACTTTTGCGATAGCCCAAGTAGAAAATGTGTTCCTAAAAGAAGTTTTAAGGCTACACGGGGTTCCAAAGATGATTATTTCAGATAGAGACCCTAAGTTCACAGAAGCCTTCCGGAAGGGTCTGCTTGGGGGCATGGGCACTAAATTAAATTTTATCACTTCTTATCACCCTCATATGGATGGTCAAATGGGGAGAAAAAATCAAATTATGGAGGATATGCTCAGAATGTATGTGATGAATAGACCAACTAAATGGGAAGACTACTTAAATTTAGTCGAATTTTCTTATAATAACAGCTACCAATCTTCCATCAAAATGAGTCCATTTGAGGCACTTTATGGAAGAAAGTGTCGTACTCCTTTAAGCTGGAGTGAGCCTGAAGATAAGCTAGTACTTGGGCCAAATGCTCTACAAGAAATGGAAAGGATTGCCAAACAAATACAGAGAAACATCAAGACAGCCCAAGATCGACCGAAACATTATGCCAATAAGAAGAGAGTGCACCGAGAGTACAAAGTGGGTGACCATGTGTTTCTGCGGATTAAACCCAAAAAGATCACTCTTTATGCTGGGAGATGTGAAAAATTGGCTCCTAGATACTGTGGGCCTTTTGAGGTCTTAGAAAGGGTGGGATTGGTGGCTTATAAACTGGCCTTACCCCCCATCCTAAAGTTCATGATGTGTTTCATGTTTCGTTACTAAAAATATATGTACATGATGCTTCTCATATTTTTGATTGGAATGTGATATAGGTGGAACCAGAAGGGGAGTTCCTTCCAGAGCCGCTTCAAATATTGGAGTGAGAAGAAATTGAATTGATAAATAGAATAGTAGCCAGAGTAAAAGTGCAGTGGAAACACTTTACTGTTGAAGAGGCTACATGGGAAAGAGAAGCTGAGATTATGGAAAAATATCCATATTTATTTTCATAACGAACTATAGTAGATAGTCTGTAACACCGAGGACGTTTTTTGTTTTCATAGGGGCAAATGTGTAACACCCCTATTTTTTATGTTTTTTAAGTTAGACATTTGAACAAAAATCCAAAGGGGAGTGGACCCCAATGGATAATTATTCTGTGGATTTTATTCAAATATTTATTAATGAAAATAAATGGAATATTTATGTGTGCACTATGACCAGATGAGATTGGAGATCATAAGCCTGATCCATGAGGATATGGATAAGGCTAAGACTTTCCCAAAACCTTTCAAAAATCCTTGAAAGGAATTATTTCTAATCTAGATTTAAGAGGAAAAATATAAATTCCCTAATGATGAGGAAAGTAGTTGGGAAGAGGTAAAAATATGGAAAAGTAGAAAGCAGCTTTAAAGTCCCTCATTAAGGGAAGCCTAGGAAAACAGGAAGAAAAGCATCCTAAAATTTTGGATGCAGAATTTAGAAATAGGCTTAGGGAAAGCATGGCTTAAGTAAGCTGCTCTAGAACAGATTGAGGTTGGTGTGTTCCTGGAGAAGATCTCAACTCAGGGGTGAATTCTGGTGATAGAAGAATTCTAAGGTTGGGAGGATTGGTCATAGAGTGAAGTGGTATGCATATCTAATCTGTAAATTCTATTATAAGAGGAATTATGAATTCTTAAACTAGTATTGAAATTGAAAGTAAATCTGTATGCTATAGACATTAAATCCCTTACATTTAACAGATTTTATTAGAATAAATAATCCTCTATAAATCTGTATGGTTGTAGGATTAGAATCTATTGGGAAATATCACTCAGAATCTCTAGACTGATTTTGGTTTAGATCTGAAGATACATCTTCTCCCATAGACTATACATTTTTCTAATTTTAATATGCTTCTGTAACCAAAACTTTTATATGAAAAAACAAATTCTGTATAACAATAGATTTTATACCTTCATTCCTTTTAAGAAGGAAATATTTGATATCAAGAAAATCAGATGCATTTCTATTACACATGATGTAGAATAATCTAAGCTAATAATATCAAATATAATGAATAGCTATGATAATTCTAGAAAGAAATGTCTGCTGAAAATCTATGATGGGAGTTGTATGAAAATATAAGAATGTCAAATTCTGATTTTTTTTTTAAGTTTCATGTGTTCATCAAAAAAATTTCCAAACTACACATAATTATCCTTAGTTAACTTTGGTATATCATACAGATGTGTGCATATTTATGTTGTATGAGAAATACACCTTTCAGGAGTAGAAATTATGGAGGTATATGCATGTGTTGTTTACGGTAAAAATTTAAAGTGAATGTAGGTTATTAATTTTCCAATAAATGGTGTCCACTTTGATATGAAACTTATGTCATTATATATTAAATATAGGAAAATATACTTGTATATGAATAAATTTCTTGACAGTTAATTGAAATGACAAAAATAAAGTTATATAAATTAAATTAAACATAATTTTATACTTCATACTGTTACATAGAGGATAAGTAGTAAAGATGTGAAGTCTGTCAACATAAATAATTCACTACAGGTAGAAAAATATGATTAATTACATTCTATAGTTATTCTGATAAAGAATAAAGAAATATACAGATTTTGTAAATATAAAAATGTAAATTAGGGAGAAATTGTACCATATTGAAATCATAGAAGGGCAGTAAATTCATAGTTCTGAAAAATGCAATTCATTTTCATAAAATTAAAAAGTAATTATTCAAACAGTTATGATGGAAAGGAAAACAACACTACCGAAACTCTAAATCGAGAATTATCTAAAAAATTTCTGTAAGATTCTTCAATGAAAGCCTAGTTAACAAAACTATAATTAACAATGTCTCTGCATGAATATTAGATGTTGATGCACATATTTTGAAAATTATATGTTTTAAATAACATGGAAAAATATAATATGTACTCTGTAATAAATATACTAGAGTATATGCATAAACCATTTAATAACATGACCTAGTAGTGAGCTGAATTGAGCATATGGATACATATATAATTATATATATGTTACTGTTTTAGAATGGTTCTAAAATGTAATATCCTCAAGAGATAACTATATCCATAAACAAAGAGTAATAGTCCCTTTTGAACAAATAAGAAGCATTAATTATAAAATAAGAAAAATGTATATATTGTAAAATGAAAATCTACCTACTCAGAAATAGAATGTTCGACATTAGTATAGAGACTGCACTTCGAAAAATTTATTACAGACAAATTATTTATACCAACTGAGGTTAAACAAAACTGGTAGAAGCTAAGTAAAACAATTAAATTATTAAACCAGAGGTACGATTCACTTCAGTGGTATGAGAGTATAGTTCGCGTAAAATAACATGGTTATGGTACGCTTGTAAAATAATTGCTTTGAAAATAAGAAGCGAGTAGCATATTTAAACTATTATACATGCATAATCGAATTATGGGTATAGAGGAAAAACCCGAGATTGAAAAATAGAGAAATAATAATGTATGATAGATTTGGATCCAGTATAGTATACAATTATCTGAAAACATAGCTAAATAGAGAACTTATATCCGGTTCCTGTATATGAATTTCTATGGCCTAAGGATAATAAAATAAAACTAGAACTCATTAAGTATCAAATATTGGCAAAGCTTTGCCGAGATGACACAACTATAAATGGGAATAAGTAGTGTTGTGCACAAAAATGAATCCACCAACCTGGATAAATCGAAAAGGGATTAGTTCCGAATAAAATTCCTAAAATTATTAAAAGGGCACTATGCCGAAGAAAAGCTTAAGGGTTGAAGTTACACCTGCAACAATAATAATCAATACATTTCCATGTTAGTTGTATTATAATTCATTTTTCAGAGAAGCATAATGAAAAAAAAAAAAAACTGAATTTGTGCATAGAAGAGTGAAATATTAATACTTGAAGGATAATATATTGGACGCACATAGCCAAGGCCATGGAGGTCTGCAAAGTGAAGAATCGGCATTCTTCAGTATGGGATGTCTTAAAGAACAAGAACAAAGCCAAACATCGGCCGTTAGAAAACCAAACAAATAGAGTGGGTTCGAAACTTAAAAATCGTAAACCATAAACCAGGTCAACTAATTACCTATTGGTAGAACGTGGCTAGGTCTCACTTTGCTTCGAATCGTAGAGACATATGGAGTCAATAATTGGCCATGCTAACCAAAAAGGGAGCGATTCCAAGTGATCATTCCAAATTCAAAATCAAAATGATTGGATGAGACATAAGAACGAAGGCGCATAGTGCTGAAAAGACCCTTTCCTTAATACAACTAGAGTATAACTATGAGCCTTGAAAATTATTAAACTGAGAAACATTGAAAAATGTACGAGAAATTCTGTGAAGAAAATAAAATGGAAAAACAAAATACATTCCAGTTCAAATTTTATTATAGCAATTACAAATTTGCGCTCTTATACAGGAAGCAAATCATTGAAACACGAAAGGTAGTAGAACAACTATCAGGAAATATCAAACTAAACAATGAAAACAAACCCCAGCCATCATAATATAACCAAGTTGCCAACATATTCAATCCAATGGATTAAGAAAATTAAATCAGATTACCTGGAGCATAGCCACGGTCTTGAATTGGAGTGGTAGAACATGGTGCAACCGGTGATTTGAGAATTGTTTAAATTTGTAATGAAAGTAGAAAAAAATTACTCTTGACTGGAAACCCTCAGAGAGGAATGGAATGGGGAAACTTCTGTGTTTAAGAGACATTGAAATTTTAAAACCCTAATCACATCCAGCCCTACACATGGCTCAAATCCGTCGGGCCTTGCTTGGATCGATACTTGTTCAAATGATATGATAAAAACCTAAAAGCATTAAACGTTGTTGTACATTGAAAAGGAGAGCCATGAATATGAATCACAGGTACGTGGCATAACTAAATAAAATAAGAATTTTTATGAGGCTCGAGGAAACGAGCGAGAGAACATCATAAATAAATCTGTACCAATCTCGATCGATGAGAAGTAACAAGTAACATGTGTCAGTACACGGAATATCTGTACATGGATTCAAAACTAAATGTCAAAAATTGCTATCCATGCTAAGGTAGGATGGATCCCTATGTGTATTTTATGATGAGAAGAACATAAAATCAAACCAATACTCTATTAATTGCGTATAGCATTGGGGAACATCCACCAAAAATAAAATATAAAGACCCTTTTCAATTAAACTCGATTTTTATAAAAAGTAACCACGATACTATTTTATATATGATGAATGGGGGTAGGATGTAAATCAATTGTCATAATTTCAAATAAATGTAAATCTACTTAAGGTGATTCTAGTGTTAATTTCATAAAATGATCAATTGAATGTGTAATAAGTATATTTCGATTGGTAAGAGACTATGGTACATAGAGGATCAATATCTAACTGTTGTGAAAGAAGTTAGAGTATGATTTTGATAATTTAAAATAATCTAGAGTTAGGATATTTTAAGTTACAGACGAAATTAGATAATTCAAATTAATGGCATGGAGATAAAAGAGAAAGGTGAAAAAAAAAAATTTGAGTAGAGGAAGAAGTGCATTAAAAAAATATTAGTTAATATTAAAACTCAAACATTTTAAAAATAAAGTTAGAAATAATTATAATAATATATTTATCTTCCAGGGTTAGCTCAATTCGTCCAGATCTCATTGCTAAAGTACCTTGTCATTTATAGCTCACCTTGTCATTATAATAAGAATCATTGCTCCCCACTACCCAAAATAAATTGAATCTCCTTATAGAGGATAAAAATCATTGCTCCACACAATTCAAAATATAATAATATATTTATCACAAGTGTTAGCTCAATTTTTCTAGGATTCATTGCTAAAACACCTTGCCATTGGTAAATTGCCTTATAATTGCAATATGAATGATTCCACCCCACCACCCAAAATAAATTGAATCTCCTTATGATAAGAATCATTAATAACCCCACACAAAATGAATTCACTTGACCATTATTATTATTATTATAGTGCTACTTGTGCCGATATAATATATGTGGGGAGAATAAAAACTAGAAATTGCACCATAAGCTACAAAGGAAATGTTACAAGGCATAGATTTGAGAAGAATTGTGACATATAGAAAATCACTAGAAAAAAGAAATTAGTAAACACAATTCCTTTCAAAGCTATACGATAAAGGTAAATCACTTACATTATGCCAAAATTACATATTATACAACCTTTACAACATATATTTCCTCTGACATAATAGTTTTATATTGTTTGTGTTTCCAATATGATGCAGAGTGTTGTCCTTGATGGCAACCCACTTGATGCAGATGATGGAAACCTACTTGATGAAGTTGTCCTTGATGGAATGTGTCTTGATGAACTTGTTAAATGATGTAAATCTGATGTATCTACAATGAATACAGAAGGTAATAATGGAAGGAATGTCAGTATGTGCCAGAACATGATGAAAGAGTATGTCTCAAGGCATATGCGGATTTGTCTAGATGAAGTAGCGTATGCACGTGGGAAATAACGTGCCAAGTCGCGTATGGGAAAAAGCATTCTAAATTTGTAAAACCAGGGGTACCTACCATGGTATTGACCCATTGTATTGAATGATGGTTCGCCTATGTGATCCCGTCCAGGAATACCATTGGAAGTTATGTGGTTTTGACTCATGGTATTGATGAAGGGTAACCCTATATAAGGAGAAGAAAATAATTGTGCAAAGGGTGCGCAAGTGGTCTGGGTTTTATTGAATACTCAACTCTGAAGTATATCTGCATGGTTGAACTCTGTTCTTAATTGATAGATCTGAAGTCTATGGTGCACCTAAGTTCATAAAGAATGTTCAAGATCTCTAGATCTATAAATGAGAATCTTAAGGATGATCTGAAAAGAAGTGAAGAAGACTTGGCGCAAATCTGTTGAAGAAATCTGGGTAAGTTCATAGATCTGATCTGTTTTGTAAAACCTATCTTTCTCAAATATATACGCAGGTTCAGTGAATGAAAAGCACGTGTATACGCAAATCTTCTTAATGAAAAGAGCATATGGGCAGTCAGGGTTTCTCTGAAAAGTGTACAAATGTATACGCGGTTTCTCTTCATTGAAAGCGCGTACATACGCGGATCCTCTTAATGAAAAGCGTGTATGGTATCTGAACCAATGGTTGCTTAAAGGGTGAATGTGTTTCTGCATATCTATTCTGAAGTCTGGGTGGTCTCTAATGTCTGGTTACAGTGGTATCACTGTTCTGTATGAAGCATTGGGCAAGAATGTTTGTTGAGAAGTAAAGGGTTGTGTTGAAGCTGTTTTGATCCAGTTTTAAAATTGATGAAACGTGGTCTGCATTGAATCTGAGGGTTGAAGCCTTCAGTCTGAAAGAAGAATCTTTCTGCCAGTAGAGGCTGGTGTGAATATCAGGGGGTAGTGGCTCCCTTCCAGGAGAGGCTGGTAAACGAGTGCAGGGGGTTGTTGCTCCCTTCCAGGAGAGGCTGGTAAACGAGAGAAGGTTGTAGCCTTCTACAGGTGGGTGCCTGCGTGCTGGTATGAGTCTGCACCAGTACATGTTGTAAAAGTTTTCTTAATAATATAATTTTTAAGGCTGTGATGACGGCAGCGGTGGTTTTCTCCCGAATTGGGTTTCCACCTAAAAATCCTGGTGTTCATGTGTGTTGCCTATGTGTGATGATTATTTTGTTCTTTCTGCACCTGTTTACTGTTTTCTGCAATATCTGATGAATGAATAAAGTAATGATCTGAGTTAAGAATTGAATGCATAATTAGATCTCTGAGCATACGCGAGTTCAGTAAAGTATATCCGCGTATATATGCTGGTTGCCATCAGGAAAGTAGCGTATGGGTTTTGTGAAGGAAAAATAAAAGTTTCATTGTCTGCCCTAAATACTGATTCACCCCCCCCTCTCAGTATTTTTCCCAACAATTGGTATCAGAGCAGGTCCTTCTGAAAAGGCTTAACCGCTAGAAGTAAGATCAAGCAAGATGAGCAATCATGAGGGAACAACTTCTATCAAGCCTCCACTCTTCAATGGAAGAAATTTAATATTCTGGAAAATAAGTATGAGATCCTATATTCAGTCTATGGGAGCACATATATGGGCCATTGTTGTACAAGGATATCAATATCCAGCTACTATACCTACAGATCCAACCGAAAGGAAGGATTATGAATCAAATGCAAAGGCGGTGAATGCTCTAACCGGAAGCCTGACTGAAGTTGAATTTGTCAAATTCATGCAACTGAATACAACAAAAGAAATTTGGGACAAAATCATTCTAAGTTATGAAGGTGATGAAAAGGTAAAAAGTTCAAAACTTCAAACTCTCAGAATTGAATATGAAAATTTAAAAATGCATAGTGATGAGAGTGTTGCCAGTTTCTTTTTACGTCTTGATGATTTTGTAAATCTTATGAGAAATCAAGGAGAAAAAATAACCGAATCTACCTTGGTTGAGAAAATCTTAAGATCTCTAACGGCAAAATTTGAATCAAAAGTCTCCGCTCTTGAAGAAAAACAGGATCTTCAAACTCTTACTTTGGTGCAACTTCATGGCATACTGAATGCATATGAAATGAGGAGAGGAGGACCATTTGGAGTCAAAGAATCTATTTTTAAAGCTTCTACAAAATGGAAAGAAGTTCAAAAGGCAGAAGGATCCGGATATATCTCAGAAGAGGATGAGGCAAATTTTGTAAAGAAACTTCAACTTGGCACAGGATGATTTAGAGGTAATCTTCCTTTCAAATGTTTTGAATGTGGAAGAGTTGGTCATTATGCTGCAAAGTGTCCTTATAAAGAAACATCTGCTAAAGGGAAAGAAGTAGCAAGAAGGAATAAGAACAGATCTAGCACTAAGAAAAGTTACTATACTAATGAAGACAGTGATGGGTTATCTGATAGTGAGGAAGAATGTGAACAAGATCTTAGACTTCTCATGGCTTTTGAATCTAACGATAGTTTTGTGGATGCTCTAGAGGACAAGGATTTTCTTGAAGAAAACAATCAACTTAAAATAAGCCTAGAAGAAAAGAACATAATCATAGAGATTCTTGAAAATCAGCTTGAAGAAAAGGAAAAATGCATTAGAGAATTAGAGTGTGAAATAGTAAAGATAAGAAAAGATCATGAGAAAGAGAAGACTCTCAATCTTAGATTTGCTAAAGGTTCAGAAACCTTAGATGAAATTATCAGGGTACAACAGTCTCCTCTTATAAAGACAGGTCTTGGATATACAGGAGAATCTTCTCAGGCCTCAGCTCCAAATTACCTAAAAGCAGCTACAACTAGTTCACTTCATTCAACCACTCAGCAAGGGAATAAAGAAACCTTACAGGTAAAGCATG
Source organism: Pinus albicaulis (assembly GCA_034641835.2). Taxonomy (NCBI): domain Eukaryota; kingdom Viridiplantae; phylum Streptophyta; class Pinopsida; order Pinales; family Pinaceae; genus Pinus; species Pinus albicaulis. The sequence goes on from CM076573.1 coordinate 931,245,323, forward strand.
ATACAAGGAACACTAACAAGGATAATTTTCAAAAGGGCTACAACCAACAGATAAATTCAAATAGAAGAGTTTATGATCGTAGAAATTTCTACTTCAATGGACAATGTTTCTCATGTCACAATTTTGGTCATAAAGCTGTTCAATGTGTTGCATATAGAACCATCATGACAAGAGAAGCAAGAAAGAAAAGGATGGATATTAAACCAAGGAATAATGCTTATAACAACTTTTCTCCTCTTCAAAATGAATTTGAATGTGCTTATTGCAATAACTTTGGCCATGAAGAATCTGAATGCAGGAGCAAAATACAGCCAAAAGAACATGTTCCTTCAAGTTCCAAATTTTGGAAAAAGAAGGAAAAACAGGTTGAAAATTGTGGCATAGATTTATTTGCAGAAGGTGAAGAAAATCAATCGTATATTGACAGCGGATGCTCAAAACATATGACAGGTGACAAAAACAAACTTCATGCATATGATGCCTTAGAAAAGGAAAAGAATGTTACTTTTGGAAATGATACACTTGCTGTTATTAAGGGACAAGGGTCTATTTTTCTAAAAGAAAAGGTGAAATCTAATAATGTCATGTATGTGGATGGATTAAGACATAACCTATTAAGTGTAAGTCAAATGTGTGATCAAGGAACTGAAGTTGTCTTTAGTTCAAAAGAATGTGTGGTACGTGATCGTGATACAGGTAAAACCATTATCAAAGGAAATAGAACTCCAAGCAACCTGTATGTATTGAAGAACTGCAAAGATCAATGTTAGTTAAGTAAATCTTCAGAAAATTGGCTATGGCATAGAAGGCTGGGGCATCTAAGCTTCTCTCAAATCAACAAATCAAGCAGACTTAAAGCAGTTTGTGGTCTTCCCAATATTAATCTACCAGAGAGCATCATATGCAAATCTTTCCAATTCGGTAAACAGACCAGAGTCCAATTCAATGCCAAAGAAGGTTCATCAAATAGGCCTCTTGAACACGTTCATACTGACATATGTGGTCCTATGAGGAAAAAGTCACCACGTGGAGAAGAATACTATATCTTATTTATTGATTATTTCTCTAGAATGTGTTGGATTGGGTTGCTTAAACACAAAGATGAAGCATTTGAGAAACTTCAGATCTTCAAAGCATTGGTTGAAAATGAATTATATCTAAAAATCAAGTTTCTTAGATCTGATCGAGGAGGAGAATATACATCAAATGAATTATTTGAATTTTGTGAACAACATGGCATAAAAAGACAGTTTTTTGTAGCAGGCACTCCACAAAAAAATGGCGTAGTAGAAGGAATGAATATAACAATTCAACAAATGGCTAGAGCTATGCTTGATGATTCCGGAACACCTCACACTTATTGGGGAGAAGCAACTCACACAACAGAAAATATTCTTAACAAGGCACATGTTCGGGTAAACAGTGACAAAACTCCATATGAACTATGGTATGGTAATCCTCATTCTGTGAAGCATTTTAGAGTTTTTGGAAGTAAATGCTTTATCAAAAATAATGATGAAAATCTTGGTAAGTTTGAACCCAGATCTAATGAAGTAATATTTCTTGGCTACTCATCTACAAGCAGAGCATACAAATGTTACAATAAAAGGCTTCGAAAGATTGTTGAATGTATTGATGTTGTTATTGATGAGTTTCCTGTAGCTACTAAAGAAGAAAAACACATAGCAGAAGAAGATTATGGTGACTTTTGTCCTTCTACATCAAATAGAAATGATATAGACAATGGATCTAATGAAGTACTAGAATATGATCTATCTGGAAAAGCTCCATCCAGATATGTTCAAAAGAATCATCCTGAATCTCAAATGTTGGGAAACAAGGAATTAGGTGTACAAACAAGAAGGACTCTTGTGCGATCTTCTAGCTATCTGGCATTTCTATCCACAATTGAACCACACAATGTCAATCAAGCTAGCAAAGATGAATGTTGGATTCAAGCCATGAATGAAGAGCTTGATCAAATTGAGAAGAATCACACTTGGGAATTGGTACCAAGACCACATGATAAAAATGTCATTGGAACTAAATGGATATTCAAGAACAAGTTAAATGACAATGGGGATGTTATAAGAAACAAAGCTAGACTGGTTTGCAAAGGGTATACTCAACAAGAAGGTATAGACTTTGAAGAAACTTTTACTCCTGTAGCTAGACTTGAAGCCATAAGAATGTTTCTTGCTTTTTCAAGTTCTCAACAAATCAAAGTTTATCAAATGGATGTCAAATTTGCATTCCTCAATGGTGATCTAGAAGAAGAAGTTTATATAGAACAACCAGAGGGATTCACTTTTGGAAATGATAAGAATCTTGTTTGTAAACTTAAAAAGGCTCTATATGGTCTCAAACAAGCTCCAAGGGCATGGTATTATCGTCTTGACAGATATCTTCATCAACAAGGATTTTCAAAGGGGTCTGCTGATAGCAACTTATACACAAATACTGAAAATTATAAACTATTGATTGTGGTTGTTTATGTTGATGATATCATTTTTGGGAGTAATGAAGAATCTATGAGTCAGAAATTTGCTTCTGTCATGCAGCAAGAATTTGAAATGTCCCTACTAGGTGAACTAACATTCTTTCTTGGCTTACAAGTGCATCAAACTACAGATGGTATATTCCTATCACAAGAAAAATATCTTAAGCAAATTCTGAAGAATTATGGCATGGAAGAATGCAAACCTGTAAGTACACCAATGATAACCGGATGCAGTCTCAGTTCTCATGATGATTCTCCCACTGTGAATCAACCAGAATACAAATCAATGATAGGAAGCCTACTTTATCTCACAGGGACCAGACCGGATATTATGCATGCTGTTGGGATTGTTGGACGATTTCAAGCTAATCCAAAAGAGTCTCATCTTCAGGCTGTCAAGAGAATATTCAAATATCTACAAGGAACTCAAGACTTTGGACTATGGTATCCAAAGAATGCTGATCTTACTCTACATGCTTACATTGATGCAGATTGGGCTGGAAATGTTGATGATCGGAAAAGAAAAAGTGGTGGTGCATTCTATATGGGGCCTCGGTTGGTATCTTGGTTCAGTAAGAAGCAAAGTTCTATTGCCTTATCTACTGCTGAAGCAGAATATGTGGTTGCCGCATCTTGTTGCACTCAACTCCTTTGGATGATGCAAACCTTGGAAGATTTTCAAATCAAATGTACTTCTCCTATCTCCATTATGTGTGATAATACAAGTGCCATCAGTATCTCAAAGAATCCTGTTATGCATTCAAATACCAAGCACATCCCCATCAAGTATCACTTCTTACGTGAACAAGTGCTTGAACAAAAGGTGAAGTTGGAGTATGTTCCCTCCAAAGAACAAGTTGTTGATATTTTTACCAAACCTCTGCCCAGGGAAGCGTTCGAATATCTCAGAAAAAAGTTGTGTGTTGTCTCTGCCTCTCAGAAGATCAGATCTGATTAAATTCAGAAGATTAAATTGGATACGCGGGTTTCTTTAAAGACAGTCGCGTATATACGCGAGTTTATACACAGAAAGCCGCGTATGGTTGGTTGCTGACAATTTTTGTTTGGGGTCAGCATTTCTCAGTGTTGTTTGGTATCTCTGATGCTGTTTGATGTCTCTGGTGGTGTTCCAGTTCTTATATATATCTGTTTCATTCTCTATTATTGGGTAAAGATGCCTTGATGACTTGCTGATTGAAAGTGTTCAGGTTGCACAAGCTAAGGAGGAGCCTTGGTCATATAGAAAGGAGACTTGGATGCACTGTTTCAGGGGGAGAATTAGCCTTGCTGAGTATAATGCATTGTTGGCAGTATGATGATTCTGAAATATAATCTCTTTCTTGAGATCTTGTTGGTTTTTGTTACAAAAGGTCATTTTTTTAATTGGTTGAAAAAGGGCATGTTGAAACCCATGATGTAAATTTGTAATATTCAGTCATGTAAGGACTTGTTCAAATCTGTAAACCCACTTGGTTGGGTAGTTGAGTCAAAATATGTAAACCCACTTGGTTGGGTACTTGAGTCTCATATGTAAATCCACTTGGTTGGATCTGTGATGTAAGTATGAGTCCTTGGTGATAAGAAGGTCATAGAGTCGTGTACTTCATTGTAAAATATGTTTGAAGATTCAGCTTGAACTCAGGGGGAGCATGGTAACTTCAGTGCACTTCAGATCTGCAAAGAACTTCTTTCTACATAAGGAGAAAAACCTTATGTTGGTTTTGGTCCACCCTTTGCCCTTGATGACAAAGGGGGAGAGTGACATGTGACATGGTGTTTGAATAGGGGGAGAATATCATTATGATTAATGTACCTATATGATGTGGTGATCAAACACCATCGTGGTTTCCATCAAGTCCAAAGGGGGAGATTGTTGGCAATATGATGCAGAGTGTTGTCCTTTATGGCAACCCACTTGATGAAGATGATGGCAACCTACTTGATAAAGTTGTCCTTGATGGAATGTGTCTTGATGAACTTGTTAAATGATGTAAATCTGATGTATCTACAATGAGTACAGAAGGTAATGATGGAAGGAATGTTAGTATGTGCCAGAACATGATGAAAAGAGTATGTCTCAAGGCATACGCGGATTTTTCTAGACGAAGTAGCGTATGCACGCGGGAAATAACGTGCCAAGTCGCGTATGGGAAAAAGTGCTCTAAATTTGTAAAAATAGGGGTAACTACCATGGTATTGACCCATTGTATTGAATGATGGTTAACCTATGTGATCCCGTCCAGGAATACCATTGGAATTTATGTGGTTTTGACTCATGGTATTGATGAAGGGTAACCCTATATAAGGAGAAGAAAATCATTATGAAAATTGTGTGCAAGTGGTCTGGGTTTTATTGAATACTTAACTCTGAAGTATATCTGCATGGTTGAACTCTATTATTAATTGATAGATCTGAAGTCTATGGTGCACCTATGTTCATAGAGAAGGTTCAAGATCTCTAGATCTATAAATGAGAATCTCAAGGATGATCTGAAAAGAAGTGAAGAAGACTTGGCGCAAATCTGTTGAAGAAATCTGGGTAAGTTCATAGATCTGATCTGTTTTGTAAAACCTATCTTTCTCAAATATATACGCAGGTTTAGTGAATGAAAAGCGCGTGCATACGCGAATCTGCTTAATGAAAAGCGCGTATGGGAAGTCAGGGTTTCTCTGAAAAGTGTACAAATGTATACGCGGTTTCTCTTCATTGAAAGCGCGTACATACGCGGATCCTCTTAATGAAAAGTGCATATGGTATCTGAACCAATGGTTGCTTAAAGGGTGAATGTGTTTCTGCATATCTATTCTGAAGTCTGGGTTGTCTCTGATGTCTGGTTACAGTGGTCTCACTATTCTGTATGAAGCGTTGGGAAAGAATGTTTGTTGAGAATTAAAGGGTTGTGTTGAAGCTGTTTTGATCCAGTTTGAAAATTGATGAAACATGGTCTGTAGTGAATCTGAGGGTTGAAGCCTTCAGTCTGAAAGAAGAAGCTTTCTGCCAGTAAAGGCTGGTGTGAATATCAGGGGGTAGTGGCTCCCTTACAGGAGAGGCTGGTAAACGAGTGTAGGGGGTTGTTGCTCCCTTCCAGGTGAGGCTGGTAAACGAGAGAAGGTTGTAGCCTTCTATAGGTGTGTGCCTGTGTGCTGGTATGAGTCTACACCAGTACATGTTGTAAGAATTTTTCTTAATAATATAATTTTTAAGGCTGAGACGACGGCAGCGGTGGTTTTCTCCCGAATTGGGTTTCCACCTAAAAATCCTAGTGTTCATGTGTGTTGCCTATGTGTGATGATTACTCTATTCTTTCTGCACCTGTTTACTATTTTCTGAAATATCTGATGAATGAATAAAGTAATGATCTGAGTTAAGAATTGAATGCATAATTAGATCTCTGAGCATATACGAATTCAGTAAAGGATATCCGCGTATATACGCTGTTTGCCTTCAGGAAAGTAGCGTATGGGTTTTATGAAGGAAAAATAAAAGCTTCATTGTCTGCCGTAAATACTGATTCACCCCCCCGTCTCAGTATTTTTCCCAATAGTTTGATTGGAGGGAAGGGGATATTTTGTTGAAAATTGATTAAATAATTCTTTTTGCTTGACATAGAAACTTTAATTCACTATTTAGAGGTACGATGGTGAACTATTAAGGTAATATCCATAATCTTTACATTATTCAAAATGTTATTTTGTGAGTCTTGGATATTTATTTGATCCTGAAGGGGCCTATAAATAAATGTAAAAGGATTTTTATGACTTAGAAAGCAGAATATATTCCAAAAAAGTGGAAGGAGGATGTGAAGTGTACACTAGATGGTGAGACTTTTTCCTTCTACATGGGTTTGGTGCATATTTCATTATCCTCTCATAGAAGTTTCTGACCATTTTTCATTACTAAATTGTCTCATTTGTGCTACAAATACAATTGATTCCAGTGGTTTGTCCATGCAGTTGTTTAGTACTACATGTGAAGGCCATTATAATAGATTAGGGTTTTTGGAAGAATGGATAAGGAAGGGTTATCACAGAACCTTAAATTTAAGGAGCCTTCCCCTTGAAAATTCTTAGACTTAATAGAATTGAAGGACTGATCATTCTACAGGTCCGTCACGGCTGAATTCGTAGTGACAATTTTATTTCTATATGTAACCATTGTCGATGTCATCAGGAATGCACAAAGCAACGAGAGGATTCCTTGTGTTGGTGTGGCCATATTTGGCACTGATTGGTCTTTTGGAGGAATTATCTTCATTCACAGATATTTCACATTACGAATATCAAGTTCCCATTTATTCTTAATTAATATATACTCCCATGTTTTGGTGAGATAATCCTCTCACTCATTATTCAATTTGATAATGCAGGTGGACACATAAACTCTGCAATAAATTTTGGGTTGTTTGCTGCTCGAAAAGTGACTGTCAATTGAGTGTTACTGTATATGATGGCACAATGTGCGGATTTAGTATACGAGGTGGGGATTATGAAAGGATTTCAAAAGAGTTACTACTCCATTGGGGTAGGAGGATCCAATTGAGTGTTCCTAAGCTACATCAAATGAATCACCATCAGTACAAAAAATATCAGCACATACTGGTTTATATTGTGTTCTTTGCAATACACCCAAAGGCCACTGCTCATGACCGTCACATCTATGTGCATCCTAAATTCATCCATGAAGGAAATATATAAATATCATATGGTATTTTCTATTAATATCGAGGAGCTACTTGTATTTTTTATAGTGATATTTTGTTTATATGCAATAGCGAGTAGTAGTTTGGTAATGAATTGTTATTTATATCTATAGGTTAGTTATTATATTGTGATTTTTTTTATTTACATCCAATAGCTAGCTGTTCTATTTTTTATTTATATTCAATAGTCAGCTTAATGTTTTGTTTAATTTTATCTTAATATTCTGAATTTGTTTCATATAATTAATTTTTAGTGTTTGAGGGTATAATTGGCAAATAAATATAAAATATAAAATCTAAAAATAGCTATGCATAAAACGAAAAACCTTTTTATCCAAGGATACTATTGTGAATTTTTTTCACACAATTAAGAGTTCTTTTTATTGTGAATTTTTTTTCATATAATTAAGTGTTAGGGGTTGAGGGTATAATAGGAAAATAAATATAAAATATAAAATATAAAAAGAAGTATGCATATAAGTAAAATGAATTTTATCCAAGGATTGTATTGTGAGTTTTTTTTGCACAATTAAGAGTTTAGGTTTGAAGGTATAATAGGAAAATAAATAAAAAAATTACAACAAAAAAGATCTATTTTAGAAATGGAAATTTCTTTTAATGTTTCGACAATTATTCAAAAAGGGTTTGATTACAAGTTATGTTCAACATGCGTATTTTAAAGACAATACATTATATTACAAAAGTGCATTGCTAGGAAATTAAAGGTTTTTGTGGTGTAGTTTTTCAAATGTAGGACTCGGAATATCCACAGTAGTTATTTTTTCTGTAAAGTATCTTTGATTTGTATTCTCTTTACAACCTGCACATTAGTTTGCAATCGTTGATAAAATACGCATATACCTCCACAAATTTGAGTTTTGGTTTAATATGAAGTATTTTGAAAGAGTCACTCCCAAAATAGGTTTTATATTTGGTTTGATATTTGATATATAACGTTTACAAATAGTACCACTCAGAATAATCTAACCATAGCCTTAAAAAACATGAAATTATACTGGCTCTTCTATTTGAAAAGGGGTTATCATCTATTGCACCCTACTTAACTGCAATATTCATTATACACTTGCACTGCAGCTAGGGGTTGATGTGCTAGAATTTTATAGAAATGAAAAATACACCACTCGATATGTGAACATTTCATTATGTTGTGTAACTAGTCTAAGTTTTGCCTTCTGTTGTGAACTTTCGAGGTGGAAGGACTAATTTATTTTGAAGGCATCATCAAATTGGATGATACTTCACCATTAAATATTCTGATCTCCTACCATTGAACTTTAACATTCAGTATATGGAATGGGAAAAAATGCTCATTAACCAATTTGGACAGTAGAGTTGTTGACTTTGTCAAACCCTTTATTAAATTGAATTTCATTAAAAAAACAACTAAAAATTGATTTTCATTTTATGTCATTGAGAAGTCAATAAGAAAATAGATATAATGGTTTTAACATCATAAGTATTGCAAATTTCCAAGCATTTAATTGACATTTAAACAACTTATATAATGTTGCAATTATCTCAAAAAGGGAAATTATCTCCTGGAGGCTCTCAAATTTGCATTATCTTATGTAATGAGATTGGATTTAGAAAAACTTCGCATCATACACTTACATGCACAAATTTAAAATTTCTCTTCAACGGTCTCATAGATCTCAAGAATTGTCGACCAAAGAGGGTTAGAAAGAGTATTATTCAATTATAACTCAAACCATCGAATAATGATTCTGATGTGTTGGGAAACCAGCTCCAAAAATACAAGAAAAGAGATATTAACACCTTAGAAATAAGCCACTTCTAGGGGGAAACCTCCAATACATTACATGAATGAAAAATTCTTGGATGATGCAAATTAAAAAACCTTTTTCCCATATATAGGAGTCCATGGGGCCACAATGTAATCCTAGCCAACCTAACAATAATAATTTAAGGGCACAATAATAACAATATTGGGGCTACAGGGGTACAATAATAACAATAAGGGGGTTACAATAACAACAATAAGGGACTATAATAGTAATATAGGGACCTAGCATGCCCCTCTCCTTCAAAAAATTGTTGTCCTCAACACTTGAGTAGCTCTGGGTGCTTCGTATAAAATTCTCATCCTCCCATGTAGAATCTTCAGTGGGTAAGTTCTTCCACTTGATGAGATACTCTAAAATTGATCGATTTCGTAGCTGTCGAGTTCTTGTTTCTGTGACCGCTTCAGGTTCCAATATGATTTTTCCTTCGTCATGAATTTTTGGGAATATTTTTTGAACTGGAAGATTTTCACCTATAACCTCCTTTAATCATGAAACATGGAAAACTGGATGCACTCGTGAAGAAGCAAGAAGCTCCAATTTTTATGCCATAGTAATTTGGTGATAATTTATTATCCTTCATAGCTTTCTTGAGGGAAATTTGTTTGTATGGTTGTTGTCGTACAAATACGCAGTCTCCTACATAAAAAATTATCTCTCTACAATATGGATTTTCCTATTTTTTCCTTCGATTTTGTGCCAAATTTAGGTTATCCTTTAAGAGTTGGAGGACTTCTTTTTGATGCTCGATGTGATCTTCCACTACTTGAACCTTTGAATTTTCTCTTAAATATGATGTGATGGATGGTGGATGATATCCATAAAGTGGCATAAATGGGGTCAATTTTGCTGCAAGTATGGAAGGAAGTGTCATACCATCATTCAGCGAGAGGTAACCACTTGACCCATTATGTTCTTTTATCAGATACAAAACAACAAATATATCCTTCCAAAAAAAATTTTACTATCTCAGTTTGACCATCATATTCAGAATGGTAAGATGAGCTATGAGCTAATTGAGTACCCAAACAAGAAAATAACTTCGTCCAAAAATTTCTAGTAAAAATGGGATCTTTGTCACTTACAATATCCCTTGGGTTCCCATGTAGCTTTTGAATTGCATCCATAAATGTAGTAGCAACTTTACTTGCTTTAAATGGATAAGCTAATGCACAAAAGTGTGCATATTTGGTAAGTCTATCAACTACCGCCATGATGACACTCTTTCCTTTGGACTTAGGTAAACCTGTGATAAAATCCATTGAAATATCCTCCCAACGTTGACTTGGAATGGATAAAGGTTGTAGAAGACATGGGGTATTAATTGTCTCAAATTTATTCTGCTGGAAAACCAAACATTCTGCCACAAAATTTTGAATATCAGATTTAAGGCCATCCCAAAAAAAATCTTTCTTCACCCTGTGGTAAGTTTTTAAAAATCCTGAGTGTCCTCCTAAAGGAAAAGTGTGAAATTCCAAAAGAATATTTTTTTTTAGTTAGGAATTCCTACAAAGATATAAAAAATATTTGTACCATAAGGAATTATTCGTCCTTATTCCATTCCTCTCTTGCTTCGGTTATCCAATCTGGTTGGATAAAAGAAATGCTTCCACCTCTTCATTCTTTCTTCAGAGTGCACCTACAACAACATTTAGCTTCCATTTTTTGTAGATTATTTCAAATTCATAACCCAACATCTTTGTGACCCATTTTTGCCTCTCTTCTGAAGATAGTATTTGTTCCAAAAAAAATTTAAGACTATCATGATCATCTTTTACCTTGAAGTGTCTTCCCATTAGGTAAGTTCACCATTTATTTAGTGCATGTAGTGTTTCTAACATTTCCTGCTCCTAAATAGGTTTGTGTAAATACTTTACCTTTATTGGATGACTTTCAAAAGAAATGGCTCATCCTTCCTGCATTAAAACAACACCAATTCCATTTCCCGAGGCATCACAATCCACAATAAATGTTTTTGTGAAGTCTGGCATAGCTAAGACCAGTGCTAGGCACATTTCCTCTTTAATATGTTCAAAGGCCTTAGTTTCTTCAAGAGTCCATGAAAATGCATCTTTCTTCAATAATGTTGTTAGAGGTGTTGCTATTCTCCCATAATTCTTAACAAAGTTGTGATAATACCCTGTTAACATGAGAAATCCTCACAACTGTTTTATGGTTGCAGGGACTTTCCATTCCTTAATGGCTTTAATTTTGTTAGGGTCTACCTTAACACCCTCATGAGATACAATATGACCCATATATTCCACCTCTTGTAATCCAAAGAAACATTTGGATTTTTTTGCATATAATTGTTTCTCCTGCAATATTTTGAGCACCCTGTCAACATGTTCAACATGATCCTTCCAAGACCTGCTATAGATTAGTATATCATCAAAAAATACTAGCACAAATTTTCTAAGGAAGGGTTTGAAAATGTAATTCATCAACCCTTGAAATGTAGAAGGTGCATTGGTAAGGCCAAAAGGCATGACCAAAAATTCATAATGACCCTCATGAGTTCGAAATGTTGTTTTTGGAATATCTTCAGTCTTCATTCTAATTTAATGATATCCTGAATGAAGATCCAACTTGGTAAAATAAATTTCTCCATGTAATTCATCCAATAATTCATCAATCACAGGAATGGGAAATTTATCTTTAATGGTGAGCTTATTGTGCTCCCTATAATCCAGACACATGCACCATGATCCATGCTTCCTGTGTAACAATACTACAGGAGCAGAGAAATAAGTTTGACTAGGTTGAATTATATCTGCCTCTAACGTTTATGCAATCATATGTTCAATTTCTCTCTTTTGGACATAAGGATATCTATAAGGCCTAAAGTTTGGAGGAACATTTCCTGGAATCAAATGAATAGCTTGATCCTAATAACAAATAGGCGAGAGCTCTTTGGGAGTTTCAAACACCTTGGAATGATTGTCCAAGACTTTTTGGAGATTAGCACAAATAGATGATTTTGATGTTGGAACTTCTAGAGAGCATAATTGTGAAATTACACCTCATTGTTCTTTCTTTAGAAGATTTTTCATGACATTAGAGCTTATTATCTTTCCTGGCTTCCCTAAAATACTTCGTAATTCGACTTCCTTTCCTTCTAAAAAAAATTCAAGAAAAGTTCTTGAAAATTAAAAGCTACCGTCCCCAAAGATTGTAATCATTGTACTATTAATAAAACATCAGCACCTCCGATAGGAATGGAAAGCATTGGACAATTCAATACATATTCCCCCATGGTTAGCTTGATATTATGGCATTTTCAAGAGAAATTTATAGTTCCTCCATTTTCAACCATCAATTCACATTCTGGTGCTGGGTATAGGAAACAATTCAATTCCTTGGCTACCCTACAATGAATAAAATTATGGGTGCTACCTGAATCAATCAACACTATTACCTTTTTCTTCTTAATATGTCATCCTATATTGAGAGTTTGAGGAGTGGTAATTCCTAAAAATTCATTACACGATATGGTCAGACTCATTTCTTCCTCTTCTGAGGTTTGTTCCTGGTGTATATCCTCTTCTTCTTCATTTTCTTCTTCCTCTTCACAATCTATGTAAAATAATTTCTTCTCAGCACACTTATGTCCTTTAGTGTATTGTCCATCACAATTGTAGAAAATCCATTTTTCTCTTTTTTCTTCCAATTTTTGTGGTGTAAACCTTGTAGGTTGTGGAAATCTAGGAGTAGCAACACTTTCATATTTATAGAAGTGAGTGGTAGGCTTCCTTATCGCCATAATTTTACATTCAATTTTTCTTGCCAACCTGAATGCCTTCTCCAATGAATTAGGTTCCAAAACACGAAATTCATGTTGGATGTTATCCTTTAAAGTATCCATGAAGAGATCAATTATGTGTTCCTTTGAAATATTAGTTACCTTTATATTCAATTTTTGGAAGTCCTCAATGTGCTCCACCACTAAACCCTTTTGTTTGAGATTTATCAATTAGCTAAAGAAGGTGTTGCTTTTTGTATCCTCATAATGTGCTATCATTTGCTCCATAAAAATTGACCAAGTGACAATTTTTTATGGGAGCAAAGCCATTGATACCATACAAATGTATTTTTTTCTAAATGTAAAGTTGAAATGCGTAACATTTGTGTCTTTTGCACGATATTGAGATCAAAATATTGCTCCATCTGTAGTATCCATGTTAGGGGATCCTTGCCATAAAAATTCCTCATATCCATCTTTGGAATATGGTGGTTCTTTAATCCAACATTAGAGTTTATGAAATCACGATTAACATCTATTTTGTTCTCATCGTGATTTTCATCTACTATCTTTTCGCCATTAGGAATCATTTCTTGTATCAACTTTGAAAAACCTTCCTTCAAACCTTCCATGTCTTCCTTCAAACCTTAAATTTTTTATTCCATACCATCCATTTTATCTTCCATACCATTCCTCAAACCATCCATCATAGCTTCCAAGCCTTTCTTCAAATCATCCATCTTAGCTTCCATGTTTTTCTTGAAAACATCCATTTAATTTTTTGTTGGTCTTTGAGTGAGCGAATTTTGGTGCACTTGCTCTTGTAATTTTGATAGATAATGTTGAAATTCTCCATCTTCATGAGTCATAGTAGAGTACTCTGAGGGCCTAATGGGTGTTGAATTCTTTTTAGGAGGAATTTTAGAACCCAATACTGATATCTATTCTCAATAGGCCTTTCGAATCACTTAAAACTAATTTTTCAAACAAGACATATGCAATTTGAAAAAAAATAAATACACACCTTTTCTTGATTTTGAGGATCTCGATATTGAAACATAATTATCTCTATGATTTCAGATCTTCAATATCTGAAATTCAGCCATGACATAGCCCCATGAATCTTCTTTCAATTTCCATAGGTATGACTTGTTTTGGATTCTTCAAGGAAATGTTATTTCCAATGTCCCACAATGACCTATTATGGACTGGTTCAGTAGAGAGAACTTGTACGACTTGCCATGTGTCATTGCTTTCTCCTTTGGTTATGAAATTTACAGAAAGGAAAATACAATATGTGTACTTCTAGTCGCTTTTTACAAAATTCCAATCCAATGCTCAAAGAGAGAGAGTTATGAATATTTTCCCACGATCACCTCTTTGAGATCAAATTCAGGAGCCTGAAAAAGACCTAAGTTCCATAGATAATATCTACAAAAATATTGCGAACCAAGCTCTAAAATTTTGTGACATTGTTTCTCAGGATTTCAGTTTCGAGCTCTAAAAATTTCAACTTCTGAACCTTCGTGGAAAAAAAATTATAGCAAAAATTCCGCGATGACATTTTTAAGTGAAATTTAGGAGCCTGCAAAAAGACCTAACTTCCACAGATCATATCTCCAAAATTGTTGTCAACCAAGCTCTAAAATTTTGCAATGATTTTCCTCGAGATTTCACCTTCTGAACTTTTGTAGAACAAAATTTATAGCGAGAATGCCACTATGACCTGTTTGGAGCAGCGAAACCCTAGAATCCAGAGATCTGATACCAAATGTTGGGAAACCAACTCCAAAAATAGAAGAAAAGAGATATCAACGCCTTAAAAATAAGACACTTTGAGGGGGAAAACTCCAATATATTAAATGAATGAACAATTCTTGGATGATACAAATTAAAAAACCTCCTTTCTATATATAGGAGTCCATGGGGCCACAATATCATCCTAGCCAACCTAATAATAATAATTTAAGGACACAATAATAACAATATGGGGGTCGCAGGGCTATAATAATAACAATAAGGGGGTTACAATATGAACAATAAGGGACTATAACAGTCATATAGGGACCTAACATGATATATTGTGAAAAATCATAATGGTTATCATTACAACTGAACTATCAAACATTCGAGTATGCTACACTAGACAACGCTACATATGCACTAGGGTATGCTACAGGTGACAAATTGTCTGATGGGATCCATAATTAAGACTCATTTTCTTTAAGGAACACAAATATTTTCACACATAAAAAAAAAACAAAGGATGAAGTAAAATTAAAAATGCCATGGTCGTAAAACGACTTCACTTTGTGGATTGGCTATAAAGAAGTTATTATTGTACATAGTCTTAATTTTATGGATTAGCAAGAGAATAATTTCATACCAATTAAGGGTAAATATACCATGAAATATATGCAAGGTAATGAACAGGACCAAATCTTCACTTTGAAAAGGGAATTTTTTTTAATATTATTAAACAATTTGAGTTGACCTGTAATATGGATCATTTCGGAAATATTTCAACTACAAAACTTTTGTGTTCAGTGCCACAATGTAATTAAAAAATAATGATGGAATTCCATGACACAATATTTTGTTGAGGAAATGTTTCAAACACTTTAGGGTCAATAAATAATGCAAGAAAAAAATTCAAACAATTAGTGTACTTTTTCTAGAGGCATGAAATGGATGCACATAGGCAGAAGAATAACCATTGTGAATCTTTATTACCATCTTCGGTTGCATTCATTCAGATTTGAGTTGTGTGTTCATTAGCATGCCGCCATTTCTCTTTATGGTGTCTACAGGTGAAGTGCATGTGGGGATCGCAAGTCATTTCTACCCCTAGATATTCTCCTATAAACAAGGAGGTAATTTGGTGACCTCTCCTATTGTGCTCCATAAAATTCCTTCTGAACTTCTTTTCATGTGCTTTCAATTTCAATCTCGTTTATCTCTTAGTGCACCATTAAAATATTAATTATGATGTTGAACTCAACCCACATAGGAAAAACCATGAAAAGATATGATACAAAACCAAATCTCTAATCAAGAGATAATGTTAATCATCAAGACAGAAATATGTATTACATGGAATCATCACAAACATATTGTATGATATATATAACATTCGACATAGATAGAGATATTTTCTGAGGAAAACTTTACTGCAATCACTAATGTGGTTTCGAGGGCTTGTTTTGTGCATGAAACTTTCCCAGAGGTGACCCAAACAAGAATTGCAGGAGATAGGTTCACCACTTGAGATGTTCATGGATGAGCATCTGGAGATGAAAACACTAAAGTCATTTAGTTGTATGTATTTTTTTTCCCTAACTGTTAATATCTGCTAAGTATTTTTTTCTAACTAATAATATGATGGAAAAAAAAGATTCAATCGTCTAACATTCAATCCAACACTGGAAAGTTGTACATAGAGGCAACTCGGGGAGGTTTTTTTTCAAAGAGGAACACCTTACGATGTAATAAAGATAATTTATATTATGTTAGGTATAAGAATTTTGTGATACATAATTTGGATAAATTTATTTTGGCTCAATCACACCATATTGATTTGGTTGACGTTTTGAACTATGTAATCTGGTTCATCCTCAGGACAAGGTGAAGAAGCTAATCACTCTTAATGAATAAATAATGTGGATGCATCATTGTGTGCAGATGTATAATGAATATTTAATTTCTTTATGAAATAAAAATTTATTTATAAATAAGAAATAAATGTATTAATATTAAATATATAAATAAATAAATAATAAATTTAATAATATTAGATATATAATATATAATTTCTTTCACTCTGTTTTGAATTAATAGAAAATGAGTATAATATTAGGTACTTTTTTGAAAACATTATTAGTTCTAACTAATATATATATATATATATATATATATATATATATATATATATATATATATATATATATATATATATATATATATATATATTATTAGGATAATAAATTATTAAAACTTCTTAGAATAAAATTATTATATGATTAATTAAATTATACTGTTAATGTCAATACTTAGTGAAACAAAGAAAAATTTTAAAACACTTATCAATATGTCTTATTGGTGAGAAAGACACCGGAGTGAAAAATTCCATAATCACCTTTATTACTACCTTACACTTCTAAATACAGGCAACTTTCTCATTTCCTCATACCTAAAAAGGGAAACATAAGATTCAATACTTTTAAATAAGTTTCTTCCTCTTCTTAGACATCTTTCCACTTAAAAAATATTAAAACAATTTTCGATACAATAGTGAATTCTTAAAACATCCTAGATAATATAGTAAGTAAATAAGCCATAATCATCTTTCTTTTTTCCTCAACCCAAAATATACTGCACTGCATGTTTAGCTAGTGATAAATCATATAAATGAGGCACTTGATGCACCCAAAATAGAAAAATTCTTCATATTAAAACATTCTTGCAACCTTACCCCCAAAAATGATCAATTGATGATACATTACTTTACTAACACATGCTTGATCTCCCTCTAGATTAAGCTCTTTGCAATAGAGCCAGTGGAATTATTCATATACCTTCACAAGGTTTCTATATAATGAAAGACACAAAATAAATTTCCAATCTTTGAAGAACACTAGTGTTGCTTGTTTCATTAAATTGCAGACCCAAAAAAAAATTAAATGCCACATTGGAAAACTCTGGATAGTTTCACATTACAAATTCCAGCTTCCAATGTTGGTCTCTACATTGTAGTGACATAAATATTACAAATACGTTGCATTAAATGGAATCAAAAGAAATATCAAATCCTCTCTTAGTATGTGATGTCAATGGAAGTTGATTGTAGCTCGATAAGTACCTCCAAAAATCAAAGTAGCAGGAGTGACATTGTAAGCCACGATGGTCTCTCCAGTATTGTAAGAGGTGACTTTTAAGGATAAGGACTAGCCTTGCAAGCAAGTGAAAACCTGGTAAGACACTCCTCAATTGCTTGTCATGATCAACCACCCATTATAATTGCATTTGATAACCATGGTACTCATATCTCCTCCACCTCCAACATTCATCACGTACACGAGCCACAAACATTAGTTCCCTTGGAATTGGAATTTTATACCCCCCACTACTTGTGCACAAAGCCCTGCAATCACCATGAATAGTATTTTTAACATTCGCATTCATTCGATAAGAAAAAATAATAGGAAAATGAAATGGATATCGAATTACTCCAACCTTCGATGCATGACAAGGACAATTCTAGTGTGCCAGTCAGTTATGGTCATGAAGGCATGTTTTTATTTTCAAAATATTGTTGAGGAGGATTGAACCATCTGCCATTTCTATAATCTTCAAACGAGATGGGTGGAAACAAGTTTGTAGAAGTGGCGGTGGTGACGGGAGAGCCTCAAAAACACCATTTTGACTGAATGCACCATATTCGGAAACATTGCTAACACCCATATCCTCTAGTGTACAATGATGTGCTTAAGAAATTGTTTGAATGGCATAGCCATTGTGGAACATATTCCCACACCCAGAAGAACCACACAATTATATAGATGTTCGTAGACGAGGATTTTGAGATGCGAACAATAAAGGTTTTGTAGGTTCATTAAGAATCAAATACTTAAGTGAGTGAAGGGGTGGAACCCCAAGAAAACAAATTCATATTAAGTTACAGTTGAGTTTCAGCCATTCAAGGAGGAAAGTTAGTATCGAGAGTTTGTAGATCTGATAGGAAGAGAGGTATGTATTTTTTTTGCTAACTGTTAATGTGGGTTAATTGTTTTTTCTAACTACTAATACATCAACACACAAATCTTCAATCATCTAACATTCAATCCGGCATTGTAAATCTATACATAGTGGCAGCTGGCAAGGTTATTTTCAAAGATAAATTCCTTACAACATAATTATTATTCACAACCATCCTAAAAGCACAATTGACCAATATTATCATTATTACATATTATTAATAATTTAATCTAAAGGGTCAAATGAATTGAATTCATCAATTTCATCACTAACTTGTAATCACTTAAACTATTTCATCATGAGGCACTTTGTTTTCATGTGGTTTTCACATACTAAAAACAAGTAATGAAATTTAATAAAAATAATTAAATAAATATGTCTGATCAATTATTTACAAAATATATACATATAAAGTCAAATATACACAAAAAATCAAATTCAATGGATCAAATAATTTTAAATAATGGATTATATTATTAAAATAATATCAAGGACAACTTAGTAAATAAAGTAAATCACTGTTTTTTTAACATATTCCTATTTATCCAAGTGAAAATATGTTCAAAATGATAATAAACTTTACACTACATTTAAGTTCTTTCTATAACTGAAAAGTGCACAAAAAAGTTCACCACCATAGCCAAAAGGTGCACAAAACCTTTTACCACCATGGAAACCAACATGTCTATAGAACACGCACATACCATGGATATGTACAACTCATAAGCCTCATGACATGAGTACTCACAATCCATTAATAATAACCAACATTAATTTCACAAAATGATAGGGAGACACGAATATTTGATTTGTTTTGTTTTTTTGCAAGGTATAAAAGTCAGAGAAAATTTTGGGGATACGTACAATTCATCATGTCTATGTTATATATAGTCACAACTCATAATATTTAACACAACTTATTATATTTAAAATCAGCCAATATTCATTTAACTCTAGATCTATCATGTGGCGAAAGGGATAAAATATTTTAGGTGCAATTTTTTTCTCAAATTCTACATTAAGCAAAATTAGTTTCATTTTTTTATTGTTCAAGAAATTTTTTTGTTTATTAATCTTTTGGCACATGAAATAATTACACCTCGGGGTCATACTCAGTTATGGAATGTCTCTCCGCACAATAAGATATGTAACACCCACTTACTCGGCTATAGAATGTCTCTCTTCCCAATATAATAACTCCCACTTCTCCATTTCTAAAATGATAGTTTTATAGTGATATACAAATTTGATTTTTTTTCTTTCATATTTTTGGAGTATTATTATTATTATTTTAAGGAAATATTATTATTTCTTTGTAGGTTATAAATTTGCAGAATCTAGTTTATTTTAGGAAACCATATTAATTAATATAGAAACTAAAAATTATTAATGATAAAGTTAGAAACCATTATAATAATATATTTAGGCTTGAGGGTTAGCTCAATTTGTCGAGGCCCTATTGATAAACAACCTTTTTGTTGGGATTCCATATGGTCAATTATCCCCAAAATAATTGAAAAATTAAAGGGTCAAGAGAATTTTCACATAATAAAAAAAATTAATGTCACCCTAATTATAAATAAATAAACACATTATGTACATACATATACAGAGATAAATTCAAATATACACACAAAAATTCAATTTCAAGGAATCAAACATTTAAGAAAATTTCAATAGTTTTTAAATAAATTTAACCATATTACACAAAATTGGAGATGCAACTGTATTTCAAAATTCATATACACTATTTAATCTTATCCAAGAGAAAAAAAGAATTATGGCAAGGTTGAGATTTTTTTACTGAAGCTCTCAGAAGAAATCCTCATTTTTAAACTATTAAAACAAATATTTGAATTCGTCATCCTCTGAATATTCATATCTATAGCCATCATTGGTGAAAGGATCCATCTGCTTAAGTGTTCCCAAAGTTGTGACCTTCGATGTGGGTGGCCTTGAAAACATGTGAGTTAACTTGTTTGTGCTACAATTCTTTTACTTGACCTTTAAATGAAAGTATTGTAAAAGCTCCATTTGCTTGTAATTCCTAGTTTGTTTATCTTGATTGGAACATTTTATTGTTTTTCATCCATGTAAATACTCACAAAACCATTTTTAATAGTGGGACTGAGTTTGGAAAATTGGGATATGAAACCCTTTGGGAGAGTTTTGGGGCACAAATGATCTCTTTTCGGGGTGAAACTTTGTCACTTTAGTGTACCAATTTTCTTTCATATTCTATGCACAAAGAACTTTCCAATGAGGAAGGAGTCACCTAAATAAAATATTATAATCAAAATTTATGACTCAAAAATTTTCCTTCCTATTTTAGCACCATAATTCGAGAAAATGTCATGCTAGCCCCCATAACTCATGGAAAATATGTTTGTCACATTGTTATAATGTGTAAAACTCTAGAATAGTCCATAATTTAACTGTAGTTAAATGTTGAGGAGGTTAAACCTAACCACTAGTATATTATTGGGTTGTGTTATAACCTCGCCACTAGGAGGAGAACAACATCCACTTTTTTCAAGTGCATGTGTTCCATAAATGAGTAAGATAACTGAGAAGGATAGGAGGAGAGTACATAAAGAGTAATTTTGTAGTATAGTAGACCATGGGTCATGTTAGTGTCATTCTGTTTAGCTTGTCACCAGTGATCAAATATGCTCTTACCATGTCTTCTTAGTTCTCAAAGTCATATTTTTTTCATTTCATTAGGTCTCCAAATAAAAATTTAGTCATTGGATAATGTATCTAGGACTATTTAGACTCCTTTTAAAAATTTTACATGCTAGTCCTTGTCATCACTCAGTTAAGTGTAACATCATTCAAAGATCATCATTATCATTTCAGTCAACATCATCATGGTTTTCATTCATCTTAGTTTCACCATTAGGTCATTAGGGTTAAGGTCACCAAAACATGTCATTGCATTCATAAATTCGGCAAAGGAGGTGTGGTAATAGTTAATATTTTTAAATGAAGTTTGGTTTCAAAATGTAATTTATGTTTCATGTTATGTATTAATTTTCAAATTCCAAAGGTGCATAAGAAAGTTTCAAAGTTGCATAAGCCTTCAAAGATGAATGAAAATGCATGTTTTTGGGTACTAGTTTTGCACATTTTTCCTACAATTATCTTCCTTATTTTGATTTGTAGCCATAACCTATGGGATTATCTTGACCCTTTTTCCTACCTTTTTACCCTCACTTGTGTTTTTTCACCTTGCTTTCATTACCTTGTCAATTCACCAATTATTATGATCTATTATACCTTTTTATGACTAATTGATGGTACATGTTTGGAGGAAGGTCGATGGTCTTTGTGTTGTCCTTTCAGATGTCAAATATCCCAGACACGGAGTTCACAGGAGTAGTTTGGATGGTGCTTTTATAGCAAAGAGATGTTGTTACACCTTGTTGTTATAGACCCACCAACAAATCCTTGTTACATTATGTTGTTACAGAATTATTGGCGAACTATTGATAGAGTTGTAGAATTTACCACTCTTATCTATATTGTTGTTGATATGTCCTTTGGAAGTTGCACTAAAGCTGTGTTTTCGTTACAATAGTTGTAGGGGTTGTTAACATTATCGTTTCAGGATAACAACCTAAGGGAAGCACCGATTGTAGTATTTTATTTTCTAATCAGAAATATATTAGGAAATGGTTATAATTGTATGAGTTCTATTTTGATCAGCATGAGAATCGTAATTTATCCCTGGATTTTCTGATGTAACCACTATATATCTCTTAGCCCTATAAGTCGAGAGGTTAGCGAAAAACAACATTGTTTTTCCTATGTAACTATGTTCAGATTAATACAGACCATATTGTTATCATTGTTACATGTGTGATTCCATTTAGTTTCAGTTAAATTTCCTTCTCTACTTAGTAGAGATTGTATTGATTACAGTAGCTATATGTGTATGTAATTGTATTTCAGTTTATGTATCGTTAGAGTGTTTTTTATGCAGTTCAGATAAGAATATATCTGTTTTGATTTCTATAATTTATATGTTGTTACACATATGTTAATAGAAACACCATTTGGGTATTTACTGTGTGGCAAGCTAAACAGATCAATTGAAGTGTGATTTCAATCTTGCGGATTCTTTTATTTCTACATGAGTGATTTATTTCCATCATTTTACTTCAGCAATGATTTCTTTTATTTGAGATTACTTCTAGTTGGTGTATCGGCATAGAAAGTGCTGTTGTCATTGTAATAAATAGATTTACCTAGATTGATAATTAAATATGTGTTTTCCAGTCATTTAATAAGTGGTTCATATAGTCCAACATTTTTGCGCCATTTTCAGGAATGGTAGTGATGATCCAATCAATCAAAATTGTTTCTAGGAATCAAAATTTCCATGTGTTTTTATAGAGTGTCTCCAACAATACAATTGTACGGAAGTAATATGAGAGGTAAGAAATGGCACAATGCTCTAACAGGCTTGAGCGGGCTCACCAATGTCTTTATGGGACACTTAGGAATTGAATTTTGGGTGTTTTCTAGGACACCTTCAGCTATACAGTCGTTTTTCGGTAAGACGAGAGGTAAGAACCTATTCATCTCTCTAACAAGCTTGAGCGGGCTTACTATTGTAGAAACTGAAGCACTTATTAGATGAACTAATACGCATAGGGCCCATGTGTGCCAGTAGGACAACATCAACTTATACAAAAACCCTCCAATCTACTAACTATAGGAAAGTGTGGTCATAAGAAAGAAAAGAAGAGTGCATATTTGGGAATTAAAGCATTCTTTGCAGATCTGATTTCAAGGGTAGAGAAGGAACAGTCCATGTCATATCGAGCTAATAGGAAGACAGGACCATAAAAATAAACTACTATATCAAGGCCTGGATTTTTGGTGTCTGCAGTGGCTACACCTCACCATCCTTCAAACAACATATCCACTCCTGATATGAAAAATCCAGATTCAAAACAACCGTGGAGAATTATTGATCAGGATTTGAGAATTAAAGGACATAGAGGGACTAGTGGGGACCATCATGAACTTAAGAAACATCAACTAGATCATCATCAATTGGACATGGGTAGTGTTGTTAAACAATTGATCCTAGAGAAGCTTGATCATTTTTTTTTGTCAATCTTCAGTACACTCTATGGCCATTTCATCCAATCAAGAAGAATTAGCCATGGGGGACGAGAATGTTAAAACAGATAGCTCTATTATTTTTGAATTCCCAATAGTAGTGACATAGGACGAGGCTCCTTTGACGAACACCCCTTTATCATCCCTACCATCCTTTAAAGTGATGGCTGCTGGGGATCTTGATACCTTTCTGTTCAAATTTGATGTACTTTGTAGAGGTTATGACTATACTTCAAATGCCCAGAAGCTGAAATTATTCCCTACTACTCTGAAGGGAGAAAAATTAAGGTGGTTCATGAGATTGGGTGCTGGCACAATTTGAACATCGAATCATATGAGAGAAGCATTTATCTTTAAGTATTAGGACTGCAGCTATTAACATTATGACTAAATATCTCTGCATCTCTCTATGACTTAATGGACTTAGACCTACAACTACAGTTCCTGAACTAGCATATAGGTCCTGTGTTAAGCACAAAGGGATAATTGAAGATGAATATCAGATGTAGGTCCAGATCTATGGTGATCTCAGATGGACAGGCCATTCAGAACCTAAATCTTTATCTCCCAAAGAAGCCTCATATGGGTTTGAATAGTCCCTGGTGGGACGAATTTGCACCATAATTTGATCTTTCCCTACCACTTCTCACACTTGGAAAATCACAATACTTTAAACATGAAATACAGGATGATATTATTAATGGTTTATCAGTAATACATCGCCTATTTCATCGATTAGAGATTTGGGAGAAGAAGGCGAGTAAGATGTTAGCAATATGTCTCTTAAATCCTATCATATTGAATTGATTGTCCTTGATGGAAGCTATCACATCAGTGAAGGAGCAGAGGAAGCAATGTATTGTAGCAGAGGCACAAAGGTAGTAAAGAGAGGTAGAAAGGCAGCATAGAAGGAATTGCATAGAACAACAGAGGCAGAGGCTGAGGTGTTATTCTGATATTTACTACCTGAACTGGTTGATACACTAAATAATTACATTTCGGGAATCATAATCCAGGCCAGAGTCCCTTATCGCATCAGAGCATATAAGGCTAGCAGAGCAAGTTAACAAGAGGATGTGAGTGCGATTGAAGATCGGACCCGATGGGCGTATAAACAAGGATTAATAAGTGTTTGAGTTCCAGTTTTAATCGCATTGGAGACAAACTGTGTAGCAGAGTGTTTATTAAAAGACTTTCAATTGCTAGGAAAATCCGGACCCAATGGATCATTGAACTATATTTGAAATATGTTTGAATTCTGATAGAACACTGTTCTGAAACCACGAGCGGGTTTACGAAGCCGGATTTCTCATATCGCACCGCCTTTTGGAGATAAGTGGTTTTTTAGAGTTGGGGAGAGATTCCATAGAACGGGCGACACGCGTCCCTGTACGACTCCACAAAACCTCTTGTCACTGTGCGACATCGCGCATTATTGTTCGACCCAAGATGCCCAGCGAAATTGTTGAGCACCGTTGATTTGCAAAGGAGTCATCGGATGATGATCGCTTGATGAAGATGTGCAAATATTAACCAAAGTATGGAGCGGAAATTTTATTGGGTCGCTGATCATATATGTGCGCCCAGTTTAAATTATATTAATTGGGCCTTTTTAAATTAATAGTTGCGGGTTTAACAAAGGTTGTTTAAATTAAATATAAATTATGACGAAAAGCGATTGGGTCATCATATTACTCCAAATTTGGTGGAACGTATAAACCTAGGGGTTGACATATGAAGGTCATTACTAAAGGAAGTTGATTATGTGAAGTTGGCGAAATATGAGACATATGATGTAATAAACGTGGGTTAACATATGCACATAAACTTGGGGTCGATATATATATATATATATATATATATATATATATATATATATATATATATATATATATATATGTATATATATATATATATATATATATATATATATATATATATATATATATATATATATGTATGTATATATGTATATGTATATGTATATATATATATATATATATGCCTTGGGGAGTTCATAACAAAAGGAGGAATTGGATTAATATCTCAATCTCAGATTGAGATATTAAAAAGCCTTAGTTTAATTAATTGCCTGACCAAGAAAATAGAATAATGAGAATTGTTTGGGGTTTGGGTAGACCCCGCTGCATTATCTAATTCATCCCGTCTAGGAATACCGTCAGCGGTTTGGTGGTTTTGACTCATGGTTTTAATAAAAGGCAAAAACTATATAAGAAGAGGAGAATTATAGTACAATGTGTCCGTGCAGAGGGGTTGATAATGAATAAATCTCTTTAAGAGATATCTGCATGATTGTACTCTAATAGATCTGAATCTACGATGCACGTCTGAATATGATGAAGGTTCAAGATCTCTAGATCTAGAAATGATGAATCTCTAGGAAGATCTGCAAAATAAATGATGAAGACCTGCTGCAAGTCTGATGTACAAATTGAAGAAATTTGGTGAATCTGAGGGCTGAAGCCTTCAGTATGAGAATGGAATTTTTCTGCCAGTAGAAGTTGGTGTTAAAATCAGGGGGTTGGAGCTCCCTTCCAGTATTTACTGGATAACGAGAGAAGGTTGTAGCCTTCTACAGGTTGGTGCCTGCGTACTAGTATAAGTCTGTGCCAGTAAAAAATTGTAAGAAGTTTTCTTTATAATAAATATTTAAGACAGAGATAACAACAGTGGTCGTTTTCTCCCGAATTGGGTTTCCACCTTAAATACTTGTGGTCATGTGTGTTTCTTGTGTGTTATGGTTGATTCTGTTATTACTTCTCATGCTTACTACTTACTAAACATCTGATGAATGAATGATTCAATAATATAATTAAAGAATTAAATACATAAAAAGTAAAATGTTTTCCAGTCAGCTCTAAATACTGATTCACCTGCCCCCTCTTAGTATTTTTTTTCCAACAATTGGTATCAGAGTAGGTCCTTCTGAAAAGCTTAGCCGCTAGAAGGAAGATCAATCAAGATGAGCATTCAAGATGGAATAGCATCTATCAGGCCTCCGCTCTTCAATGGAAACAATTTAATCTTCTGGAAAACAAGGATGAGATCTTATATTTAGTCTCTGGGTGCATATGTATCTACTATTGTTTAAGTAGGATATCAATATCCAGCCGCAATACCAACATATCGAACGTAAAGAAAGAATTATGAAACAAATTCAAAGGAGGTTCATGCTCTATTGGGAAATCTAACTGAATTATAATTTGTCAAATTCATGCAGTTGAATACAGAAAGGCAATATGGGACAAAATCATTCTAAGCTATGAAGGTGATGCAAAGGTAAAAATTGCTAAACTCCAAACTCTCAGAATTCAATATGAGAACCTAAAAATTCATAATGAGCAGAGCATTACTAATTTCTTTTTATGACTTGATGATATTGTAAATCGTATGAGAAATCTGGGAGAAAAATAACCAAAACTACTTTGGTTGAGAAATTTTTAAGATCACTAACGAAAAAATTTGAGTCAAAAGTTTCTTCTCTTGAAGAAAAGAAGGATCTTCAAAATCTTATTGTGGTGCAACTTCATGGAATTCTAACTACATATGAAATGAGAAGAGGTGGGCCATCTGAAGTAAAAGAAGCCGTCTTTAGAGCTTTTACAAAAGGGAAAGAAGTTCAAGAGACAGGTGGATCAGGGTATATCTCAGAAGAAGATGAGGTAAATTTTGTAAGGAAACTCCAACTTAGCACAAGACGGTTTAGAGGTAAGCTTCATTTCAAATGTTTTTCTTGTGGAAGAGTTTGTCATTATGCTGCTAAGTGTCCTCACAAAGAAACACATGAAAAAGGAAAGGAAGTAGTAAGAAGCAATAAGAATCAGTTTAGCACTAGACAAAATTACTATACTCATGAAGATAGTGATGGCTTATCAGACAGTGAGGAAGAATGTGAACAAGATCTTATACTTCTCATGGAATTTGAAAAAGAGTCTAAAGAAGAAAAATATAATTTTATGGATGCCTTAGAGAAAAATGATTTTCTTGATGAAATCAATCAAATCAAAATATGCTTAGAAGAAAGTAAAATATCCATAGAAACTCTGAAAAATCAGCTTGAAGAAAAGGAGAAACATAATGAGAAATTAGAATGTGAAATAGTAAGTCTAAGAAAAGAAATTGAGAAAGTAAAGACTTTGAATCTTAGATTTTCTAAAGGATCTGAAACCTTAGATGAGATTATCAAGGTACAACGTTGTCCTCTTATAAATACAGGTCTTGAATATATCAGAGAATCTTCACAGGCTTCACCACCAAACTATCTAAAAGCAGCTACAGCCAACATACAACATTCTGTCACTTAGCAAGGGAATAAAGAATCTTTGCAGGTAAAGCATGACCATCTCAATTCAAAGAACACTAACAGGAATACCCTTCCAAGAAACACCAACCAACAGGTAAATTCGAGTAGAAGATTTTATGATCGCAGAAATTTCTTCTTTATTGGACAATGTTTCTCATGTCACAATTTTGGTCATAAAGCTGTTCAATGTGTTGCATATAAAACCATCATGACAAGAGAAGCAAGAAAGAAAAGGATTGATATTAGAACAAATAAGAATACATAAAACAAATTTTCCCCTCTTCAAAATGAAGTTGAATGTGCTTATTGCAATAACTTTGGTCATGAAGAATCTGAATGAAGGAGTAAAGTTCAGCCAAAAGAGTATTTTCCTTCAAGCTCCAAAGTGTGGAAAAATAAGGAATTATAGGTTGAAAATTGTGGCATAGTGTTATCTGTAGAAGGTGAAGAAAATCAATGGTACATTGATAGTGGATGCTCAAAACACATGACAGGTGAAAAAAACAAACTCCTTGCATACAGTGCTCTTGAAAAAGAAAAGAATGTTACATTTGGAAATGATACTCCTGCTGTCATTAAGGGAAAAGGGTCTGTTTTTCTAAAAGAAAAGGTGAAAGATAATAATGTCATGTATGTGGATGGATTAAAGCATAACCTGTTAAGTGCAAGTCAAATGTGTGATCAAGGAACTGAAGTTGTCTTTAGTTCAAAAGAATGTATGGTACGTGATCTTGATACAGGTAAAACAATTATAAAAGGAAAAAAAACTCCAAGAGACCTGCATGTATTAAAGAACTGCAAAGAACAATGTTACTTGAGTAAATCTTCAGAAAACTGGCTATGGCATAGAAGGTTGGGGCATCTGAGCTTCTCTCAAATCAACAAATCAAGCAGACTTAAAGTTGTTCTTGATCTTCCCAATATTACTCTACCTAAAAATATCATATGCAAATCTTGCCAATTCGGTAAGAAAACCACAGTACAATTTAATGCCAAGGAAGGATCATCAAGTAAGCCTCTTGAACTCATTCATACTAACATATGTGGACCTGTAAGGAAAAATTCGCCACGTGGTGAACAATACTATATCTTATTTATTGATGATTTCTCTAGAATGTGTTGGATTGAGTTTCTTAAACACAAAGATGAAGCATTTGAGAAATTTCAGATCTTCAAAGTACTAGTTGAGAATGAATTAGATCTAAAAATCAAGTTTCCTAGATATGATCGAGGAGGAGAATACACATCAGATGAATTCCTTGAATTTTGTGAACAACATGGCATAAAAAAAACATTTTTTTGTAGCTGGCACTCCACAACAAAATGGTGTATCAGAAAGAATGAATAGAACAGTTCAACAAATGGCTAGAGCTATGCTTGATGATTTCGGAACACCTGGCACATTTTGGGGAGAATCAGCACATACAGCAGTAGACATTCTCAACAAGGCACATGTTCATGTAAATAGTGATAAAACTCCATATGAACTATGGTATGGTAATCCTCCCACTGTAAATCATTTTAGAATTTTTGGAAGCAAATGCTTTATCAAAAGTAATGATGAAAAACTTGGCAAGTTTGAACCCGGAGTAGATGAAGGAATACTTCTTGGTTACTCCTCTAGGAGTAGAGCATATAAATGTTACAATAAAAGACTTCAGAAGATTGTTGAATGTATTGATGTTGTTATTGATGAGTCTCTTGTAGCTCCAAAAGAAGAAAAAGAAACAACAGGTGAAGACAATGATGACTTATATCCTTCTACATCAAATAGGAATGATATAGACAGTGAACCCAGTGAAGAACCCCAAGATTATTTATCTGAAAAAGCTCCATCCAGATATGTTCAAAAGAATCATCCAGAATCTAGAATTTTGGGAGAAAAGGGATCAGGTGTACAAACAAGAAGGACTCTTGTGGGATCTTCTAGCAATTTGGCATTTTTGTCCACTATTGAACCACACAATGTCAGTCAAGCTAGAAAATATGAATGTTGGATTCAAGCCATGAATGAAGAGCTTGATTAAATTGAAAAGAATCAAACTTGGGAATTAGTACCAAGACCTCATGACAAAAATGTCATTGGAACTAAATGGATATTCAAAAACAAGTTAAATGAGAATGGGGATGTTATAACAAATAAAGCTAGACTTGTTTGAAAGGGGTATGCTCAACAAGAAGTTATAGACTTTAAAGAAACTTTTTCTCATGTAGCCAGACTTGAAGCCATAAGAATGTTTCTTTCTTTTTCAAGATTCCAACAAATCAAAGTTTATCAAATGGATGTTAAATTTTCTTTTCTCAATGGTGATCTAGAAGAAGAAGTTTATATAGAACAACCAGAAGGATTCATTTTGGGAAATGATGAAAAACTTGTTTGTAAACTTAAAAAGGCTCTATATGGTCTCAAACAAGCTCCAACGACATGGTACTATCGTCTTGACAAATATCTTCATCAACAAGGATTTTCAAAGGGGTCTGCTGATAGAAACTTATACAAAAAAAATAAAAATGATAAACTATTGATTGTGGTTGTATATGTTGATGATATCATTTTTGGCAGTAATGAAGAGTCTATGAGTCAGAAATTTGCTTCTGTTATGCAGCAAGAATTTGAAATGTCTTTAATTGGGGAACTAACATTCTTTCTTGGCTTGCAAGTGCAACAAGAAACATATGGCATATTCTTATCACAAGAAAAATATCTTAAGCAAATTCTAAAGAAGTGTGGCATGGAAGAGTGCAAACCTGTAAGTACACCAATGATAACTGGATGTAATCTCAGTTCTCATGATGATTCTCCCATGGTGAATCAACCAGAATACAGATCTATGATAGGAAGTCTACTTTATCTCACTGGTACTAGACCAGACATTATGCATGCAGTTGGGATTGTGGGACGATTCCAAGCTAATCCAAAAGAGTCTCACCTTCAGGCTGTCAAAAGAATATTCAAATATCTGCAAGGAACTCAAGACTTTGGGCTATGGTATGCAAAGGATGATGATCTCACCCTTCATGCTTACACTGATGTAGATTGGGTTGGAAATTTTGATGATCGGAAAAGCACTAGTGGTGGTGCATTCTATATGGGGCCCCGGTTAGTATCTTGGTTCAGCAAGAAGAAAAGCTCTATTGCCTTATCTACAACAGAAGCAGAATATGTGGCTGTAGCATCATGTTGCACTCAACTTCTTTGGATGATGCAAACCTTACAAGACATTCAAATCAAATGTTCACCTCCTATCTCCATTATTTGTGATAATACAAGTGCCATTAGTATCTCAAAGAATCATGTTATGCATTCCAAGACCAAGCACATTCCCATCAAGTATCACTTCTTACCTAAACAAGTTCTTGAACAAAAGGTGAAGTTGGAGTGTGCTCCCTCCAAAGAACAAGTTGCTGATATATTTACCAAACCTTTACCTAGGGAAGCGTTCGAATATCTCAGAAAAAAGCTGGGAGTAATCTCTGCCATGCAAAAGATCATATCTACTTAAATACATAAGATTAAATTGGTTTTGAGGAGTTTTTGGGTATCTCTAGATGCACAGGCTAAGGGGGAGCATTGGTCAAATGGAAAGGATGCATTATTGGCATTCTAATTAATTTTTCTAGTCTGATCTCATCTTTGATCTTGTTTGTATAAGTTATTTCTGAAGATGCAGCATGATCTCAGGGGGAGCATGGTTTTGTCGGTATAAAGGTTTTTCATCTACCCTTTGCCCTTGATGTGAAAGGGGGAGAATGTTGTTGTCTAAATGTATTTCTGGTCATGGTTTCCATCAAGTCCAAAGGGGGAGATTGTTAGCAACATGTCTCTTAAATCCTATCATATTGAATTGATTGTCCTTGATGGCAACTATCGCATCAGTCAAGGAGCAGAGGAAGCAATGTATTGTAGCAAAGGCATAGAGGAAGTAAAGAGAGGTAGAAAGCTAGCATAGAAGGAATTGCATCGAACAGTAGAGGCAGAGGCTGAGGCGTTATTCTGAGACTACCCCAGCTGGTTGATACACTACAGAAGTACATTCTGGGAATCCTAACCCAGGCCAGAGTCCCTTATCGCATTGGAGCATATAAGGCCAGCAGAACAAGTTAACAAGAGGATGCGAGTGCGATTGAAGCCCGAACCCGATGGGTGTATAAACCAAGATTAATAAGTGTTCGAGTTCCAGTTTTAATCGCATCGGAGACAAACTGTGCAGCGGAGTGTTTATTAAAATACTTGTGATTGCGAGGAAAATCTAGACCGGATGGATCATTGAACTATATTTTAAATATGGTTGAATTCTGATAGAACACTGTTTTGAAACTACGAGCGGGTTTATGAAGCCAGATTGCTCATATCGCACTGCCTTTTGGAGATAAGCAGTTTTTTCGAGTTGGGGAGAAATTCCATAGAACGGGTGACACGCATCCCTATACGACTCCACAAAACCGCTTGTCACTACACACCATCGCGCATTATTGTTCGACCCAGGATGCCCAGCGAAATTTTTGAGCGTCATTGATCTGCAAAGGAGTCATCGGATAGTGGTCGCTTGATGAAGATGTGAGAAGAGTATCCAAAGTATGGAGCGGGAATTTAATTGGGTCGCTGATTATATATGTGGGCCCAGTTTAAATTATATTAATTGGGCCTTTTCAAATCAATAGTTGCGGGTTTAACCAAGGTTGTTTAAATTAAATATAAATTATGATGAAAAGCGATTGGGTCATCATTTTTACTCCAAATTTGGTGGAACGTATAAACATGGGGGTCGACATATGAAGGTCATTACTAAAGGAAGTTGATTATGTGAAGTTGCCGAAATATGAGACATATGATGTAATAAATGTGGGTTAATATATGCACATAAACTTGTGGTCGATATATATATATAGATATAAGCCTTGGGGAGTTCATAACAAAAGGAGGAATTGGATTAATATCTCAATCTCAGATTGAGATATTAAAAAGCCTTATTTTAATTAATTTCCTGACCAAGAAAATAGAACGATGAGAAGTTGTTTGGGGTTTGGGTAGACCCCGCTGGATTATTTAATTGATCTCGTCCAGAAATACTGTCAGCGGTTTGGTGGTTTTGACTCATAGTTTTAACAAAGGAAAAAAATATATAAGGAGAGGAGAATTATAGTACAAGGTGTGCGTGTAGAGGGGTTGATAACGAATACATCTCTTTAAGAGATATCTGCATGATTGAAATCTGATAGATTTGAATCTATGATGCACCTGTGGATATCATGAAGGTTCAAGATCTCTAGATCTAGAAATGATGAATCTCTAGGAAGATCTACAAAAGAAATGATGAAGACCTGCTGCAAGTCTGATGTACAAATTCAAGAAATTTGGTGAATCTGAGGGTTGAAGCCTTCCGTATGAGAATGGAAGTCATCTGCCAGTAGAAGCTGGTGTTAAAATCAGGGGGTTGGAGCTCCCTTCCAGTATTGACTAGAGAACGAGAGAAGGTTGTAGCCTTCTACAGGTTGGTTCCTACGTACCGGTATAAGTCTGCACCAGTAAAAAATTGTAAGAAGTTTTCTTTATAATAAATATTTAAGACAGAGACGACAGCAGCGGTGGTTTTTTCCCGAATTGGGTTTCCACCTTAAATACTGGTGTTCATGTGTGTTGCTTGTGTGTGATGGTTGATTGTGTTATTACTTCTCATGCTTACTTCTTACTAAAAATATAATGAATGAATGATGCAATAATATAATTAAAGAATTAAATGCATAAAAAGTAAAATGTTTTCCAGTCAGCTCTAAATACTGATTCACCCCCCCGCCCCTCTCAGTATTTTTTTTTTCCAACAATTGGTATCAGATCAGGTCCTTCTGAAAAGCTTAGCCGCTAGAAGGAAGATCAATCAAGATGAGCATTCAAGATGGAATAGCATCTATCAGGCCTTCGCTCTTCAACGGAAACAATTTAATCTTCTGGAAAATAAGGATGAGATCCTATCTTTAGTCTCAGGGTGTACATGTATGGGATATTGTTTAAGTAGGATATCAATATCCAGCCGTAATACCAACAGATCCAACGGAAAGAAAGAATTATGAAACAAATGCAAAGGTGGTTAATGCTCTATTGGGAAGTGTAACTGAATTAGAATTTGTCAAAGTCATGCAGTTGAATATAGAAAATACAATATGGGACAAAATCATTCTAAGCTATGAACGTGATGCAAAGGTAAAAAGTGCTAAACTCCAAACTCTCAGAATTCAATATGAGAACCTAAAAATGCATAATGGGGAGAGCATTGCTAATTTATTTTTACGACGTGATGATATTGTAAATCGTATGAGAAATCTGGGAGAAAAAATAACCGAATTTACTTTGGTTGAGAAAGTTTTAAGATCACTAACGACAAAATTTGAGTCAAAAGTTTCTGCTCTTGAAGAAAAGCAGGATCTTCAAAATATTATTGTGGTGCAACTTCATGGCATTCTAACTGCATATGAAATGAGAAGAGGAGGACCATCTAAATTCAAAGAAGTCGTCTTTAGAGCTTCTACAAAAGGGAAATAAATTCAAGAGACAGAAGTATCAGGGTATATCTCAGAAGAAGATGAGGTAAATTTTGTAAAGAAACTCCAACTTGGCACAGGACGGTTCAGAGGTAAGCTTCCTTTCAAATGTTTTGCTTGTGGAAGATTTGGTCATTATGCTGCTAAGTGTCCTCACAAAGAAACACATGAAAAAGGAAAGGAAGTAGTAAGAAGCAATAAGAATCGGTTTAGCACTAGAAAAAATTACTATACTCATGAAGACAGTGATGGCT
The DNA here is from genome assembly GCA_034641835.2 of Pinus albicaulis. Taxonomy (NCBI): domain Eukaryota; kingdom Viridiplantae; phylum Streptophyta; class Pinopsida; order Pinales; family Pinaceae; genus Pinus; species Pinus albicaulis. Next base: position 931,280,090 of record CM076573.1, read on the forward strand.
TATCAGACAGTGAGGAAGAATGTGAACAAGATCTTAGACTTCTCATGGCATTTGAAAAAGAGTCTAGAGAAGAAAAAGATACTTTTATGGATGCCTTAGAGAAAAATGATTTTCTTGATGAAATCAATCAACTCAAAATATGCTTAGAAGAAAGTAAAATATCCATAGAAACTCTGAAAAATCAGCTTGAAGAAGAGGAGAAACATAATGAGAAACTAGAATGTGAAATGGTAAGTCTTAGAAAAGAAATTGAGAAAGTAAAGACTTTGAATCTTAGATTTGCTAAAGGATTTGAAACCTTAGATGAGATTATCAAGGTACAATGTTCTCCTCTTATAAAGACAGGTCTTGGATATATCAGAGAATCTTCTCAGGCTTCACCACCAAACTATCTAAAAGAAGCTACAACCAACATACAACATTCTGCCACTTAGCAAGGGAATAAAGAATCTTTGCAGGTAAAGCATGACCATATCAATTCAAAGAACACTAACAGGAGTACCCTTTCAAGAAACACCAACCAACAGGTAAATTAAAGTAGAATATTTTATGATCGCACAAATTTCTTCTTCAATGGACAATGCTTCTCATGTCACAATTTTGGTCATAAAGCTGTTCAATGTGTTGCATATAAAACCATCATGACAAGACAAGCAAGAAAGAAAAGGATTGATATAAGAACAAAGAAGAATACATAAAACAACTTTTCTCCTCTTCCAAATGAATTTGAATGTGCTTATTTCAATAACTTTGGTCATGAAGAATCTGAATGTAGGAGCAAAGTTAAGCCAAAAGAGTATTTTCCTTCAAGCTCCAAAGTGTGGAAAAAGAAGGAATTATAGGTTGAAAATTGTGGCATAGCTTTATTTTCAGAAGGTGAAGAAAATCAATGGTACAATTATAGTGGATGCTCAAAACACATGACATGTGACAAAAACAAACTCCTTTCATATAGTGCTCTTGAAAAAGAAAAGAATGTTACATTTGGAAATGATACTCCTGCTGTCATTAACGGAAAAGGGTATGTTTTTCTAAAAGAAAAGGTGAAAGCTAATAATTTCATGTATGTGGATGGATTAAAGCATAACATGTTAATTTTAAGTCAAATGTGTGATCAAGGAACTGAAGTTGTCTTTAGTTCAAAAGAGTGTGTGGTACGTGATCTTGATACTGGTAAAACAATTATAAAAGGAAAAAGAACTCCAAGCAACCTGTATGTATTGAATAACTGCAAAGAACAATGTTACTTGAGTAAATATTCAAAAAACTAGCTATGGCATAGAAGGTTGGGCCATCTGAGCTTCTCTCAAAGCAACAAATCAAGCAGACTTAAATTTGTTCTTGATCTTCCCAATATTACTCTACCTAAAAATATCATATGCAAATCTTGCCAATTCGGTAAGTAAACTAGAGTACAATTTAATGCCAAGGAAGGATCATCAGGTAAGCCTCTTGAACTCATTCATACTACCATATGTGGACCTGTAAGGAAAAAGTCACCACGTGGTGAACAATACTATATCTTATTTATTGATGATTTCTGTAGAATGTGTTGGATTGAGTTGCTTAAACACAAAGATGAAGCATTTGAGAAATTTCAGATCTTCAAAGCACTAGTTGAGAATGAATTAGATCTAAAAATAAAGTGTCTTAGATCTGATCGAGGAGGAGAATATACATCAGATGAATTCCTTGAATTTTGTGAACAACATGGCATAAAAAGACAGTTTTTTGCAGCTGGCACTCCACAACAAAATTGTGTAGCAGAAATAATGAATAGAATAGTTCAACAAATGGCTAGAGCTATGCTTGATGATTCTGGAACACCTGACACATTTTGGGGAGAAGCAACACATACAGCAGTAAAAATTCTCAACAAGGCACATGTTCATGTAAATAGTGATAAAACTCCATATGAACTCTGGTATGGTAATCCTCCCACTGTAAATCATTTTAGAATTTTTGGAAGAAAATGCTTTATCAAAAATAAAGATGTAAAACTTGGCAAGTTTGAACCCAGAGTAGATGAAGGAATACTTCTTGGTTACTCCTCTAGGAGTAGAGCATATAAATGTTACAATAAAAGACTTCGGAAGATTGTTGAATGTATTGATGTTGTTATTTATGACTCTCCTGCAACTCCAAAAGAAGAAAAACAAACAACAGATGAAGACAATGATGAATTATATCCTTCTACATCAAATAGGAATGATATAGATAGTGAACCCAATGAAGAACCCAAATATGATTTATCTGAAAAAGCTCCATCCAGATATGTTGAAAAGAATCATCCAGAATCTCAAATTTTGGGAGAAAAGGGATGAGGTGTACAAAAAAGAAGGACTCTTGTTAGATTTTCTAGCAATTTGGCATTTCTGTCCACTATCGACCCACACAATGTCAGTCAAGCTAGCAAAGATGAATGTTGGATTCAAGTCATGAATGAAGAGCTTGATGAAATTGAAAAGAATCACACTTGGGAATTAGTACCAAGACCTCATGACAAAAATGTCATTGGAACTAAATGGATATTCACAAACAAGTTAAATGAGAATGGGGATGTTATAAGAAATAAAGCTACACTTTTTTGAAAGGGGTATGCTCAACAAGAAGGTATAAACTTTAAAGAAAAAATTTCTCCTATAGCCAGACTTGAAGCCATAAGAATGTTTCTTGCTTTTTCAAGCTTCCAACAAATCAAAGTTTATCAAATGGATGTTAAATTTTCTTTTCTCAATGGTGATCTAGAAGAAGAAGTTTATATAGAACAACCAGAAGGATTCATTTTGGGAAATTATGAAAAAAAAAATTGTAAACTTAAAAAGGCGCTATATGGTCTCAAACAAGCTCCAAGGGCATGGTACTATCGTCTTGACAAATATCTTCATCAACAAGGATTTTCAAAGGGGTCTGCTGATAGCAACTTATACAAAAAAACTAAAAATGATAAACTATTGATTGTGGTTGTATATGTTGATGATATCATTTTTGGAAGTAATGAAGAGTCTGAGTTAGAAATTTTCTTCTGTTATGCAGCAAGAATTTGAAATGCCTTTAATTTGGGAACTAACATTATTTCTTGTCTTGCAAGTGTAACAAGAAACAGATGGCATATTCTTATCACAAGAAAAATATCTTAAGCAAATTCTGAAGAAGTATGGCATGGAAGAGTGCAAACTTGTAAGTACACCAATGATAACCGGATGTAATCTCAGTTCTCATGATGATTCTCCCATGGTGAATCAACCAGAATATAGATCTATGATAGGAAGTCTACTTTATCTAACTGGGACTAGACCAAACATTATGCATGCAGTTGGGATTGTGGGACGATTCCAAGCTAATCCAAAAGAGTCTCACCTTCAGGCTGTCAAAAGAATATTCAAATATCTCCAAGGAATGCAAGAAATTGGACTATTGTATGCAAAGGATGCTGATCTCACCCTTCATGCTTACATTGATGCATATTGGTCTGGAAATTTTGATGATCGGAAAAGCATTAGTGGTGGTGCATTCTATATGGGGCCCCGGTTAGTATCTTGGTTTAGCAAGAAGCAAAGCTCTATTGCCTTATCTACAGCAGAAGTAGAATATGTGGCTGTAGCATCATGTTACACTCAACTTCTTTGGATGATGCAAACCTTACAAGACATTGAAATCAAATGTTCACCTCCTATCTCCATTATGTGTGATAATACAAGTGCCATCAGTATCTCAAAAAATCCTGTTATGCATTCCAAGACCAAGCACATTCCCATCAGGTATCACTTCTTACGTGAACAAGTGCTTGAACAAAAGGTGAAGTTGGATTATGTTCCCTCCAAAGAACAAGTTGCTGATATATTTCCCAAACCTTTACCTAGGGAAGCGTTCGAATATCTTAGACAAAAGTTTGGAGTAATCTCTGCCATGAAAAAGATCAGATCTACTTAAATACAAAAGATTAAATTGGTTTTGAGGAGTTGTTTGGTATCTCTGGATGCACAGTCTAAGGGGGAGCATTGATCATATGGAAAGGATGCATTGTTGGCATTCCAATTAATTTTTCTAGTCCGATCTCATCTTTGATTTTGTTTGTATAAGTTATTTTTGAAGATGCAGCATGATCTCAGGGGGAGCATGGTTTTGTCGGTATAAAGGTTTTTCATCTACCCTTTGCCCTTGATGTGAAAGGGGGAGAATGTTGTTGTCTAAATGTATTTCTGGTCATGGTTGCCATCAAGTCCAAAGGGGGAGATTGTTAGAAATATGTCTCTTAAATCCTATCATATTGAGTTTATTTTCCTTGATGGAAACTATCGCATCAGTCAAGGAGCAGAGGAAGCAATGTATTGTAGTAGAGGCACAGAGGCAGTAAAGCGAGGTAGCAAGGTAGCATAGAAGGAATTGCATCGAACAACAGAGACAGAGGCTGAGGCGTTATTCTGAGATTTACTACCCCAACCGGTTGATACACTAAATAAGTACATTCCAGGAATCGTAACCCAGGCTAGAGTCCCTTAGCGCATTGGAGCATATAAGGCCAGTAGAACAAGTTAACAAGAGGATGCGAGTGCGATTGAAGCTCAGAGCCGATCGGCATATAAAACAGGATTAATAAGTGTTTGAGTTCCATTTTTAATCGCATCGGAGACAAACTGTGCAACGGAGTGTTTATTAAAAGACTTGTGATTACGAGGAAAATCTGGACCCGATGGATCATTGAACTATATTTGAAATATGGTTCAATTCTGATAGAACACTGTTCTAAAACCACGAGCGGGTTTACGAAGCCGGATTTCTCATATCGCACCACCTTTTGGAGATAAGTGGTTTTTCGAGTTAGGGAGCAATTCCATAGAACGGCCGACACGCGTCCCTGTATGACTCCACAAAACCACTTGTCACTGCATGCCATCGCGGGTTATTGTTCGACCCAAGATGCCCAGTGAAATTTTTGAGCGTCGTTGATCTGAAAAGGAGTCATCGGACGGTGATCGCTTGATGAAGATGTGCGAAGATTAACCAAAGTACGGAGCGGGAATTTGATTGGGTCGTTGATCATATATGTGGGCCCAGTTTAAACTATATTAATTGGGCCTTTTCAAATCAATAGTTGCGGGTTTAACCAAGGTTGTTTATATTAAATATAAATTATGACAAAAAGCGATTGGGTAATCATTTTTACTCCAAAGTTGGTGGAACCTATAAACCTGGGGGTTGACATATGAAGGTCATTACTAAAGGAAGTTGATTATGTGAAGTTGGTGAAATATGAGACATATGATGTAATAAATGTGGGTTAACATATGCACATAAACTTGGGGTCGATATATATATATATATACCTTGGAGAGTTCATAACAAAAGGAGGAATTAGATTAATATCTCAATCTCAGATTGAGATATTAAAAAGCCTTAGTTTAATTAATTGCCTGACCAAGAAAATAGAACAATGAGAAGTTGTTTGGGGTTTGGGTAGACCCCGCTGGATTATCTAATTGATCCCGTCTAGGAATACCATCAGCGCTTTGGTGGTTTTGACTCATGGTTTTAATAAAGGAAAAAACTATATAAGGAGAGGAGAATTATAGTACAAGGTGTGCGTGCAGAGGGGTTGATAACAAATAAATCTCTTTAAGAGATATCTGCATGATTGAACTCTGATAGATTTGAATCTATGATGCACCTGTGGATATCATGAAGGTTCAATATCTCTAGATCTAGAAATGATGAATCTCTAGGAAGATCTACAAAAGAAATGATGAAGACCTGCTGCAAGTCTGATGTACAAATTGAAGAAATTTGGTGAATCTGAGGGTTGAAGCCTTCAGTATGAGAATGGAAGTTTTCTTCCAGTAGAATCTAGTGTTAAAATCAGGGGGTTGGAGCTCCCTTCCAGTATTGACTGGAGAACGAGAGAAGGTTGTAGCCTTCTACAGGTTGGTGCCTGCGTACTGGTATAAGTCTGTGCTAGTAAAAAATTGTAATAAGTTTTCTTTATAATAAATATTTAAGATAGAGACGACAGCAGCGGTGGTTTTCTCCCGAATTGGGTTTCCACCTTAAATACGGGTGTTCATGTGTGTTGCTTGTTTTTGACGGTTGATTCTGTTATTAATTCTCATGCTTACTTCTTACTAAACATATGATGAATGAATGATGCAATAATATAATTAAATAATTAAATGCATAAAAAGTAAAATGTTTTCCAGTGAGCTCTTAATACTGATTCACCCCACCCCCCCTCTGAGTATTTTTTTTTCCAGCAACTGGTATCAGAGCAGGTCCTTCTGAAAAGCTTAGCCGCTAGAAGGAAGACCAATCAAGATGAGAATTCAAGATGGAATAGCATCTATCAGGCCTCTGCTCTTCAACGAAAACAATTTAATCTTCTGGAAGACAAGGATGAGATCCTATCTTCAGTCTCTGGGTGCAGATGTATGCGCTATTGTTTAAGTAGGATATCAATATCCAACCGCAATACCAACAGATCCAACGGAAACAAATAATTATGAAACAAATTCAAAGGTGGTTAATGCTCTATTGGGAAGTCTAACTGAATTAGAATTTTTCAAAGTCATGCAGTTTAATACAGAAAAGGAAATATGGGACAAAATCATTCTAAGCTATGAAGGTGATGCGAAGGTAAAAAGTGCTAAACTCCAAACTCTCAGAATTCAATATGAGAACCTAAAAATGCATAATGAGGAGAGCATTGCTAATTTATTTTTACGACTTGATGATATTGTAAATCGTATGAGAAATCTAGGAGAAAAAATAACCGAATCTACTTTGGTTGAGAAAGTTTTAAGATCACTAATGACAAAATTTGAGTCAAAAGTTTCTGCTCTTGAAGAAAAGCAGGATCTTCAAAATGTTATTTGGTGAAACTTCATGGCATTCTAACTGCATATGAAATGAGAAGAGGAGGACCATCTGAAGTTAAAGAAGTCATCTTTAGAGCTTCTACAAAAGGGAAAGAAGTTCAAGAGACAGAAGGATCAGGGTATATCTCAGAAGAATATGAGGTAAATTTTGTAAAGAAACTCCAACTTGGCACAGGACAGTTCAGAGGTAAGCTTCCTTTCAAATGTTTTGCTTGTGGAAGAGTTGGTCATTATGCTGCTAAGTGTCCTCACAAAGAAACACATGAAAAAGGAAAGGAAGTAGTAAGAAGCAATAAGAATCTGTTGAACACTAGAAAAAATTACTACACTCATGAAGATAGTGATGGCTTATCAGACAGTGAGGAAAAATGTGAACAAGATCTTAGACTTCTCATGGCATTTGAAAAAGAGTCTAGAGAAGAAAAGGATACTTTTATGGATGCCTTAGAGAACAATGATTTTCTTGATGAAATCAATCAACTCAAAATACTCTTAGAAGAAAGAAAGATATCCATAGAAACTATGAAAAATCAGCCTGAAGAAAAGGAGAAACATAATGAGCAATTAGAATGTGAAATAGTAAGTCTAAGAAAAGAAATTGAGAAAGTAAAGACTTTGAATCTTAGATTTGCTAAAGGATCTGAAACCTTAGATGATATTATCAAGGTACAACGTTCTCCTCTTATAAAGACGGGTCTTGGATATATCAGAGAATGTTCTCAGGCTTCACCACCAAACTATCTAAAAACAACTACAGCCAGCATACAACATTCTTCCACTTAGCAAGGGAATAAAGAATATTTGCAGGTAAAGAATGACCATCTCAATTCAAATAACACTAACAGGAATACCCTTCCAAGAAACACCAACCAACAAGTAAATTCAAGTAGAATATTTTATGATCGCAGAAATTTCTTCTTCAATGGACAATGTTTCTCATGTCACAATTTTGGTCATAAAGTTGTTCAATGTGTTGCATATAAAACCATCATGGCAAGAGAAGCAAGAAAGAAAAGGATTGATATTAGAACAAAGGAGAATACATAAAACAACTTTTCTCCTCTTCAAAATGAAGTTGAATGTGCTTATTGCAATAACTTTGGTCATGAAGAATCTGAATGAAGGAGGAAAGTTCAGCCAAAGAGTATTTTCCTTCAAGCTCCAAAGTGTGGAAAAAGAAGGAATTATAGGTTGAAAATTGTGGCATAGCGTTATTTGCAGAAGGTGAAGAAAATCAATGGTACGTTGATAGTGGATGCTTAAAACACATGACAGGTGACAAAAACAAACTTCTTGCATATAGTGGTCTTGAAAAACAAAAAAATGTTACATTTGGAAATGATACTCCTGTTGTCATTAAGGGAAAAGGGTCTTTTTTTCTAAAAGAAAAGGTGAAAGCTAATAATGTCATGTATGTGGATGGATTAAAGCATAACCTATTAAGTGTAAGTCAAATATGTGATCAAGGAACTGATGTTGTCTTTAGTTAAAAGGAATGTGTGGTACATGATCTTGATATAGGTAAAACAATTATAAAAGGAAAAAGAACTCCAAGAAACCTATATGTATTGAAGAAATGCAAAGAACAATGTTACTTGAGTAAATCTTCAGAAAACTGGCGATGGCATAGAAAGTTTTGGCATATGAGCTTCTCTCAAATCAAAAAATCAAGCAGACTTAAAGCTATTCTTGATCTTCCCAATATTACTCTACCTAAAAATATCATATGAAAATCTTGCCAATTCGGTAAGCAAACGAGAGTAAAATTTAATGCCAAGGAAGGATTATCAAGTAAGCCTCTTGAACTCATTCATACTAACATATGTGGATCTGTAAGGAAAAAGTCACCACGTAGTGAACAATACTATATCTTATTTATTGATCATTTCTCTAGAATGTGTTGGATTGGGTTGCTTAATCACAAAGATGAATCATTTGAGAAATTTCAGATCTTCAAAGCACTAGTTGAGAATGAATTAGATCTAAAAATCAAGTGTCTTAGATCTGATCGAGGAGGAGAATATACATCAGATGAATTCCTTGAATTTTGTGAACAGCATGGCATAAAAAGACAGTTTTCTATGGCTGGCACTCCACAACAAAATGGTGTAGCAGAAAGAATGAATAGAATAGTTCAACAAATGGCTAGAGCTATGCTTGATGATTCCGGAACACCTGACACATTTTGGGGACAGGCAGCACATACAGAAGTAGATATTCTCAACAAGGCACATGTTCATGTAAATAGTGATAAAACTCCACATGAACTCTGGTATGGTAATCCTCCCACTGTAAATCATTTTAGAATTTTTGGAAGCAAATGCTTTATCAAAAATCATGATGAAAAACTTGGCAAGTTTGAACCCAGAGCAGATGAAGGAATACTTCTTAGTTACTCCTCTAGGAGTAGAGCATATAAATGTTACAATAAAATAATTTGGAAGATTGTTGAATGTATTGATGTTGTTATTGATGAGTCTCCTGCAGCTCCAAAAGAATAAAAACAAACAACAGATGAAGACGATGATGACTTATATCCTTGTACATCAAATAGGAATGATATAGACAGTGAACCCAATGAAGAACCCGAAGATGATTTATCTGAAAAAGCTCCATCCAGATATGTTGAAAAGAATCATCCAAAATCTCAAATTTTGGGAGAAAAGGGATCAGGTGTACAAACAAGAAGGACTCTTGTGGGATCTTCTAGAAATTTGGCATTTCTGTCCACTATTGAACCACACAATGTAAGTCAAGCTAGAAAAGATGAATGTTGGATTCAAGCCATGAATGAAGAGCTTGATAAAATTGAAAAGAATCACACTTGGGAATTAGTACCAAGAGCTCATGACAAAAATTTCATTGGAACTAAATGGATATTCAAAAACAAGTTAAATGAGAATGGGGATGTTATAAGAAATAAAGCTAGACTTGTTTGAAAGGGGTATGCTCAACAAGAAGGTATAGAATTTAAAGAAACTTTTGCTCTTGTAGCCAGACTTGAAGCCATAAGAATGTTTCTTGCTTTTTCAAGCTTCCAACAAATCAAAGTTTATCAAATGGATGTCAAATCTTCTTTTCTCAATGGTGATCTAGAAGAAAAACTTTATATAGAAAAACCAGAAGGATTAATTTTGGGAAATGATGAAAAACTTGTTTGTAAACTTAAAAAGGCTCTATATGGTCTCAAACAAGCTCCAAGGGCATGGTACTATCGTCTTGAAAAATATCTTCATCAACAAGGATTTTAAAAGGGGTCTGCTGATAGCAACTTATACAAAAAAATTAAAAATGATGAACTATTGATTGTGGTTGTATATGTTGATGATATCATTTTTGGAAGTAATGAAGAGTCTATGAGTCTGAAATTTGCTTCTATTATGCAGCAAGAAATTGAAATGTCTTTAAATGGGGAACTAACATTCTTTCTTGGCTTGCAAGTGCAACAAGAAACATATGGCATATTCTTATCACAAGAAAAATATCTTAAGAAAATTTTGAAGAAGTATGGCATGGAAGAGTGCAAACCTGTAAGTACACTAATGATAACTGGATGTAATCTCAGTTCTCATGATGATTCTCCCATGGTGAATCAACCAGAATACAGATCTATGATAGGAAGTCTACTTTATCTCACTGGGACTAGACTAGACATTATGCATGCAGTTGGGATTGTGGGATGATTCCAAGCTAATCCAAAAGAGTCTCACCTTCAAGCAGTCAAAATAATATTCAAATATCTGCAAGGAGCTCAAGACTTTGGACTATGGTATGAAAAGGATGCTGATATTACCCTTCATGCTTACACTGATGCAGATTGGGTTGGAAATTTTGATGATCGGAAAATCACTAGTGGTGGTGCATTATATATGGGGCCCCGGTTAGTATCTTGGTTCAGCAAGAAGCAAAGATATATTTCCTTATCTACAGTAGAAGCAGAATATGTGGTTGTATCATCATGTTGCACTCAACTTCTTTGCATGATGCAAACCTTACAAGATATTCAAATCAAATTTTCACCTCCTATCTCCATTATGTGTGATAATACAAGTGCCATCAGTATCTCAAAGAATCCTATTATGCATTCCAAGACCAAGCAGATTCCCATCAAGTATCACTTCTTATGTGAACAAGTGCTTGAAAAAAAGGTGAAGTTGGAGTATGTTCCCTCCAAAGAACAAGTTGTTGATATATTTACCAAACCTTTACCTAGGGAAGCGTTCGAATATCTCAGACAAAAGCTGGGAGTTATCCCTGCCATGCAAAAGATCAGATATACTTAAATACAGAAGATTAAATTGGTTTTGAGGAGTTGTTGGGTATCTCTGGATGCACAGGCTAAGGGGGAGCATTGGCCATATGGAAATGATGCATTGTCGGCATTCCAATTAATTTTTGTAGTCTGATCTCATCTTTGATCCTGTTTGTATAAGTCATTTTTGATGATGCAGCATGATCTCAGGGGGATCATGGTTTTTTCGGTCTAAAGGTTTTTGATCTACCCTTTGCCTTTGAAGTGAAAGGGGGAGAATTTTGTTGTCTAAATGTATTTCTGGTCATGGTTGCCATCAAGTCCAAAGGGGGATATTGTTAGCAATATGTCTCTTAAATCCTATCATATCGAATTGATTGTCCTTGATGGCAACTATCGCATCAGTCAAGGAGCAGAGGAAGCAATGTATTGTAGCATAGGCACAGAGGTAGTAAAGAGAGGTAGCAAGGTATCATAGAAGGAATTACATCGAACAGCAGAGGCAAAGGCTGAGGCGTTATTCTGAGATTTACTACCCCAGCTGGTTGATACACTAAATAAGTACATTCCAGGAATCGTAACCCAAGCCAGAGTCCCTTATCGCATCGGAGAATATAAGGCCAGCAGAACAAGTTAACAAGAGGATGCGAGTGCGATTGAAGCCCTGACATGATGGGCGTATAAACCAGGATTAAGAAGTGTTTGAGTTCTAGTTTTAATCGCATCGGACAAAAAATGTGCAGTGGAGTGTTTATTAAAAGACTTATGATTGCGAGGAAAATCCAGACCCGATGGATCATTGAACTATATTTGAAATATGGTTGAATTCCGATAGAACACTGTTCTGAAACCGTGAGCAGGTTTACGAATCCAGATTTCTCATATCGCACCGCCTTTTGGAGATAAGTGGTTTTTTCAAGTTGGGGAGAAATTCCATAGAACGAGCGACACGCGTCCCTGTACGACTCCACAAAACTGCTTGTCACTGCGCGCCATCGCACGTTATTTTTCGACCTAGGATTCCCAGTGAAATTTTTGAGCGCCGTTGATCTGCAAAGGAGTCATCGGACGGTGATCACTTTATGAATATGTGTGAATATTAACCAAAGTACGAAGTGGGAATTTGATTGGGTCGCTGATCATATATGTGGGCCCAGTTTAAATTATATTAATTGGGCCTTTTCAAATTAATAGTTGCAGGTTTAACCAAGGTTGTTTAAATTAAATATAAATTATGATGAAAAGTGATTGGGTCATCATTTTTACTACAAAGTTGGTGGAACGTATAAACCTGGGGGTCGATATATGAAGGTCATTACTAAAGGAAGTTGATTATGTGAAGTTGGCGAAATATGAGACATATGATGTAATAAACGTGGGTTAACATATGCACATAAACTGGGGGTCGATATATATATATATATATATATATATATATATATATGCCTTTGGGAGTTCATAACAAAAGGAGGAATTGGATTAATATCTCAATCTCAGATTGAGATATTAAAAAGCCTTAGTTTAATTAATTGCCTAACCAAGAAAATAGAACAATGAGAAGTTGTTTGGGGTTTGGGCAGACCCCGCTGGATTATCTAATTGATCCCGTCCAGGAATACCATCAGTGGTTTGGTGGTTTTGACTCATGGTTTTAATAAAGGCAAAAAATATATAAGGAGAGGATAATTATAGTACAAGGTGTGCGTGCAGAGGGGCTGATAACGAATAAATCTCTTTAAGAGATATCTGCATGATTGAATTCTGATAGATCTGAATCTATGATGCACCTGTGGATATGATGAAGGTTCAAGATCTCTAGATCTAGATATGATGAATCTATAGGAAGATCTGCAAAAGAAATTATGAAGACCTGCTACAAGTCTAATGTACAAATTGAAGAAATTTGGTGAATCTGAGGGTTGAAGCCTTAAGTATGAGAATGGAAGTTTTCTGCCAGTAGAAGTTGGTGTTAAAATCAGGGGGTTGGAACTCCCTTTCAGTATTTACTGGAGAATGAGAGAAGGTTGTAGCCTTCTACAGGTTGGTGCCTGCGTACTGGTATAAGTCTGTGCCAGTACAAAATTGTAAGAAGTTTTCTTTATAATAAATATTGAAGACAGAGACGACAGCAGCGGTGTTTTTCTCTCGAATTGGGTTTCCACCTTAAATACTAGTGTTCATTTGTGTTTCTTGTGTGTGATGGTTAATTCTGTTATTACTACTCACGCTTACTACTTACTAAACATCTGATGAATGAATGATGTAATAATCTAAGTAAAGAATTAAATGCATAAAAAGTAAAATGTTTTCCAGTCAGCTCTAAATACAGATTCACCCCCCCCCCCCCCCTCTTAGTTTTTTTTTTCCAATAGAAGATGATGTAATTATTGAACATATAAAAACAACTCCACTTACTATCAGTGTTCTCATTGAAATCAAAATTGGAAAATGTTTAAACATCAATCTTAACCTGACTGTTGAACAAAACAAATTGTTGATACAACTATTATAGAAATACAAAAAGGTATTTGCATGGGACTATATCGATATGAAAGGAATACATCCTACCCTATGCACTCACGACATTTACCTTAAAGAAGATTCCAAACCTGTTAGACAACCTTAGCACCGAATGAACCTTGCACTTAAGGAGAGATTAAAAGAAGAATTGCAAAAAATCCTTAATGCTAATTTCATCTACTCGATTTCTGACAGTCAGTGGGTGTCTTGACTTGTCATAGTTCCAATGAAGAATGAGAAATTGAGGGTCTGCGTTGACTATAGAGATATTAACAAGGCCACTCAAAAGGATCATTTCCCCTTACCATTTATTGATCAAGTCCTGGACACTCTTTCTGGAAAAAAGTTATTTTCATTTCTAGATGGGTTTAGTGGCTATAATCAAATACAAATTTCTCCAGAAGAACAAGATAAGATGACCTTTACTTTTGCATAGGGTTCTTTTTCATATAGAGTCCTTCCCTTTGGTCTTTGTAATGCACCATAAACATTTCAAAGGGTAATATTAGGTATTTTTTCCGATCTTTTGAATGATTGTCTTGAAATTTTTGTGGATTATTTTACACCCTACGGGGATTCCTTTGAGACAACATTAGCTAATTTGGAAAAAGTGTTGGAATGTTGTGAACAAACTAATGTTTCTCTAAGCACGGAAAAGTGCCACATGATGATGACCGAGGGGATTATGCTCAAAAATTTAATTTCAGCAGATGGAATAAAGGTAGATCCTGTAAAAATAGAGGTAATCTCAAAAGTCCTGACCCCTAAGACTCCGAAAGAAGTACATAGTTTTTTGGGACATGTAAGATACTATAAGAGGTTTATAGAGAATTTTGCAAAAAATGCATCTCCTTTATTTTCATTACTGATGAAAGAGGTGGAATTTGTGTGGAAAAAAAAGTGTGAGCAGGCCTTTTTAAAGTTGAATAAATCTGTAACAAAAACACCTATTTACGAGGACTAAACTGGAAACTGTCGATTCATATTGCTACAGACTCATTTGACATGTCTGTGCGTGTTGTTTTTGGGAAGCTGGAGGATAAGAAGCCTCACGTTATATATTAAATCAAAAAGAACTTGAATCCAGCATAACTTAACTACAATGTAACTAAGAAAGAATTCCTAGTAGCAGTGCATGCTATCAACACATTCCAACACTACATCATCGAGTACTCAGTATTTGTACACAATGACCATGCTGAAATTCAATTTTTAATGAACAAACATGTTCCTAACGATAGAGTTAGATGATGGTTATTGATGTTACAAGAATTTGACATTACTATTTTATATAAACTCGGAAAAGATAATATAGTTGTTGATTTCCTTTCTAGATTGACTATAAGTTATGTCTACACTACTACTGGGGACTCTTTTCGAGATAAGTATATTTTTTCCATTTCTACTGACTCACCATGGTATGCAGATGAAGGAAATTACCTTGTTGTAGGAAAATTCCCACACCAATTTTCTTCCAAGGAGAAGAGGATGATTATACAATAGAGTGCTACCTACTCCTACGTAGAAGGAAATATGTAGCACACCGTGCCAGATTTTCCAATTAGGTGATGTGTGAGAGAAGATGAGGTATTTGAGATCCTAAAGGCTTGTCATGAAGAACCTTCTGGAGGAAACTTCACTAACAAGAGGACAGGACATAAATTACTCTCATCAGGGTACTATTGGCCAACCATATTCCAGGATGCCAAGAATTTTGTGAAAGGATGTGATAGTTTCCAAAGGATAGGCCAACCTCTAAAATTATATGAGATGCTATTATAGCCTAAGATAGTAATAGAACCATTCGAGAAATGGGCCCTGAAATTTGTGGGGCCAATCAATCCTTCATCACAAAAAAGAGCATACATATTGTTCTACAGTGATTATGTCACAAAATGGGTTGAAGCAAGGGCACTAACTAGAGAAACAGAGAAGGCTCTTTCGGACTTCTTGTTTCTAGATATTTTTGTTTGCTTCGGGATACCCAGAGAGATAGTGACAGATGGGGGTCATCAGTTCAAATCTTACTGGAACGGGAATTTGGTTGAGAAGTATGGAATCCATCATAGAACCACCGCACCCTCTCATCCACAAGAAAATAGGCAAGCAGAAAGCACCAGCGGTCGAATAAAATGGGTTGAGAAACTTCAAAAGGTATTGTGGGCTTAAAGGAAAACATGGAGGAATACTACAATATTCTCACCATATGAACTGGTGTATGGTAAGAATCCCTTATTCCCCATAGAGTTCGAAATAAATACATTAATAACAACATTGCAGGTCGATCTGGATTTGAGTACAGCACAGACTCAAAAATTGGAGCTGCTCAATGAGTTGGAAGAGAAATGATTGGCTGCCATCCAAAAGAAAAAAATCACCCAACGGCAAAGAGCAAAATGGCATGATAGGTTTATTAAGAGGAAAATTTTCCAAAAAGGAGATTGGGCTCTTTGGTATGACTCAAGGTTCAAATATTTCAAGGGCAAGCTCTGAACCAGATGGTTGGGTCCTTATGAAGTGCATACAGTATTTGACAATGGGACTATACAATTGGTTAATAATGACAATGCTTAGATGCCATTAATGGTTAATGGGCACTTTCTAGAGCTATATCATCAACCCGTTTCGAAGGAATAATTTGTCAATATTGACGTGGATTCTGATCTTCATATTACAACAACAGGGGAACATTCTCCTCTGCAGCCTTAAAATTTGAAATTCCAATAAGTGAAACAGTTGAAAACCACCTTTGTGGTAGCTGTTACACCTATTTAAAAAATAAATAAATAAAAATTAAGAAAAATTAAGAAAAAAATTAAAAAATTAAAAAAAAGAAAATAATAATACAAAAGAAAAACAAAAATAAATCTAATTGCAAAAACTCCTTTTTGGGGTGTAGTCAGAAAACCACTAGCAGTTGAAGTCAATTATCATGGCAGCAGTTACACTCATGTTTTTCACTTGGTAATATCATCTTCCCCTTCTTATCCATGTCATAGGATGATTGTATTCATGTAATTTCTTTTTCAGTACCAATTTTTTTCTGATTATTATGTTTTTCTGAGAATAATTTAAAAGTTGTCTTGCTTGTTATATATGTGATAGCCAATAGCCACGAACATTTTTCTTTGTAATTCATTGCATAAACAATAATAACTATGTTGGCTAAACAAAAAAAACAAGAGTGCTACATGCGGGATGTTGTCAACTCATGTCTTCTTCCAATGTCACCTCGGGTATGTCATTAAAAAGGTAAATACCTATTTTTTTGAAGATTAAAACACAAGTATATCATTTATGTTATTCTGCATGGATTCAATGATTATTAATAATGGAAACATGTTATTAATCCCTTCATTTATAGGAGTATACTATCATAAATTTATTGCTATGTTAATTTTTCCTTTAAATTACTGAAATTTGTTAAAATCATATTACAATATCAATGATCAACCATCACATTATGCACCATATTATTGGACTTCAAAATATTAGAAGGATCAATCAACATGAAAGAACCACTATGATTCCAATATTTCTAACTCCCATTCAAATATTTAAACACCTTCATCTAAGTTATTTTCATTATTTACACATTTATTTTTGTACATTTATAATAAGTTTTTAAATTTAATTAGCATTTGAAAGTATTGGATAAACAAAAAATATATTTTTTTGTCTGATTTTGTTTTCTATATATTTAATTAAATATTTAAAATTTATTTAATAGAATGTATATATTTACTCTCATTGTGGGTGAGTCCATTCCCTATATAATATAAAATTCATATCTAATCTCAATCCAATTGCATTATGTTCATCACCACATAGTGTTTCATTTTTTCTAGAACACTTTCTGTCACTTCGAGTTTCAAAATATATATTCAACATTAGTAAATATATGTCATATTTTAATCTTATAACTAAAATTTTCTACTCAATATTCACTTATACTGGCATTGAGAAAAAATGAAATTTCCCAGTTGAATCCAAACATGCATTGAGAAAATTATTATCAAAAATTAAAATTTCCTAATTCAATTCAAATAATCTCATTATTGGAAAACATATAGGAAACAACTTACCATTCGATTCTTATCATTATCATTTCATGTAATCATATTTAAGGAAATTCTCATAAATAGTGGATTAAGAATGACTAACGCATGTATTGGGATTTTCATGTCCTTAGTAAAGAGATCTTGATACTTTATTTGAGAAAAAAGCTAAGAAGATAATAATGTCAAAAAGTAAAGTTATTTTCCATTAAGAAGATTTGAATATTTTCCCAAATATATTGTTGTCATCATTTAGTGCAATATGATGCTCTTGCAACCTTGGTACTTGAACATTTTTTTCTGGGTTAAATCTCATAAATAGATTGTTAAAACACAATCATTCTCCACTTCTAAAACCATAACAAGGAGAAAAAATATTCTTCAACTATACACATAAATAGAAAAGTCAAAATTCTATTATGATATGAATCTTGTTATAAAAATAAAACGATGTAATTGGAAACTAAAGGACACATGTTAGGGGTAGATAACCTAAATACTCTCTATGTCATAATTTCCATTATAAATAAGACAAATTCTATTATGATATGTGAATATTGTTATAAAAATAAAATGATGTAATTGGAAACTAAACGACACATATTAGCGGTAGATACCCTAAATACTCTCTATATCACAATTTCCATTATAAATAGGATAATCTAACTATTAGTTGTTTTTTCTTTCTTTTGTGGGAATCTAGCAATATACCTTTGGACAAGATTGTGATTTTTTTATTTAAAATGATTGAGTGGGATTTTTTATTTACAATGATTATGAGATTCTACATATAATTTATCTACCATGGGCCACTAGGATTCTACAAATTACATAACCTTAGACAAGTTCAATACCATTAAGTTTGAAAGTTTAATTCCTCTAAAATAGTTTCTATTCTCAACCCGTCCCCAACCCATCTCCTTAAGCTTTGACCTTGTGACATGCCCAAAACTAAACTTCAGGCAACCAGCTATGTACACCTCATCGGTTTCTAAATTGTTTTATATAGATCATTTATATTTTGTCATATATATCATCTTCTTACATAATCTACCTAGAAAAAATTCTAAAAAATGGTTAAAGAAAGAATTTCTAAGAAAATAAATTCTAAATAATAGCCTATGCTTTCTAGTCTTTAACCCAATACCTTATTTTATTTAGATGTAGTGGAAATTCATCCAATCTATTGTTGTGTAAATTTCTCTGATTATAATTTGCAAAATGCAAAACCCGAATGTGTTTTGCATTATGAGCCTTATTATTATTTACATTTACACGTAATTAGCAAGATTTGAATCCGAATTGTTGTTGACCAATTATACTACAACAAATTTCCTGAATAAAAAGCCATAGCTTCTTGAAAAACAATCCTATTGCGAAAATTTTGAGCTTTCATTTCTTTGTGATTTTTACAACCATATTGATACAATGATAAGCATTAAACTCTTGCACACATCAATCTGATTTAGTAAAGAAAAAACTAAATGGAAGAGTCCGCGGAAAAATGCAAATGATAAGCCAAAATGACACTAGAACAATAAAACAGATTTTATACACACATTTTAAACTGAAGAAAAAATCCCTTTCAAGGATTTAAAAAATTCAGAAAAATTCCCATTCCAAGGTTTAAAAAATTCGCCACTAACCTTAACTGGGAGGAGAATGGGACAAAATATGAGTTACAAAGCACCAATAATGTGAATTGCAGAAAGTATGAGTTACAAAGCACAAAGAAATTAAAGATTTCTTGGATACGTTCCTGGCAATGCAATGAAGGTACAAATTTGACCGTTTCTTTTTTCGGTAACCAAAATTGTTACAGCCCGTTTGTGTTTTTGGGAATGAAATTATCAAAAATGCCCTAAAAAATGCGCACGTAGACTCTAACTACTTCCATGCAGCCCATCAGTGTTTTTGCGAATGAATCTATCAAAAACGCCCTAAAAAATACGCATGTAGAGTCCAACCCTTGCTATGGCTATCACTGCTGGCTCTTATACTACGTAAGGTAAAGTGTGAATTCAGTAACTGTATGTACAGAGATGGAGCTGGATATACAACAACCACTATAACAGAACTCTTAATTATATCAGATATTAACACTCCCTGGAACAGATTAACAATAAGCACCAGAGGTTCCACAACATTTAACGACGATTAATTCGATATAGCAGGGCTTTTGAGTTTCTTTCTTCTTAATGCTTGAAGATGCTAAGCACGTTGCGTCAGATAGTTGAACCAGTCACCCCGCTTCCTTATCATCAGGTCTTCCATCTGTTAAGGTAATAATATCCAAATGACAGAAATGAGAATAAAATAGTCATGGTTACACGAACTTTATTTTCAATGGAAAGTAAGTATGTGTTTTCTTAGCCGAACTTCAACGAAAGGTGAATCCCATGGAATCTCATCTACAAGACAGTGATTGATGTTCTCAATATTTTCGAACTGCGTCATGCATGTATCCATCCATGTTCACATATGTATTAGCCCCAATCCCAGGTATTAATTCTAAAAATTGTGCCACCGTGTATGGTTAACCATGTTGGTTTTTTACATACTTAATCGTTAAATGTAATAAGGAGAGGAATGGTACCAGTACCCAACCCTCTGCATCAACTTTTTGTTTTAGAAAATCATCTTCGCGTAGATTTTGCGGACTAAACCAGTAATGCATTGGCTGCTATATCATTCTCTCCAGTGTGAATCCTGTTAACTCTGGGCTAAGAGGAACTTTTTCTGATTGACGAGTTTTTGTCTGATGATCTTGAGGCCGGGTAAGTCACTCTCCCTTTTCCGGATGGTGAGGATAAGCCAGGTGGTGGAACTATTTGTCCAGGAAATCCCTTCGCCTGAAGATACACTTGGAGATGAAATGTTGTTGTAGGTACGTGACAATTAATTGGAGTGGCAAGAACGGGTGGAAACGAAATATTATTATACAGACCATGACCATCACCATAGATAGGAGCAGCATGAGGAGGACGAGGAACTAAAGCATCCAGAGGAATAGGTGGATGTGAAATACTATTGTTGTATGGAACTGGACCTTGACCATAAATTTGATAAGAAGGAGGAGGAGAAACTTGATGTTGAAAATTAGTGTGTGCTAGTCTAGGCGTTAATGTCGTCGGAGCAGAAAATTGATGTCGAAAACTTTTGTGCGTTGGTCTAGGAATTATTGTGGTATGTACTTGATGTCGTCATGGATCTGCGAATATGAATAAACTATGTTGCATGATTTTGTGGAACGTGGAAATGTTGGGAACTTGGGTACGGGTGTCCGGAATGGCTATAGCTTTCCCTAAAAATTACAGGAAACGGCTAATTGGGAGCGGTAATATTATTATAAAAAAATGTTTTTTTTAATTACATAATTTATCTTTGGAATGTTGTATTGTGGCATATGGGTCTGATACTTTGTACCTGTCAAAGGAGCATCAATGTTACTAATTCTGGAAATTTCAAACAGATCATTGATTCATTTACTAACTTAATATACTTTTTTATTATGAAAAAATATAATATCTTTACAAGAACCAGTCTAGAGAGTTTCTCTAAAACTGAAAGGAAATGAAACTAACATACTAATGGCAAGAGGAATTTCACATAAGGGAAGAAAGAAACTAGAGTTTAGACATCACATAAAACAGGATTGAAAAATGAAATAGCCCCATAGAAGAGCTCACAAACAAAAAGGACAGAAAAGAAGAAATCCTTGAAAATTTAAAGCCCTCAAAATTAGAGTTTAAATGCCTAGAAAAAACAAATTATTTGGAAACTCAGTGAGGTTACTAGTCATAGAGAATCGCTGCTTTAGGCACTATTTGCAAATAAATGCAAGGTTGCGCTCTTAAACAAGTTAACAATTACAGTGATGGAGTGAATGGAGGACAAACTTTATGCAAGATTGTGAGTGAGTTTGGCGAGAAAAATAGTTTTTTTGTCTGTACTTTGGGCAGAGAATTTTTTTTTGGTAGATTTTGGGGAAAATTTACATAAATGAAGTTTCTTTTTTGGTAAAAATTACTAAAAATGTTTAAGGAAGTTTTATTTTCACATCAAGTTTTGTTGGAAATGCCAGAACGTCAATCATCATAGTGGTTAAAGATTCCATAACGTGCCCCATCTCTAGTCATAGCTCCTACCGAAAATGGTAAGCTCCCACACAGTTCCAAAGCTCCCGAGAACAAAGGAACCTCTGGAACGAGTTTCCCATTTCTCGAGAACGGTTCCTGTTAGTATGAATCTTTCGTCGTAAAATATCACTTTAGCTACGCATAAAAAATAGCCCTAACATCGATTATGGCTGCAAAATATCTTTAAGTCTACTACACAAATTTAGATCTAAACACAAAAAGACATTAAGCAGATAAAATATAATATGGCTCCATGCATCCAATAGACAAGACAAGAACAAAGTGTTTAAAAGAATGATTTGTATTATATTAAAGAATGGGGCACCTGAGAGGAAAACAAGAAAGGTGTTTTCCGGTTCTCCTCGATGGGATGGGTTCTTGAAAGTCCTCAGCGTTTCAGATCTAAAATTCCTCTCTCTTATTGTGGTAGAAAACCCTGACAAACATAGAACTCAATGGGAGTTCATAAAGCAAAAATGGAAAATGGTGACCAAGAATAGATCTAGTGTGATCTAATGCAATGAAGGTGACTAATGAATGGGGAAAACCCTTCTATTTATAACAAAATATTGGGGTGTTCTAGAACTCGGTGCATGAATAAAATATTATTAATAAAATTCTAGAATCACCCTTTAGGAATATTTTATTATATTTGTTGGAGGGAAAAGGGTTTTTGACTTGGGTCAATTCCTTTATTTGTAAATAACAAATAAATAAATGATTTATTTATTATTTAAGGGAAATGAGGGGAATATAATTAAATAAATAATGGTTTATTTAATTATTTATATTTTATTTAGTCAAATTTAACTAAGAATATTATTTAAATAATGATTTAAATAACTTATTCTTAGGAAATAATCAAATAAATAATGATTTATTTAATTGATTTCCTTGTTTTGGGTTAAATATGACCATATAATATAGACAAATGTGGTGAAAGAAATTTTACTTAGGGTAAAATTGGTCTTACATGTTGTACTTGGGTTCATCTAATGACAATAGGTTAGATGACCAAAAAAATGGTGTAACAGTTCCCATGCAACAGAGCAAATAAACGAATGGTTTGTTGATCATGTGTATTGGAAAAACAATACCAACACAACTTTCCACAAAAAAAACAATACATTACATTGCATTTGTAGTGGTTGAAGAGGTCCTAGCCTCTGCCCTTTCCCTTTCCCTTGCCTTCCAGGTGGAACCTGTCGCTATCTCTTGTCTCCTTATGGAAATTCATTTTCCTTGCTAGTATTAGCCATCTCTTCTCTCTAATATTTTTGTAAAATCAATTTCGGTTCAGTGACTTATTTTTCTCGCCACTTTATTGCTATTTATATTTCAATTAAAAAACCCAATTAAACATAATATGAATGCTTATATCCCAAAACTACAAATATATTCATGTTCATCGATGGATTATGTGGTGGAGGTTGGCCAATTTACCTTTTTTTTCATTAAATTGTTGGGACTACATTTTATTCTTGACTTACAAAAACCCACTTGTTAATAGAACATGCCAAAAGGCTCATGCTATGGATACGTATAACTGATACATACAGCTCGTGTAACTCATACATACACCTCGTGATATGGATACCCACAATCCATAAATAACAACTCATTTAACAACTCTTTTCCAAACTCATAAGACTTTTGGATATTTTTCTAACTTTTAAATATTATTATTGTTTTTTTTTTAATTATAAAATTTTGGGATAATTCCAAGGATACTCACAACCCATAACCCATCATACTCATCTCATACTCATCTCATGGATACTCACAACTTATCATATTTAAAAAATTAATTGAGAAAAAATCATTGCTTCTCACTATTCAAAATATATTAATATATTTAGCCTAAGTGTTAGCTGAATTTGTGGAGGGCTCATTGCTAAAACACCTTGCCATTGGTAAATTACTTTACAATTGCAATAAGAATCATTTCTCCCCACCACCCAAAATAAATTGAATCTCCTTAACATAATAATCATTAATCCCCCACACACAAAATAAATTCACTTAACAATTCTTATTATTATTATTATTATAGCGTATTAAGTGTGTCCATAGAATCTATGTGGGGAGAATAACAAGTAGCAATTGCACTAGGTATTCCAAAGAAAACCACATAAGGCATAAACATTATGTCAAAATTAAATATTATACAACCTTTCCAACATATATTTCCTCTCAAATAACAAGTTAATATCGTTTGATAGGAGAGAAGTGGATCTTTTGATGAGTATCAATTAAATAATTCTTTTCGCTGACATAACAACTTTAATTGGCTATTTAGAGATGTGATGGTGAGCTATTAAGGTAACATCCACCAGCTTTGCTTTATTCAGAAGGCCATTAAAATATATTAGGGTTTTTGGAAGAATGGAGAAGGAAGGGTTATTAAAGAACCTTTCATTTTAGGAGCCTTCCCCTTGCAAATTTGTAAAGTTAAGAAAATTCAAGGATTGGTCATTCTACAGGGCCATGATGGCCGAAATCATAACAACAATTTTTTTTATGTATGTGACCATTTCCATTTTCATAGAGAACATGCACAAGAGTGAGAGGAATCTGTGTGGTGGGGTGGGCATCTTGGGCATTTTTTATTGCTGTTTCGAAGGAGTTATCTTCATTCCTGTATATTTCATATCATGAATAGCAGGTTTCCATTTCTTCTTGTTTAATATATACTCCCATGTCATGATCATATAATCTCCTCACTGATTATTCAATTTGATAATGTAGGTGGAAATATAAACTCTGTAGTAACTTTTGGGTTGTTTGTTGCTCAAAAAGTGACTCTCAACCTAGGATTACCATATATAGTGGCACAATGTGTGGGTGCAGTATGCGGGGCAGGAATTGTGAAAGGATTGCAGAAGAGTTGCTACTTCATTGGGGTAGGAGGAGTCAATTCAGTGTCCTGGGGCTACACCGAATGAACTGCACTCACAACAAGAATTATCGGCACATACTGGTTTATATCATGTTCTTTGCAACAAACCCCAAGGCCATTGTCCCCACTGTCATTTCTATGTGCATCCTAAATTCATCCACGAATCAATAGCTAGTCATGATTAGATAATGATTTTCTATTAACATTTACAAGTTAGTTATTATATTGCAATTTTTTGTATTTATATCACGTAGCTAGTTGTTATATTTTTTTATTTACATTCAATATATAGCTTAATGTTTTGTTTATTTTTAGCTCTACTAGTACACTGGTAATTAAAGATCAAAAATTGAGTAATAGTTGTACTCTAATATTGTTTGGTATATTTAATTTGAAAGATTTATATTTTTTCCCCATTTGGTTTAATAAATCAAGAAGTTGAAGGAAGGAGGTTGTTGGAATTTGTTTTTTTTAATTTTCAATTTGTTTCAGACAATTAAGAGTTTTCTTTTCTATTGTCATTTTTTTCATATAATTAAGTGTTAGGGTTTGATGGTATAATAAGAAAATAAATATAAAATAATAAAAGAACTATACATAAAAGGAAAATGCTTTTTATTCAAAGATAATATTGTGAATTTGTTTCACATCCCTAACGTTTGAAGGTATAATAAGAAAATAAAAAAAAATATTACAACAGAAAAATTATGTAGAAATGGAAAATTGTTTTAATGTGAGGAAAATTATTTACAAGGTAGGTTCAACTTGAGAATTTTAAAGAGAATACATGCTATTACAAAGGTGTATTTGAAAGAAATATAAAACTAAAGTATATTCGGTTTGTATTCTCTTTACAATCTACATATTAAGTTGCATTCCATGATCACAAATGCATAGTCCTTCACAAATTTTAATTTTGGTTTAATATGAAGTAGTTTGAAAGAATCAATCCAAAAATTGGCTTTGGATTTGATTTGATATTTTGTATATAATGTTTACAAAGAATGCCACTCATAATAATTTGACCATAGTCTTAAACAAATTCTAATTATAGTGACTCATGTATTTGAGAAAAGGCTGTCATCTATTGCATCCTAGTTGACTCTAATAGTCATTTTCCACATGCATCACAGCTAGGGGTTGATGTGCTGGAATTTTATAGGTGAAAATGTGAAGTTGGGAAACACTTTTTGCCCTTTTTTGATGTTTAAAATTGTAATTTTCTATTTTTTTTCAACTTCAACTCCACTAAACTCATATTTTTAATGCAAATTATGGTTTGACATAAAAACAAGAATTCTAGATAATTGTCTTACCTTCATACCCATATTTTTTTTTTTTAAATATTGACATATAGAGGGGTAAATTTGTTGTTTACTAACTGCATATACTTGAAATTATAGAAATGCTAAATACACCACTCAAAAGGTGAACATTTCATTGTGTTGTGTAACTAGTGTAAGTTGTGTCTCATGTTGTGGAATTTTGAGATGGAAGGATTGATTTATTTTGAATCTTCTGATCTCCTACAGTTGAGCTTTAATTTTTAGTAAATGTAATGTGAAAAAATGCTCATTAAATAATTTGGACAGTAGAGTTGTTGACTTCCTCAAACCATTTATTAATTTTAATTTAATTATAAAATCAACTCATTTGATTTTGATTTTATGGTATTTTAAAACACTTATCGATAAATTTTACTTGTGGGAAAAAACCTAGAGTGAAAAATGCCATAATCACCTTTCTTACTACCTCACACCTCTAACTACAAACACCTTTCTGATTTATTAGTACCTAAAAAGTGAAACTTAAAATTCAATATTTTTAAATAAATTACTTCCTCTTCTTAAACATCTTACCACTAAAAACAATGATTAAAACAATTATTAATACATCTGTGAATTCTTAAAACAACCCATATAAGATAGTAATTAATTAATCCATAATTATCTTTATTTTTTTCCTCGCCTAAAAAAATTCTCCAATGCATGCTTATCCTGTGAAAAATCATATGAATGATGCACCTCATGCACCGAGAAAAGAAAAATGCTTCATATTAGAAAATTCTTTCGACCTCACCCCAAAAAAATGGTCATATGATGATACATTACTTTACTAACACATGCATGGTCTCCCTCTTGATTAAGCTCTTTGCAACAAAGTTAGTGGCATTATTCATACATTTTCACAATATTTCTATATAATAAAAGACACAAAAGACGTTTCCAATCTTTCAAGAATGCTATCGTTGTTTGTTTCATTAAATTGCAGCCAAAAAAAAATTAAATTCCAAAATGGAAAACTAAGGATAGTTTCACTTTAAAAATTCCATCTGGTAATGTTGGTCTCTATAGTGAAATGACAAGAATATTACAAATACGTCAAATCAATGACATAAAAAAAAATTCAAATCCTCTCTCAGTATGTGATCTTAGTGGAAGTTGACTGGAGCTTGATAAGGTCCTCCAAAACTTCAAGTAGTAGGAGTGAAACTATAAGCCACAATGGTCTCTCCAGTACTGTAAGAGGTGACTCTAAAGGATAAGGATTGGCCTTGCAGGAAAGTGAAACATTCTAAGATGCTCCCCAATTGTCGGTCATGTGGAACCACCCATTATAACTGCTTTTTACAACCATGGTATTCATATCTTCTGTACCTCAAACATTCATCATGTATATCAGCTACCACCTTGATTTCATTTTTAATTGGAATTTTATACCCTCACTACCTATGCATCAAACCCTACAATCACCCCCGATAGTATCATGAAGATTCACATTCATTCCATAACAAAAAAATAATAGGAAAATGAAATGAATATGGAATGTATTTAACCTTCGATACATGACAGGGGAAATTCCAGTGTGTGATTTAGCTATGTTCATGAAGGCGGGCTTTTCCTATCAAAGTTTTGGCAAGGAGGATTGTGCCATCTTCCATTGTTGGAATCTTTAAACCAATTGAGAGGACATAAGCTTTTAGAATTTAAAGTGGTGATGGGAGAGCCTTGAAAACACCATTTTGACTAAATGAATCTTATTTGGAAACACTGCTCGCACTCGTATCCTCCATTGTACAATTTTGTATTCAAATCCATTCTCTGAGTGTCGTAGCCATTGTGGAACAAATTCTTGTACCCAAAATAACCACTTACAATTATATATATGTTCCTAGACAAGTGTATTGAGATGCTAATGCTAATGGTTTTGTAGGTTTATTAATAATCTAATACTTCAGTGAGTGAAGAGTTGGAACCCCAAGTGATCAAATTCATAGTAATTTCTAGTTTGGTTTCAGTTGTTCAAGTAGGAAAGTCAATTTTGAGAGTTTGTAGATCTGACAAGAAGAGTTGTATGAAGTTTTTTCCCCTAACTATTAATGCAATTTAACTTCTTTTTCTAACTATTAATATGATGACACACAAATATTCAATCATCCAATATTGAATCTTCAATCGTCTAACATTCAATCATCTAATATTAAATATTATTATTTTATTTTTAGTAAAGTATAAAATATGTGGAAAAGTACATGGATACGCACAACCCATAATACTCATCCCATGGATACCCACAACTCATCAATTTTTATTTTTGAAAATTATAGATTTTTCACTAATAAAGATTGTTTTTTTTTTCAATATTGTTATATATTTTTTAAATCTTTGAAATATTATTTTTTTGGGTTATAGATGAAGGGAATCTAGTTTGTCTCCTAAGTAAATTTTAAGATATAATATTAGTTAATATTAAAACTCAAACATTTTAGAAATAAAGTTAGAAATCATTATAATAATATATTTATCTTCTAGGGTTAGCTCAATTGGTCCAGATCTCATTGCTAAAGCATCTTGTCATTTATAGCTCACCATTTCATTATAATAATAATCATTGCTCCCCACTACCCGAAATAAATTGAATCTCCTTATAGAGGATAAAAATCATTGCTCCCCACCATTAAAAATATAATAATATATTTAGCACAAGTGTTAGCTCAATTGCTCCAGGCTTCATTTCTAAAACACCATGCCATTGGTAAATCGCCTTACAATTTCAATACGAATCATTGCACCCCACTACCCAAAACAATACCACTCAGAATAATCCGACCATTGCCTTAAAAAACTTGCAATTATAGTGGCTCTTGTATTTGAAAATAGGCTATCATCTATTGCACCCTAATTAAGTATCATAGTCATCATACACTTGCATCACAACTAGGGGTTGATGAGTTGGAATTTTATAGAAATGAAAAATACACCACTCAAAACGTGAACATTTCATTTTGTTGTGTAACTAGTCTAGGTTTAGCCTTCTATTGTGAACTTTTGAGGTGGAAGGAATAATTTATTTTAAAGGCATCATCAATTTGGATGATAGTTCACCATTAAATATTCCGATCTGCTACTATTGAAATTTAACATTCAGTAGATGGGATGGGAAAAATGCTCATTAACCAATTTGGACAATAGAGTTGTTGACTTCGTCAAACCCTTTATTAAATTGAATTTCATTAAAAAAACAACTAAAAATTTATTTTCATTTTATGGCAGTGAGAAGTCAATAAGAAAATAGATAGAATAGTTTTAACACCATAATTATTGAAAAATTCGAAGCATTTAATTGATATTTAACAAACTTATATAATGTTGCAATTATCTCAAAAAGGGGAATGATCTCCCCGAGGCTCTCAAATTTGCATTATATTATGTAATGATATTGGTTTTCGAACAACTTGGCATCATACACTTACATGCACAAATTTAAAATTTATCTTCAATGGTCTCATACATCTGGAGAGTGTTGGCCAAAGATGGTTATAAAGAGTATTTTTCAATTGTAGCCCAAACCATTGAATAATGATTATGATATATTGTGAAAAATCATAATGGTTAGCATTACAACTCAACTATCAAACACTAGAATATGCTACACTAGAGTACGCTACACTAGAGACACTACAGATGCACTAGAGTATGCTACAGGTGACAGATTGCCTGATGGGATCAATAATTAGGACTCATTTTCTTTAAGGACCACAAATATTTTCACACATAAAACAAAAAACAAAGGATGAAGTAAAATTAAAAATGCCATGGTTGTAAAATGCCTTAACTTTGTGGAATGGCTATAGAGAAATTATTATTGTACATAGTCTTAACATTATGGATTGGCAAGAGAATAATTTCATACTAGTTAAGGGAAAATAGACCATCAAATAAATGCAAGCTGATGACGGGGAGAAAATCTTCCATTTGAAAAGGGAATTTTTTTTAATATTATTAAACAATTTGAGTTGACATCTAATATGGATCATTTGGGAAGTAGTTCAACTTCAAAAATTTTGGGTTCAATGCCATGATTTAATTAAACAATAATGATGTAATTCCATGACACAATATTTTGTTGAGCCAATGTTTCAAACACTTTAGGGCCAATAAATAATGCAAGGAATTATTTCAAACACTAAGTGTACATTTTCTAGAGGCATTAAATGGATGCACATAGGTAGAAGAATAACCATTGTGAATCTTTCTTACCATCTTGGGTTGCATTCATTTTGAGTTGTGGGTTCTTTAGCATGCTGCCTTTGATCTTTATGGTGTCTAGAAGTGAACTGCATCTTGTTGGAAATATGATGTAATGTGTTTTCCTTGATGGAAACCTACTTGATGAAGTTGTCCTTGATGGAAATCTACTTGATGAGTTTCCTATGATAATAAACCTCTTTGTTAAACATCTAAGAATGATGTATCTACAGATTAGTTTAGATGTGACAGAGAAAATAATTCCAGCAAGTACCAGAGAAATGATAAATATAATATGTCACAATGTATACGCTACTTTTGTGAAGGAAAACCGCGTATACATTCAGGGTTAGCATATACGCAGATATTATGAAGAGAAGTTGTGTATACCCGCGGAAACGAATGCTCCAAGTCACGTATGCCTGTTGCGCTCTAAAATTATAATACCAAGAGGCATTATGATGGTATTAGCCCATAGTATTGAGCATTGTATTTTTCATTTGATTCCGTCCAAGAATACCATCGGAATTTGTGTGGTTTTTACTCATGGTATTGGTAAAAGCTAAATCTATATAAGGAAAACAAGATCATAGTGCAAGGTGTGCATATGTCTGGGTATTGAATGAATACTTCACTCTGAAGTATATCTGCATGGAATAGGTTACAGTTTATTGATAGATTTGAACTAAGAATGCACCTATGAATAAAATGAGGGATCAAGATCTCTAGATCTGAAGTGACTATATATCTTCTAGATTTGTTTGTAGAAAGTTTAGATCTGAGATGTGGTGAATGTTTTCTGAAGTGAAAGGTAAGATATAAGTTGTTTATCTATTCTAAAGAGTTGTGCAGCCTTGCAATATTTGTAGATCTATACGCAGGTTAGTCCCAGTGAAAATGTGTATATATGCAGGTTAGTTTCAACAAAAGTGCATATAGAATATAAGGACAGTCCTGAAATGTTTGCAGATGTATACGCAGGTTTGTCTCTCTAAAAGCACGTATATATGCAAGTTCAGTGAAGTAAAAGAACGTATAGAATCTAAGTTTTTTCTGAAGTGTGCAGAAGGAAATCTCTAATATGTTTTGTTGTATTACTGTTGTTTGTCAAGATGTCTTCATATAGATTTGAGTTGTTTGAATACTAATTATCCTGCTAGTTTATCATGATTAAATATTAGTATTTGGTTGGTTGATTGGGGTATGATTCAATGAATGAATTGAATGGGTTATAAGTTTATATTTAATGTAGGTTCTTTGATCTTAAATATGTGGAGTGGGTCCAGTCTGAAAATCTAATGAAAAGAGGCCTACGAGATGTGTTGTGTGGAAGCTGTTGGATCCAGTATGAAAATTGATGAAACTTGGTCCATGGTGGTGTTGAGGGTCGAAGCCTTCAGTGATGAGGTTGTAGATCCTTTCTAGTGGTAACTAGTAAACGAGATCAGGGGGTAGTAGCACCCTTCCAGTGGTAGTTGGTAAACGAGATCAGGGGGTAGTAGCTCCCTTCCAGTGGTAGCTGGTAAATGAGATCACGAGGTAGTAGCTCCCTTCCAGGAGTGGTTGGAAAATGATATCAGGGGGTAGTAGCTCTCTTCTAAGAGTGGCTGGTAAACAATATTAGGGGGTTGAAGCTCCCTTCAAGTAGTAGATGGACAACCAGAGAAGGTTGCAGCCTTTTGAAGGTGGGTGCCTGCATGCTGGTATGAGTTTGCACCAGTACATGGTTGTAAGAAGTTTTCTTTATAATAAATATTGAAGACAGAGATGATGGCAACAGTGGTTTTATCTCGAATTATGTTTCCACCTTAAATCCTAGTGTTCATGTGTGTTTCTTATGTGTGATGATTTATTCTGTTCTTACTGCACATGTTTACTGCTTAGTAAACATCTAATGAATGAGTGATGCAATGATATACGTAAAGAACTATCTGCATAATAAGATCTCTGGACATACACAAGTTTTCTTAAACATGTCTGCGTATACACACGAGTTGGGTTAATTAAAGTTGCGTATAGAATTTTGTAAAGAAAAAGTAAAATTTTTGAGTAAGCTCTAAATACTGATTCACCCCCCCCCCTCTCAGTATTTTTCCCAACAATTGGTATCAGAGGAGGTTCTTCTGAAGGAGCTTGATAACTTGAAGGATATTTGTCACAATGGGAAGGAAGGAAAAGAAGAAGACTACTCAAAGAAAGAAGATATGTACAACAAAAAATGAAGAAGATGAAACATGTATTGATTGTTGTTTTTCTGATTCACTTTCTTGTGCATGCAATGGTGAAGATAGTGAAAACCAAAGTGAAAGTAATGTTATGGATCTAGAAGCAGTAATTGCATATCTGAAGATTAAATTTTAAGATCAACAAAGATTGTTTAATGAGAGGGGATCTATATACAAAGATATGATCTCTAGAATGAATGAATAGATAAACAAGTATCAAAGGTTGTACGATGAAGTAACCAATCACAGTGAAGGACTTGAAGTAGAAATCATCTCTCTCAAAGCAGATCTTGAAACATCGAATAAGAAGAATGAAGAACTTCTACAATAATTTGAAGAAGAAGGACTTGAAGCAGAAATCATCTCGCTCTAAGAAGATCTAGAAACATCAAATAAGAAGAATGAAGAACTTCTACAATCATTTGAAGAACAACAAAATGGGTTGAAAGAAGAGATTCTAAAATTTAATGAACAAGTAGAAGAAGGAAGCAAGGTCGAAGAAAGTATGAAGAATCAACGCCAAAATTTGGAGGTTGAGGTAAACATTTTAAAAGGTAAATTAGAAGTAAAGGATAAAATCTTGAGGTTTCAAGATAGTACTAAGATTCTGGATGATATTCTTGGTAGTCAAAGGTCTCCCTCGATTAAATTTGGTCTTGGTTTTCATGAAACTGTGAAAGGAGAATCTAGCTCACAAGACAAAGCCAAAGGTTTAAAGGATATCAATGCAAAACTTGAAGTGTTTAAAAAGACAAAAGGGAAACCAACAATCATGAATTCTCAAAGGAAATCATTCGCTCCTAAATATAGAAGTATCAATAATGTTGAATGCTTTATATGTTGTAATTATGGACATGTTGTAGCCAAGCGCAGAAGCAAATTGTTTCGTTCAAATACAGATAGACACTACACAAAAAGACAATAAGCTCCTAGGTACTCAGTCTTCTTTAAGGGATATTGTTTTTCACGCAGCAATTTTGGTCATAAAGAAGTTGAGTGCAATAGATGGAAGATTAGAAAAACATATTATGATTCTTATGCTCCATTTTCTGGTCACATAAGGTGTTATTCTTGTAACAAGTATGGGCATGTAGAAAAATAATGTAGATTAATGAACAGATATGAGAAACTAGAGAATTTCCAGCAAAGTTGCAAAGAGAAGAAGCCCCAGTCAAAAACATAGGGAATATTGACCCTACTACAGTCATATGTTTCTAAATTTTACTTCTCATAATGACTACAGGAGTGATGTGAGATACATTATAGGGATTAGTAATGTATCATCAGAGGGGGAGTAGTATATGGTGATTCCCATGGTTGGTTTGGAAATTCTGGTTATTTTTGTTTATAACAGTGCATCTGATGTGGAGAAGATAGGTACAAGTGGTATAAGTTCAGGGGGAGATGGAGTTGTGAAATTTTTTATGTATTTCACTTTCTATACGCGGATTTCATGAACTAAAGCCACGTATACACGCGAGTTCCATTGAAGACAGTTGCATATGCTTTTCCCTGATAAGAAAATAAGTGAATCAGACTCAAGATCAGTTTCTGATAGGCTGATTATAGTTGTAATTTTCTTGATCTAATGTTGATGGTTTTAGTTTCCTGATATGATATGGTTATACTTGAATATGAACATGTAACATTGGTTCAAGGGAAGCATTAGCCTAACTACTAAAGTTGCATTATTGGCATTGCATTTTCCTATTCTCATGATGATCATGTCAGAATGATGTTGTCATGATACATACATTTCTAATGATGAGATTATGGATGAGACCTGATCGCGTTTTTCAGAAGAGTATCTTTATTTTCACACATGGATTTGATGCAAGATATAAGGACAAAACATGCAGATTTTGTTGTTGATGAACATCATGATTATATAAGAACTTGGTAATAATAGATCATATGACTTCTTGACACATATTGACTATGATGAATTTGTTTCAGTATGATAATTATTCTTGGAAAGAATATGATGTTGCTACAAAGATACTGATGTTGGTTACTGATGTGCTTATGCTACAACTGTTGGATGACACTTAAAGATATGTATACATTGTCTTATCTTTGTTCTTTCAGATATTTGATGATACAAGTCTATGGTGTTTTCTTGTGCTATATGGTGCCTCTCTACACTATTTCATGATGATTCCCACATATGTTTCTACAAAGAGGAAATGGAAAGTTCACCTTGATAAAGACAAGAGATTGATTTGATATCTGATTTCTACATAAAGACACTATGATGATGGAAACGTAGACCCAGTTATAGGTTGATGATCGAAAAAGAACTAGTGGTGGTGCATTATTTATGGGGCCTCTATTAGTATCTTGGTTCAAAAAGAAAAAAATTTCTATTGCCTTATCTAGAATAGAAGTAGAATATGTGGTGGTCGCATCATGTTGCACACAACTACTTTGGATGATGCAGACTTTACAAGAAATTCAAATCAAATGTTCTCCTCCCATCTCCATTTTGTGTGTTAATACAAGTACCATCAGTATCTCAAAGAATAATGTTATATTCCTATAAATTATCATTTCTTACATGAATAAGTACTTGAACAAAAGGTGAAATTGGAGTATGTTCCCTCCAAAGAACAAGTTGTTGATATATTTACTAAACCTCTTCCTAGGGAAGCATTCAAATATCTCAAAAAAAAGCTGGGTGTTGTCTCTACCACTCAAAAGATTAGATCTACTTAAATTGAGAATATTAAATTGGATACACAGATTTAATAAAGGATAGTTGCGTATATATGATAGTTTATATACAGAAAGTCGTGTATGGGTTTTTGCTGGCATAATTTTTTGGGTCAACATTTTTAGAACAATTGCGGTGTTGTTGAGTATCTCCAGTGATGTTCCAGTTCTTAAATTTTTGTTTCATTCTCTAATATATTGTTGATAAAGATGCCTTGATGATTTTCTATTGAAATTGTTCAGGATGCACAAGCTAAGGGGGAGCACTTGTCCTATGGGAAAGGATAAATTGCTAGCATTCTAAGTGTTTGTTATGGTCTGATCTCATGATTGAGATTCATTGGTCTTGTTTATAAAAATTCATTTGATGAAAAGGTCATGTTGAGACGTATGCTGTAAAATTGTTATATTCAGTCATGTAAGGACTTGGTCAAATTTGTAAACCCACTTGGTTGAGTAATTGAGTCAAAATTTCTAAACCCACTTTGTTGGGTAGTTCAGTCAAATATGTAATTCCACTTGGTTGGGTCATTGATGTAAGTATGAGTCCTTGGTGATCGGAATGGTCATACTTGGTTGAGTTATAGAGTCATGTACTTCATTGAACAATCTGTCTAACGATTTAGCATGAACTCAGGGGGTAGCATTGTAAATTCAGTGCACTTCAGATCTACAAAGCTCATCTCTCTACAAGGGAAGAGAAACCTTGTTTTGGTTTTGATCCATCCTTTGGCCTTGATGTCAAAATGGGAGAGTATCATTATGTTTGATTAATGGTTATGATTAATGTATCTATCTATTGTGGTGATCAAACATCATCGTGTTTTCCATCAAGTCCAAAGGGGGAGGTTTTTGGCAATATGATGTAATGCGTTGTCCTTTATGGAAACCTACTTGATGAAGTTTTCCCTGATGGAAATCTACTTGATGAGTTGCCTATGATAAGAAACCTCTTTGTTAAACATGTAATAATGATGTATCTATAGATGAGATCAGATGTGACAGAGAAAAGAGTTCCAGCAAGTACCAGAGAAATGATAAATATAATATGTCATAATTTATATGCTACTTTTGTAAAGGAAACTCTCATATGGCTGCAATGTATATGCTATATCTGTGAATGAAACCATCATATACATTCAGGGTTAGAATATATGTAGTTTTTATGAAGATAAGTTGCGTATACACGCGGAAACGAATGCTCCAAGTTGCGTATGCCTTTTGCGCTCTAAAATTATAATACCAAGAGGCATTACCATGGTATTAGCCCACAATATTGAGCATTGTATTATCTATTTGATTCCATCCAAGAATACCATTGGAAGTTGTGTGGTTTTGACTCATGGTATTGGTAAAAGCTAAATCTCTATAAGGAAAAGAACATCATAGTGCAAGGCGTGCATGTGTCTAGGTATTGAATGAGTACTTCACTCTTAAGTATATCTTCGTGGAATGAGTTACAGTTGATTGATAGATATGAATTAATAATGCACCTATGAATAAAATTAGGGATCGAGATATCTAGATCTGAAATGACTATATATCTTCTAGATATATTTAAGGAAAGTTTAAATCTGAGATGTGGCAAATGTTTTCTAAAGTGAAGGGTAAGGCCTGAGCTATTTATCTATTCTAAAGAGTTTCACAGCCATGCAATGTTTGTAGATCTATATGCAGGTTCGTCGCAGAAAAAGGGCATATATACGTGGGTTTGTTTCAGCAAAACTCATATGGAATATAAGGTAAGTCTTGAAATTTTTGTAGATGTATACGCAGGTTTGTCTCTATAAAATCGCATATATATGCAGGTTCAGTGAAGTAAAAGTGTGTATGGAATCTAGGGTTTTGCTAAAGTGTGCAGAAGGAAATCTCTAATCTGTTTTGATGTATTACTGATGTTTTTCAAGATGTCTTCATAAAAATCTAAGTTGTTTGAATACTAATTATCCTGCTAGTTTATCATGATTAAAGATCAGTGGATGGTTGGTTGATTGGTTGATGATTCAGTGAATGAATTGAATGGGTTATAAGTTTCAGTTTAATGTAGTTTATTTGAGCTTAAATATGTGGAGTGGGTCCATTATGAAAATATGATGAAAAGAGGCCTACAAGGTGTGTTATGTAGAAGTTGTTGTATCCAGTATGAAAATTGGTGAAACGTGGTCCATGGTGGTGCTGAGGGTCGAAGCCTTCAGTGAGGGCATTATAGATCCATTCCAGTGGTAGCTGGTAAACGAGATCAGGGGGTAGTATCTCTCTTCCACTTATAGCTGGTAAACGAGATCGGGGGTAGTAACTCTCTTCCAGTGGTAGCTGGTAAACGAGATCAGGGGGTAGTAGCTCCCTTCCAGAGTGGATGGTAAATGAAATCAATGGGTAGTAGCTCCCTTCCAGTTGTGGCTGGTAAATGAGATCAGGGGGTTGAAGCTTCCTTCCAGTAGTATCTGGAGAATGAGAGAAGGTTGCAGCCTTTTGCAGGTGGGTGCCTATGTGCTAGTATGAGTCTGCACCAGTACATGGTTGTAAGAAGTTTTCTTTATAATAAATATTGAAGATAGAGATGACAAAAGCGATGGTTTTCTCCCGAATTGGGTTTCCACCTTAAATCCTGGTGTTCATGTGTGTTTCTTATGTGTTATGATTTATTCTGTTCTTACTGCACATGTTTACTTCTTGCTAAAAATTTGGTGAATGAATTATGCAATGATCCTAGTAAAGAACTATATGCATAATAATATCTCTAGACATAAGCAATTTTTCTCAAATATATCCGTGTATATACGCGAGTTGGGTTAATTGAAGTGATGTATATAATTCTAAAGAAAAAAGTAAAAGTTTTGTGCAAGCTCTAAATACTGATTCACACCCTCCCCCTCTCAGTATTTTTCCCAACAACATCTAGGGATCACAGGTTGTTTCTACCCCTAGATATTATCCTATAGACAAGAAGGTAATTTGATGACCTCTCCTGTTGTGCTCCATAAAATTCCTTCTGAACTTATTTTCTTGTGCTTCCAATTTCGATCTCGTTTATCACTTAGTGCGCCAGTGAAATATTAAGCATGATGCTCAACTCAACCCACATAGGAAAAAACCATGAAAAATATGATATTAAACAAAATCTATAATCAAGATATAATGTTATTCATCAAGAGAGAAATATGTATTACATGGAACCATCACAAAAATTTTGTACGATATATATAACATTCAACATAGATAGAGATATTTTTTTAGAAAAACTTTACTACACTCACTAATGTGGTTTCCAGGGCTTGTTTTTTGCCTAGAACTTTCCGAGAGGTGATCAAAGAAATAATTATAGGAGATAGGCTAACCTCTTGAGATGTTCATGGACGAGCATCTGGAGATGAAAACACTAAAGTCATTCAGTTGTATGTATTTTTTTCCCTATCTGTTAATGTCGGATAAGTATTTTTTCTAAATACTAATATGATGGCCCAAAAATCTTCAATCATCTAACATTCAATCCAACGTTGGAAAGTTGTACATAGGGGCAACTCGGAGAGTTTTTTTCTCAAAGAGGAATGCCATATAGCGTAATAAAGATAAGATATATTCTGTTAGATCTAAGAATTTTGTGATACATAATTTTGATAAATGTCTTTCGGATTAATCACATAATAATTATTTGGTCGAAATTTTGAACCATGTAATGTGGTTCATCCTTAGGACTAGGTGAAGAAGCTAATCTCTCTTAAATAATAAATAATGTGGATGCATCATTGCCAAGAGATAGTTATTGAAAATTGTACTAAGATGTATAGGGAATATTTAATTTATATATGAAATGAAAATTTATTTATAAATAAGAAATAAATGTATTAATATTAAATATATAAGTAAATAAATAAATAATTTAATAATATTAGATATATAATATATAATTTTTTCACTCTGTTTTGTGTTGGGAAACTAGCTCCAAAAATAGAAGAAAAGAGATATCAATGCCTTATAAATAATTCATTTCTAGGGGGAAGCCTCCAATACATTAAATGAATGAACAATTCTTGGATGATAAAAATTACAAAACCTCCTTTCTATATATAGGAGTCCATGGGACCACAATGTAATCCTAGTGGGGCCACAATGTAATCCTAGTTGATCTAACAATAATAATTTAAGGGCACATAATAACAATATGGGGGTTACAGTGGTACAATAATAACAATAAGGGAGTTATAATAACAACAACAAGGGACTATAATAGTAATATAGGGACCTAACACGCCCCTCTCCTTCAAAAAAGTGTTGTCCTCAACGCTTGAGTATCTCTGGGTGCTTCTCTATAAAATTCTCATCCTCCCATGTAGAATCTTCACTAGGTAAGTTATTCCAGTTGATGAGATAATCTGAAATTGATCGACTTCGTCGTTGTCGAGTTCTTGTTTCCGTGACTGCTTCAGGTTCCAATATGGTTTTTCCTTCCTCATCAAGTTCTGGCAAGATTGTTTGAGTTGGAATATTTTCACCTATAACCTTCTTTAAGCATGAAACATGGAAAACTAGATGCACTCGTGAAGAAGAAGGAAACTCCAATTTGTATGCCATAGTACCAATCTCTTGACACACCTTGTAAGGACCATAGTACTTTGGCGATAATTTATTATCCTTCTTAGCTTGCTTGAGGGACCTTTGTTTGTATGGTTGTAGCCGTAAAAATACCCAATCTCCTACGTCAAAACTTCTCTCACTGCAATGTTGATCTGCCTGTTGTTTCATTCGATTTTTTACCAAATTCAAGTTATCCTTTAAGAGTTTGAGAACCTATTTTTGATGCTCAATGTGATCTTACATTGCTTGAACCTTCAAAATTTCTCTTAAAGGCGATGTGATGAATGGTGGATGATATCCATAAAGTGCCATAAATGGGGTCATTTTTGCTGCAGTATGGAAGGAAGTGTTATACCGCCATTCAGCGAGAGGTAACCACTTGACCCATTTTGTTTTTTTATTAGATACAAAACAACGAAGATATCCTTCCAAACATTTATTTACTATCTCAGTTTGACCATTAGATTGAGGATGATAAGATGAGCTATGAGCTAACTGAGTAACCAAACAAGAAAATAACTCCGTCCAAAAATTTCCAATAAAAATGTGATCTCTGTCGCTCACAATAACACTTGGGTTCCCATGTAGCTTTTGAATTGTGTCCATAAATGTAATAGTAGTTGTGCTTGCTTTAAATGGATGAGAAAATTCACAAAAGTGTGCATACTTGGTAAGTCTATCAACTACCACCATGATGACACTCTTTCCTTTGGAATTAGGTAAACCTGTGATAAAATCCATTGAGATCTCCTCCCATCGTTGACTTGGAATGGATAAAGGTTGTAGAAGACCCAGGGTCTTAACTATCTCAAGTTTATTCTACTAGAAAACCAAACATTCTGCCACAAAATTTTGAATATCAGATTTAAGGCCATCCCAAAAAAATTCTTTCTTCACCTTGTGGTAAGTTTTTAAAAATCTTGAGTGTCCTCCTAAAGGAGAAGTGTGAAATTCCAAAAGAATGTTTTGTTTTAGTTGGGAATTCTTACAAATATATAAGTTATCATTGTACCATAAGGAATCATTTTTCCAACTAAATGTATCAAATTTACTAGGATCTTGCTGCAACTTTTGAATGAGTGTACACAGTTCTTCGTCCTTCTTCCATTCATCTCTTGCTCCAGTTATCCAATCTGGTTGGATAATAGAAATGGAAAAAATCAATGCTTCCACTTTTTCATTTTTTCTTGAGAGTGCATCTGCAACAACATTTAGCTCCCATTTTTTGTATATTATTTCAAATTCATAACCGAACATCTTTGTGACCCATTTTTTCTACTCTTCTAAAGATAGTCTTTGTTCCAAAAAGTGTTTAAAAATATCATGATCAGTTTTTACCTTGAAGTGTCTTCCCATTAGGTAAGTTCACCATTTATTTAGTGCATGCAGCATTGCTAACATTTCCTTCTCATAAAAAATTTCCTGTAAATACTTTCCTTTTGATTGGAGAACTTTCAAAAGCAATGGGTCTTCCTTCTTGCATTATAATGGCACCAATTCCATTTCCTGAGGCATCACATGTTGAACCCTTAGTTAAACTGCGAGAGGGGTGAATCAGTTTAACACATTCATGGACTTTTAAAACTTTCCTTTAAGCTTATTTACACCTTCATTTCATTATCAACTCATTACATAATGTAACAACAATCTTAATATGTGGGCAGCAGGTATTAAGAAGATTAGATAAACCATATCAACACATAAACATCATGCACATAGAAAATAGATATAAGTGTAAAACTAAAAAGGGAGAAAAACACATCTTATTATTGTTGTGATGCAAAGGAAAGCTTCAACTCCTTATCACAATTGATTTTCTGTAGGCTCCAACCCACAGGAGGCTACTACCTCAATTCTGCAAGCTACAACTTGCAAGGAAGCTCCAACTCCCATCTATTTTCTGCAGGCTACATCCTACAGGAGGCTCCTACCTCAACCAGCTACAACTGACATCTATCAAGCTACAACTTGATATGGAAGCACCAACTTCCTCACTCTTTCATAAAAAACACATGTTGATTTACCTGGATATTAGCTCTGTTTTGTTCCTTCTTCACTGTTGTCCACCATCCTTCATATTTGCCTTATATCATCTCTGAATCTTCATAGCTTCTCTATCTTCTCCTCCTTCTTCTTACCCTATTTACCTCATTTCTCCATTCTCTAACCTCTCTATGCATATCTATGTGACATCATTTATAGATATTACCTCATGCCTGTTAGCATTCCTAAGGGAATTCGAAATGAACTACCATGACTCTCTGACTTCCGCCTTCTCATTTCTTTGGCCAGCTCATTCAGAGGAATATAGCATTATATACATATTTCAGTACTTCAGTGGAGTTTTCTTTTTCCTTTGAATACCTTCCATTGCATCACAAACAATATAAAAATAAATAAAACTTTACATTTTCAGTTACAATAAGTATTTCAATTCAACCCATTCACTTCTTCGCTCGTTGTGTGTTCATCTTTTCTGCTGCTATCATGTAATAGTTCTACATACTCTCCTGCTTTCTATGCATGTACAATGCATTTCCCAAATTATGTTCTAAATCTGGAAACTTTCTTCAACCTTCATGGTTCCAACCATAGCCAAAATCTACTTTGCAGAAACTCTGTCTTCACTTTTCTGCAACCATAATTCTGCAATCATGAATTTCAAATCAGATTTAAAATTATTTTACCTGTAATATCCCTAAATGATCTTGTTCTTCACTCATTCATTTCTGCAAGTCTCTGTTCATTGCAATTATCTATCTGTTGCATATATAACTACTTTACAAGTTTAACCCCAAAAAATTTTAAATCTGGGCAATATCACAATAATAATGCGAAAGATTATTTCACTTATGGTTGTAAAACCCCAATCTCCACTATGCATAAAAATGAACACACTCAATTTGTCTCCATTTGTTTTATGAACTGACAATTTAGATAAATGCGGAAGCTTTATATAAAGAAAGGTTATAAAACCATATGTTGAAACCTACTCAATCCAAGGTTTCCTCCTTTGTCTTATTTATAGGTGAGTGAACCTTTCAAAGGGCATTACCATAAATTGTTGGTTAATAACCCATATAACATTTTTTATGGTTCACAACTTATTTCAACAATCAAATTTGCACATGCGAAACTGTTATTTTCCTTACTTTGTAACATTACAAAATATAGGTTAAAACCCACTTTATGAAATATACCAGGTTAATACTTGACTTACAATACAGTCTACGTATGATGACCACAGCTTTAACAACTCTGCACTTCCCTCTTTGATTAAATAACCAACCTGTGGTTATATGAACCTTCACCATGGTATATTAACATATCCTCTAATCATAGGGTTCTTACCTCATTATAATCTCTGCCATCACATTTCAATTATACCATTTTTGAATGCGTTTATTACTTTGAATTTGATAGAGTTATCAAAGTATCAATACGCATTATCTTTGACCCACACATTAATATTTGCCATTCACCAGATATAAACTTGGTTTATATTAACATTCATCATTTGGTTTTGAGTATGCCACTCAAGTGTAGATAATGTTAATAGTATTTGAGCCATATAAGAATTCGAATTTTTTGTTGAACCCCAACATCTAAACGTATCGCTTGTTCGAGCCCCACATTTCAATCATGCGAACATTTCCTTAAATTAAAAATTTGACCTTGGTTCAAAAATAAACCACGGCACCTTTAACATTGGTCCCCACAGCATATTCAACTCATATCAATAACAAATTGTCGACTTTGTTTATCACGCTATGCTCGAACCATGTTAATGTTTTAACATTAACCCAACATCAATAAAATAATTGGATTCAGTCTCATATACACCTTCATTAACTATTGAATAGATATGACAGTCAGTATATTCTTATGTTCTAGGACTCAATTGAACACTCATCCGATGATCGTCATGAAAATTATATGCAAGAGTTTGAATATTCAAAATTTGTGCGATATAAATGGTTTCCAAATACCACTTATTGCCACGCGTCAAGCGCCCCCCTTTATCGCATTCCAAAAGGCAAATGAGCCTACCATTTTTGAGGTCATGCGAGACCATTTATGCTTTCAATGTACACTTCAGTATGCTTCCCTTAGCACAGTTCTCTATAATTAACAAGGCATCTTGTTATCACTAAGATCGAATTATCCTCCGTTGTGCCTTTGAATTCTATTCTGCCCCGAACTTTAGGATTATTGAAACTGGCATTCTCATCCAACTACACCATTAACTCTAAGATGGGATCTTCGCCCATTTTCCACCAAATCCATTCTTCAAATTCCACCTCTAGTTTGAACGAGGTTCGAGGTCAAACCAATTTTCCTCCTTTATATAAGTCGATCACAACGAATTGAAAGACTT
Source organism: Pinus albicaulis (assembly GCA_034641835.2). Lineage (NCBI taxonomy): Eukaryota > Viridiplantae > Streptophyta > Pinopsida > Pinales > Pinaceae > Pinus > Pinus albicaulis. The sequence goes on from CM076573.1 coordinate 931,324,245, forward strand.
ATCTTTAAAATATTTATGATTTCCCTAAACAGAGTACAAGAGCTATGCCAATGTATGTGGGCTTGGTCCTGAAAGGTTTTCCTCAACCCAACGTCCATTCCTTCCTATGCGCTATTCAATTCCTAGAATTTTAGTTCATAAATTTATATAACTTCTCATCATACATTCCATGCATGACTTGTTCATCTTTAGTAATTGAGTTATGTGGTCCAATTCCACAGATTTCCTTTACAATAAAAGCCTTGTACGAGCTTCAAACCCCGATCTCACAATAATGTGGCCACTCCATGAATGTGTAACTCTATGGTACTCAATTCAAGGAAAATCGACATTAATTAACATCGATGCTGTCCTCATATGCAGAGCTTAATTGATTGCAAGGTTTATCATATACTTGTTCACAAGAACTCAACCATTCCTCAGACAATATTCGGTCAAGGAATACATATATATTTCACAGAGATATATATAATATTTACCACATTCAAAACCACAATGTCGGCATTAATCAATTTCTTCAATTCATACACAGAATCTCTAATTCTAACCCTTGCCACAGAGTTTATTCAACACCATTTATAAACCCTAATCAACTCACACATTAAATTATCAATGCACAGATAAATTCACATCACCACATTGACATGAATTTTGATTCCTTCAATGACACATAGAACCCACTTAAAAACCCCAATTAGACAGTCTCATCCCGTAGCAATTAAACTAAACAATACTCATACTAGCTCTACTTCTTTGTTGCCTATGCTTCTTGTCTAATGCTTTCTCTGCTGCCTCTCTACTATTTCCTAGTGTCTGAGCTGCCTCTTTTTGCTTCCCTCACTGCTTCTACTCCTTGTTTGTCTCCTTTGTCTTATTTCTAGTTCTTCTTTGTGATAGTTCAGGTGTAGCTCCTTTCTTCTCCTTTCTTCTCCTTTGCCATCAATGACAATATTTCCAACAGTCTCCCCCTTTGGCATTGATGGAAATACTTTAATACTTTTCTTTTTCATGCTTTTCCTCCCCCTTTCACATCAACAGCAAAGGGTTGCACATTTCCTAGTGTGCTTTCTATCTCTTCATTTCCTCTCTCTGAGTTGTGTTGAGGCCTTCCTCTTCTGACTTTGTACCATGCTGCTCCAAATTGGTGTACAAAAGTTGTTGGGAGAACAATTTGAGAATCATTTAACTTGTATGTATATACACATTAAGTTGATATCATCCCAAAGCTTAGAATTATTGCACTTGTATAAAGCTGAAATTGATGATAAGGACACTTCATAGAACACATTGTACTAGGCTCATATAATGAGAGATGCATAATTGTAATAAAACTAAAGTATCGAGAATGGTCCATACGTTATATATAGTCTTCTCAAAATATACTTGAGTCCATATTATGATATTCATCTAAGACACATATATGTAGTAAACATATATTCAAATATGACGATGCCAATATATCTTTTATAGATGTGGTTCACTTTTACTACCTATTGGTGGTGATAAGAGCTCGGCTGCTGACAGGGATATTACACTTAATAGCTAAATGAACCTTGATACTCTTTTCAATGGTGACATACGATAAATTCCTTTCTGTTGAAGTTGGCTTTAGATGTTGCATTAACAGACTCTTGAGATTTAAATGTAATATCAACACAAATCATCCTTCATACTTATGATACTTCTATAATGATGATCTTCTGCAAAAACATATTCAAGATGTTTAATTGAAATCTCAGCAAACAAACTTCACACTGTGTTATGAATGATCTTAAGAGAGAGGCCTTGAAGATATATAAGTACTGAATTTAGGAAGGGATGCATTTATATATATAAATAGATACTGCTTCAATGCTCAATATAATTCTTCATTTGTAAACAAAATAATGATACTTTAGCACTGTTTTTGACCTTTTCATACTTTAGTAATGCAGATAACACTGGGAATACTACCTTGATGTACTTCTGATCTTGAGAACCTGTACCATTCCACTAATCTATTGAGGACACTTGGTATTCTACTGATAGGTCGACTGCATGATCCAAATACCAATTGATACTACTTTGATAAACCAGCAGTAATTTCAATTCAACTCGGACATGCACCCATATTTAAGACAACCTTCATAGTTTATCCTATTGATCTTTCCACTATTCACACCAACAATCATCAATATACTGAATTTGATCTTGGCATCATTAATCATTTTTCTTATTCTGTCATTCTGTTCAAAGGAATGCCATTTCTTGTTCCTTTCTAGGACTACTCCAGAATCATTGCTGCTTTATATTCAATTCAACTATTCAACATAATGATCTTCGGGAAAACATATTCAATTTATATACTAGGAATCTTAATGGGTAGATCACTCAAATATTTATCACTCACTTAACTGCATTCCTCCAAGGGGATTTTTCATAGATGAATTGATGTAGGGGCATTAGGCTCAAGAGACACTTTCTATTTTTGTAAGACTTGGGGGGTCTTATGTTTTTAAGTTCTCATGTAATTATTAGTATTTTGAATAAATATGGTGAGGAATTGTAAATGTTCACAAATCATTGAACAACATGAGAGGAAGTTGATTAAGCTAGGAATGCGATGAGTCAGGGATTTATGCTAATTATAGGACCTTGAGAAATCCAAGAGTTTGTGGAGCTATCAAAGAAGATGAATCGATTCATTCATCTTTTGTATAAATGTAAGCATAAAGTAGAGGTATGAGAAGGAGGAGAGCTGTCCAGAGGGCAGATTAGTAAGGATAGAAGGGCCATCAAACTGAAAATCTAGCCAAATGAGAAGTTGTAAGTCAATGCCTTTGTATTTAATTTCATATATATAATGAGGAAATTGGTTCTGAATGTATGTGGTTTGATTGAATTAAATTTTGTGTAAATGGAGAATTTGATATTATTTGTAAGTATATCATCTAGGAAGATCGATCACTGAAAGGATCGATCTTGTTTAGAGAAGTGAGTTAATAATCAGCCTGGAGTATATCGATTTGGTTACAATTGAATTGATTTCATAAGGGGTTATAAAAAGAATTAATTGGATTCACATATTGAGTGAAACCGAACTAGAATCACATTGAGTCTTATTGAAATTGATGCCTTTGTGTAAGGAATTGGTAGTGAATTGAATCTAGGGGTTCGCTGTCTGAAGTAGGAATTTCGTTCTTTTTGATATTTATGAATTATATATGCAAGTGCGAGTGAAATAGGTAGAATCAAATGAAGTTTGATCATTAATAATACAAGCTACAGTTCGAGGGTTTCATAACTGTGTGTGTATTAAAATCTGTATGATTGAGTACATTGAGAAATGTGTATTGATCGATGTACTAGAAAATTGACTTTTCCTTATAATTTAAGGTCTAAAGCTTGATGGATTTAAGGTATAAATGTTGTGGATAGCCATCGAGGTTTTGCCACAGTTGCAACCAACAGAGACAGAACAAATATAATAGGTCTATTCTCCATATATATTAGAAATTCAAATCCTGTGAAGATATCATGAATAAAGAAACAAAAGAACGAAATCGCAAAGGTGGGTCGCGTAGAGGTGGATGAAGCCTTGAAGTCAGAACAATAGAAAGTGGTTTTGAAGGAGTAAACAAGCGGTCTCGTGCGACTCTTAAAGCGGTAAATGGTATTGAGAAAAAAAATGTGATAAAATTCGGCGCTTGACACGTAAGTTGGAGGTGGTTTTTGAAAACCATGAGTTTCATGTTTTTTTGGAGAGTTAATTCACAAGGTGAAAAAAACGTGATTTCCATCCAATTTCTATCCATCGGAGATCGACGGTATTTGCATCATCAAGTTGCGTATGGGTTAACGAGGTAAGCTGTGGGGCCCGAGGACATTTACATGTGTTATCACTTGGGTTTTAAATCTAGGTCAAGGCTTTGTTATAATGTTCCTAACATTTGAAGGAGGATGTAATATATGTTAATATATTATAGTTTATATGAAATATCACAAAGGGTGCACGTATAAGAATTTGTATATGTGAGGATAAAGTTGTTGTGGGCCCGAATCAAACTTATGCTAGTGCTGGTGATTAAGGCGAACCCAAAAATTGTACCTTTGAATGATATGCCCGCATGGGATCATATGTGTTAGTGTTCGGATTTAAACCCAAAGGAAATACATTTTATTATAATTTTTGAATGGAGGACGTAAAGTATATTTGTATGTTATGGTTGAGGTGAGATGATAAAGCGTATATTTGGTGAGGGTGAGAAATTAGTGTTACATGCGAACCATAAAAGTTGTAGACCTTTTAAGTTGGGTTTTAATCCAACTAGGTCTAATCAAAGACCGAAAGCAAGCTTCCATAAAGGATGTGTGTGTTGAGAGGTGTGGTTCTATAACCATAGGAAATTCATTTTGATATTTCAAATCTGAGAGTGAGTACAAAAGCTTCCACATAGTGTTAGTGTTTGCCTGGATTTAAAATTATTGGGCAATAAAATTCGAGTGCATTATTTTTATATGCATAGAGATTGGAGATTGTGGGAGAGACGACATCATTGGGGTATCATAGTTGGAATAGCTCGTTGAAAATAAATTTTTAAAATGCATGTGTACTGAAATAGTGAAGGAAATTTGAAGTTTTAAATATTTTTAAGAGTGATTGCAGATTTGAAGAGGGGTGCAGTGAACAAACATTTGCAGAACTAAATGAATGAAGAGTAAGATCATGCAGGGATCTTGCAAGTAAAATAATTTTAAATCTGATTTGAAACTTGTGACTGTAGGATTGTGGTTGTAAAAAGTGAAGACAGATTTTTGGTGATGATGGCAGTGAACCTGATATTTAGCTAAAGGTTGAATAGGGAGGACAATTGCAGTGTTCTCAAGAAAAATTGATTTGATGAGTAGCGTTTAACTCTGGTTTTAAGAATTGTTTGTAGAATTCAGATTGCAGACAGCAAAAGCAGATAAAAGCTTTGAGAGAAATTATGAAAGAGTCCAGTAGAGGATTCTAAAGTGAAAAGGAAAGTGTGGCAAAACCTTCAGGAGATTCAACAGAGGTTGAATGAGTTTTAAGAGTTGCAGAGTGAAGCCTAGAGAGATTAGAAGAGACTGCTCAAAAGTTCCAGTAGATAGGGGACCAATACTTGCCAAAAGACGAGATCCAGAGGAAAGGATTGGTGAGGTAAGTGACAGCAGGAGAGCTTGTTGTTGCAGAGGCTTGGTGCAGGTGATGAGTGAGGAACTCATGATGGAAAAAAGGATGCCTACTGATAGTCATAGTAGAGATGACAGAGGTTCTGAGAGTGGCCACAATAGAAAGGTGGAAGAAGATGTCAGGAAAATTGGCATGAGGAATAAATTAACTAATGCAAAATATTGGGAAGAGATAGTTAAGATCTGAGAGAAGTTCAACAAATTGGAACTGATGATAAATGAAATCCAGAGATTTGGTTGGCCCATGAAGAAGAAGGTAAAGTGGCACAGGCTACAGATGAAGAGAGAGAAAATGATAAATGCTCAGCAGAAAGAGAGATTACTTAGGATGATTGAGTATTTGGAGAAGGACTTGAAGACTGAAACTTCAAGTGAGGCCAAGGGGTCAAATAAATTTACATATGATGATTTTTGTATGTTTTCAGAAAAGATGAGAAAGCTTGAGCAGAGGATGGATGTACAGTTGAGATGTACAAAACTCAGAGTAACTGAGTTGAGAAAAGAATTTTTAGTTTATGAAGCAGGACAGAGTGAAATCATGGGTACAGGTGAATAATACATATCTATGAAAGATATTGTGAATCATGGTGAATACTTAAGGCAACAAGAAGTTTGTCTTGCTGAAGAGAAAATCATTGATGATTTCTTGAGTTATTGGACAAGTTCAGATCAGCTGGCTGAGATAAAGCCATATGCTTTTGAATCTGACAATTGTGAGGTGATGACAGGTTCTATAGAAGAAGAGGATTAGTCTAAGGCACTGATAAATGAAGCAACCGAGACTGAAGAGTCTTGTGGTTTTGAAACTAAAGAGTTGTGTATGTTTGCAGGTACATCACAGGGAGATGAACAAGTTTTAAAGTTTGTAGAGGAGGAGAAATGAATATGAAATATGTTCAGATCAATGTTGAGATAGTAAGATCTCAGGAGGAATACATGAAGATAGAAGAGTCCAATGACAATATTCAGCAGAATATTGAGGTAGAGAGAGAAGGACTAGTTGATGATTGGTCAAGAACAAGCAGAGGCATAAAAGGTTGGGTGAGGTTCCCGAAATCTACTCCAATTGAATTTGTTGAATTACATAGGAGGTTGGATTTTCAAAGAAGAGAATTGGAGAGACAAAGGACCTATGCCTAGGATAATTTTTGAGGAAGAAGGGTAGGAAGGTTTTCATGAATAGTGTTCATGAAGAAAATGATGGAAAGAAGGAGAGACTAGATAACAGTCTCATGGAGGATGCAAATCAGCATACTGATGTGCTGATAAAGGAATTGGAAAGAAAATCAAAACAAAAAATTGATGTGTTGTCGGAGGAGGAAGAGCTATTAAGACCTTGTAATTTTAGTGTTGAAGGCTCATGTGTTAATCATGCAAGAAAGGAAGAACAACAAATGGAAATTGTCAGGAAATTTAATAAGAAGGAAACTACGTTAGCTGAAAACATAGTGAAGGATCATCATTTTAACATGGTGATTGGAACAGTGGAGATAACTATAGAAGATGAAGAGAAATATAGTGAATATTTTCTGAGTCATAAGGAAGACTTGGAACTGCAGAGGGAATAATTGCTGACTGGATCAGCAAGTGAGACCATTGGGTCTTGTGATTTTAACACTGAAAGTTTGATTATGTTTACAGGTATTGTAGAAGACAATCTATCACTTGGAATTGTCTTGAGAGAAGAGGAACTGTTGCAGAAAGAAGGTGAGACAGTCATGTCTCATATGCAGAAGCTTGTTATTTTTTATGACAGGGAATAATTGGCTTATCTGATGGATCAAGAGAAGATTGGAGGATAGATTTTTAAAACTGCTAAGTGCTGGAAAATCAGAATTCTATTATGATAGAAGATGAAAATGCAGAGTTTGAAGAACTTGATTTTATTTCTAGAATCAATCAAGGAGATGAAAGACAATTACTGAAGATTGTCAAAGAAGGAGAAGAAGATGTTGAACCTGGAGTGTAGCATATTGATGATGTGAGAAAAGTACAAATGAGATGGCTGAAATGTTTTCTGGAAACATTTAAATAGGAGAAAGAGATTGCAGACACTAGAGTGAAATTACCTAAAGATGTGGAAGAACTAAGAGTAGATACTAGTTTGAAAAATATAAGTATGCTTACTAGTATACAAGGAGAAATAAGTGGTTATGTTACTGCAATTAGAGAACTAAAAGAAAATTTACTTTTTAAAGGTAAATTTACAGGTGATGAGCAAGAGAATGTTGCAGAGGGACAGGAATTTTGGGAGGCAAAAACATGAGGAGTGACATCTGCAGGAGTAGTAAACATGTTAGTAACATGTGGGATAGCAAGAGAAATAATGTTGGTAGCAACAAAAATTGAAGGCAACAACAAGAGACAAAGAGATTTCCAGATAGAAGATAAACTCGACCGAGAAATTGGAAACATCAGAGAACTGAGGATGAATGTGTCTCAAAAGTAGCAGACATCAGCAAGAAAGCAAAAGGATTTTAGCAAAGGAAGGATAAGAAGAGATTGTGAAAATATAGCTGGAGGTAATTTGCAGAACAAGATATGGAAACCTGGAGAAATGTAGTTGAAGAATAATGCAGCTGATGGACAACAGCAAAGCAAAGTATGGGACCCAGAAAAAAAAAACTGTAGACACATGATCAGGAGATCATGATCAATTTGAACCTTGGGAGTCTGATGCAGGGGCATTAGGCTCAAGAAAAACTTTGTATTTTTGTAAGACATAGGGGGGTCTTGTTTTTTCAAATTCTCATGTAATTAGTAGTATTTCGAATAAATATGGTGAGGAATTGTAAATGTTCTCAAATCATTGAAGAGCATGAGAGGAAGTTGATTAAGTTAGGAATGTGAAGAGTCAGTGATTTAGGCTAATTATAGGACCTTGATAAATCCAAGATTTTGTGGAGCTATCAAAGAAGATGAATCGATTCATTCATCTTTTGTATAAGTTTAAGCATCAAGTAGAGGTATGAGAAGGAGGAGAGCTGTCCAGAGGGCAGATTAGTAAGGATAGAAGGGCCATCAAACTGAAAATCTAGTAAAATGAGAAGTTGTAAGTCAATGCCTTTGTATTTAATTCCATATATATAATGAAGAAATTGGTTCTGAATGTATGTGGTTTGATTGACTTAAATTCTGTGTAAATGGACAATTTGATGTTATTTGTAAGTATATCATCTAGGAAGATCGATCACTGAAAGGATCGATCTTGTTTAGAGAAGTGAGTTAATAATTGGCCTGGAGTATATCGATTTGGTTACAATTGAATTGATTTCATAAGGGGTTATAAAAATAATTAATTGGATTCACATATTGAGTGAAACTGAACTGGAATCATGTTGAGTCTTATTGAAATTGATGCCTCTGTGTAAGGCATTGGTAGCGAATTGAATCTAGGGGTTCACTGTATGAAGTAGGACTTTGGTTCTTTATGATATTTCTGAATTATATATGCGAGTGCAAGTGAAATAGGTAGAATAAAATGAAGTTTCATCATTAATCATACAAGCTACAGTTTGAGGGTTTCATAACTGTGTGTGTATTAAAATCTGTATGATTGAGTATATTGAGAAATGTGTATGGATCGATGCACTAGAAAATTGACTTGACCTTCTAATTTAAGGTCTAAAGCTTGATGGATTTAAGGTATAACTATTGTATATAGCCATCGGGGTTTTTCTACAGTTGCAACCAACAAAGACAGGAAAAATAGAATAGGTCTATTCTCCATATATATTAGCAATTCAAAGCCTGTGAAGAGATCATGAATAAAGAAAAAAAGGAACGAAATCCTGAAGCTGGGTGGCCCAGAGGTGGACGAAACATTGAAATCGGAACAGTAGAAGCAGTTTTGAAGGAGTAAACAAGTGGTCTCGTGAGACTCTTAAAGTGGTAAATGGTATTGAGAAAAAAAACACGATAACATTCAGCGCTTGACATGTAAGGTGGAGGTGGTTTTTGAAAACCACAAGTTTCGTGTTTTTTTGGAGAGTTAAGTCAGAAGGTGAAAAAAACGTGATTTTCGAATATCGATGGTATTCGCATCATCAAGTTGCCTATGGGCTAATGAGGTTATTTGTGGGGCCTGAGGACGTTTACATGTGTTATCACTTGGGTTTTAAATCTAAGTCAAGGCTTTGTTATAATGTTCCTAACATTTGATGGAGGATGTAATATATGTTAATATATTATAGTTGGTATGAAATATCAAAAAGGGTGCATGTATAAGAATTTGTATATGTGAGGATGAAGTTGTTGTGGGCTCGAATCAAACTTATGCTAGTGCTGGTGATTGAGGTTAACCCATAAATTGTGCCTTTGAATGATATGCCTACATTGGATCATATCTGTTAGTGTTGGGATTTAAACACCAAAGGAAATATATTTTATTATAATGTTTGAATGGAGGACGTAATGTATATTTATATGTTATGGTTGAGGTGAGATGATAAAGTGTATATTTGGTGAGGGTGAGCAATTAGTGTTACATGCAAACCATAAAAGTTGTAGACCTTCTAAGTTGGGTTTTAATCCAACTAGGTCTAATGAAAGACCGAAAGCAGGCTTCCATAAAGGACGTGTGTGTTGAGAGGTGTGGTTTTATAACCATAGGAAATTCATTTTAATATATCAAATCTGAGAGTGAATATAAAAGCTTCCACATAGTGTTATTGTTTGCTCGGATTTAAAATTATTGGGCAATAAACTTGGAGTGAATTATTTTTATATGCATAGAGATTGGAGATTGTGGGAGAGCCAGCATCATGAATGATGTAATGATATAATGATGATAGGACTTCTCTTAGTCATCCTTCTTACTGTGATTCATTGTTAATTCTAGCAGTATGATGCACAATGTGATCATCCTTTATGGGTCTTTCCCGTTCTGTAGCTCGAAACATAATTTTTGTGATTTTAATCATTCATCACTTAATGTGTTGATGTCTTCTTAGCTTACATGTTCTTGGCTAATGTTCCCTCTACCATCATGGCTGCTTGTTGCCTTCTCTCCTTCCATCAACCTGTTGGCTATTGTGTGTTTCAGGTATTCTTCTTCCTCTATAGTTCTCTATTAGAGAAATTGTCCTTTCCCTTCCTGATCTTATAGCTATTCTCATTCCAAGGAGCTCTTATTAGACTACTTTCATGGGGAATATTTATGGACTACTGTCCCCCTGAGATGTTGCTTCATATCTATCACTGGTTGGATATTTGCGTTGCTTCCTAGAGCAGCTCCCCCTAAGACTATGATGGATTCATTATGTTATTGAGGTAACAGGCTCCCCCTTTCTCTTTTCCTTCCATACTTTATTGGGGTTCTTCATAATGTCCGCACTTATTTTTTATTCATATTTTTTTTTTATTTGATTAGATTCCATCATATGTCTAGAGTTATTTAATGTACATGGCAGTTTATAGTTTTTCTCCTTGTGACCAACCTTGAGGAATAGATAACATCTTATTTTACCAAGGTACATTTCAGCTGATGTATAATATTTTATGCTCCCTTTTGAACATAATTTACATTCAACAAGTTTATGTCCAAAATTATTGCATGCATAACAGTACCCATGGAAATGATTTATGTACTTGGTGAGTGGTTGTCCTTTCCATTTGTTTTCTTGAGGTAGTCTTCTCATTTGCTGCATCTTCTGCTGGTTAAAGTTGATATGCCTTGTATTACAATGTGTTGCAATATGTCCTGGTTTATGACAAGAGAAACATGTGATATTTTTCATAAGAGGAAAGAACCTCCTTTGACATCTTCTGAATTTTTTCAATTCATCCTTAGGAGTATGAGCCTTTAGCAGTTGATTGTTTCATCCTCTCATTCTCTATCATTTCGTGTTGCTTCTTGTTTCTGTTTTTTTATTTACAAATCATGTTCTTGCTGGCTTCTACTTCTGTAGGAATCTTCTGATATGATTCATTATCGATTACAACTTTTACAAAAATGATATTCCTGTTATCTTCTACCTTGGACTTACTTGTTTCTCCTTCATAGCCTATCCTAGTCTTTATTACAGGAGACCTTTGACCATTTAGAATTTGGTCCAACTATCCAGAGCTTTTAATTTGTGTAATATTCATAATTAGTTCAATTTTGGCCTTTTCTAATTTCATCCTTAGGCTTACCACCTCTTCTTCCAATCTTCCACATTCCAAAATTTTGTCTCTCATTTTTGGTAGTAGGGTGCCTTCTACTTTCCTTGCTTATTCAAGTTGTGCCCTCAGGCCAACAATTTCTTCCTTATCTTCATATTCTCTCTCATCACATATTTGCACCAATGTCTTAAGGTCTTTGTTTTCATTCTTCAATATTTCTATTTCAGTCAAGGTTGTGTCAAGTTTGGCTTTTTCTTCAACTGTAATTTCTTCATGGAACTTACTTCCATTCACACTAGCAGGTACCTCATTTGATTGATCATTTTCCTTTTAACATGAATTTTTCTTCTTCTTAATTCTCTTCTCCTTCTTGACAATTCAACCCCTAGTGTCTACTTCATGCATGAAATGAAATCTATCCCATATTTCTTTTGCAGAGGTTAGATCCATTATTAAATCAAGATCCTTGTTATGAAGAATGTTATATATCACACATTTTGCCTTGGCATTCCACTGTTTTTCTTGCACCGAGCGAGAGTCTGTGTAGTAACCATCACATACAAGCATCCATACCTCAGGTTCATAAGCCATTAAATCTGTTTTAACCTTATCTCTCCATTCAGGAAAGTTTGTTGTATTTAGCATGGGTACATTTTGAAATTTGATGACTCAACCAGATATCCTTCAAGCTATTAGGCTTACACCAAAGGATCCTGCTCTGATACCAATTGTTGAACCCTTAGTTAAACTAAGAGGGGGGGTGAATCAGTTTAACACATTCATGGACTTCTAAAACTTTCTTTTAAACTTATTTACACCTTCATTTCATGATCAACTTATTACATAATGTAACAACAATCTTAATATGTGAACAATAGGTATTAAGCAGATTAGGTAAACCATATCAACACATAAACATCATGCACATAGACAATAGATATAAATGGAAACCCAAAAAGGGACAAAACCACATCTTATTACTGTTTTGATGCAAAGGCAAGCTCCAACTCCCTCTCACCACTGATTTTCTGTAGGCTCCAACCCACAGGCGGCTACTACCTCAATTTTGCAAGCTACAACTTGCAAGGAAGCTCCAACTCCCATCTATTTTCTGCAGGCTACAACCTACAGGAGGCTTCTACCTCATCCAGCTACAACTGACATCTATCAAGCTACAACTTGATATGGAAGCACCAACTTCCTCACTCTTTGATAAAAAAAACATGATGATTTACCTGGATATTAGCTTTATTCTGTTCCTTCTTCATTGTTGTCCACCAGCCTTCATATCTGCCTTATGTCATCTCTAAATCTTCACATCTTCTCTATCTGCTCCTCCTACTTCTTACCCTCTCTGCCTAATTTCTCCATTCTCTAACCTCTCTATGCATATCTATGTGACATCATTTATAGAGATTACCTCATGATTGTTAGCACTCCTCAGGGAATTCAAATTGAACAGCCATCACTCTTTGACTTCCGCCTTCTCATTTCTTTTTCCAGCTCTTTCAGAGGAATATAGAAGTATATACATATTTCAGTACTTCATTGGGGTATTTTTTTTCCTTCGAAGACTTTCCATTTCATCACAAACAATATAAAAATAAACAAAAAATTACATTTTTAGTTACAATAAGTATTTAAATTCAACCCATTCAGTTCCTGTATTTTTGTGTGCTTGTCTTTTCTACTATTGTCATGTAATAGTTCTTCATACTCTCCTACTTTCTATGCATGTACAATTCATTTCCCAAATTATGTTCTAAATCTGGCAGCTTTCTTCAACATTCATGGTCCCAACCATAGCCAAAATCTACTTTGCAGAAACTTTTTCTTCACTTTTCTGCAACCATAATTCTGCAATCATGAATTTCAAATCAAAATTAAAATTATTTTACCTACAACATCCCTGAATGATCTTGTTCTTCACTCATTCAGTTTTGCAAGTCTCTGTTCACTGCAATTGTGTATATGCTGCATATATAATTTCTTTACAAGTTTAACCTAAAATATTTTTAAATCTGGGCAATATCACAATAATAATGCGGAAGCTTATTTCACTTATGGTTGAAAAACCCCAATCTCCACTATGCATAAAAATGCACACACTCAGTTTGTCTCCATTTGTTTTCTGAAATAGAAATTTAAATATAAGTGGAAGATTTCTATAAATAAAGGTTATAAAACCATATGTTCAAACCTACTCTATCCAAGGTTTCCTCCTCTACTCTATCCAAGGTTTCCTCCTTCGGCTTATTTACAGGCGAGTGCACCTTTCAAAGGGCATTACCATAAACTATTGGTTAATAACCCATATAACCCTTTATATGGTTCACAACTTATTTCAACAATCAACTTTGCACATGCGGAGCTGTTCTTTTCCTTACTTTGCAACATTAAAAACTAAAGGTTAAAACCCGCTTTATGAAATATACCAGGTTAATACTTGACTTACAATATAGTCTAGGTATGATGACCATAGGTTTAACAACTCCGCACTTCCCTCTTCAATTAAATAGCCAACCTGTGGTTATATGAACCTTTTCCACAGTATATTAACGTATCCTCTAATCGTAGGGTTCTTTCCTCATTATAATCTCTGCATTCACATTTCAATGATACCATTTATGAATGCGTTTATTGCTTTTACTTTGATAGAGTTATCAAAGTATCAATATGCATTATCTTCGACCCACACCTTAATATTCGCCATTCACGAGATATATACTTCGTTTATATTAACATTCATCCTTTGGCTTTGAGTACGCCACTCAAGTGTAAATAACATTAATATTATTTGAGCCATATAAGCATTCCAAACTTTGGTTAAACACCAACATCTCAACGTATCTCTTTCTCGAGCCCCACATTTCAATAATGCAGACATTTCATTAAATTAAAAAATTGACCCTGGTTAAAACATAAACCACTGCACGTTTAACATTTGTCCCCACAACATATTCAACTCATATCAATAACAAATTTTCAGCTTTGTTTATCACACTATGCTCGAACCACATTAATTTTTTAACATTAACCCAACATCAATACAATAATTTGATTCGGTCCCATACATACCTTCAGTAACTATCGAATAGATCTGACGGTCAATAGCTTCTCACGTTCCAGAACTCAATTGAATGCTCATCCAATGATCATCGCTCAAATTAGATGCACAAGTTTTAATCTTCAAAATTTGCAAGATATAAATGGTTTCCAAATACCACTTATTGCCACGTGTCAAGCACTCCCCTTTATCGCATTCCAAAAGGCAAATCAGCTTACCATTTTTGAGGTCGCGCGAGACCATTTATTGTTTCTTAAAAACCATCTTTGTTGTTCATGGTTCCAATTATTTCATTTTCTCCAGGTTCCATTCAATGCATGGTTCTGTTACCAATTCTCTATGTTTTCACTTAAGGTTTTGAATTCAGCTTTCAACGTACACTTCAGTATGCTTCACTTAGAACAGTTCTCTATAATTAACAAGGCATATCGTTATCACTGAGATCGAATGATCCTCCCTTATGCCTTTGAATTCTATTCTGCCCCGAACTTTCAGATTATTTAAACCCGCATTCTTTTCCAACTACGCCATTAGCTCTAAGATGGGATCTTTGCCCATTTCCCACCGAATCCACTTTTTAAATTCCACCTTTGGTTTGAACCAGGTTTGAGGTCACACCAATTTTCCTTCTTTATATAAGTTGATCACAACAAATTGAAATATTTATCCTTAAAGTATTTATGATTTCCCTGAACAGAATACAAGAGAAACGCCAATTTATGTGGGCTTGGTCCTCAAACGTTTTCCTCAACCCAACGTCCATTCCTTCCTACACGCTATTCAGTTCCCAGACTTTCAATTCATAAATTTATATACCTTCTCATCATACATTCCATGCGTGACTTGTTCATCTTTAGTGATTGAGTTTTTTGGTCTAATTCCACCAATTTCCTTTACAATAAAAGCCATGTACGAGCTTCAAACCCTGAACTCACAATACTGTGGCCACTCCATCAATGTGTAACTCTATGGTACTCAATTCAAGGAAAATTGACATTAATTAACATCTATGCTCTCCTCATATGCAGAGCTTCATTTATTGCAAAGTTTACCATATACTTATTCACAGGAACTCAACCATTCCTCAGATAGTATTCGAACAAGGAATACATATATATTTCACACAGATATATATAATCTTTACCACATTCAAAACCAAAATGTCGACATTAATCAATTTCTTCAATTCATACATAGAATCTCTAATTCTAACCGTTTCCACATACTTTATTCAAAACCGTTTATAAACCCTGATCAACTCACACATTAAATCATCAATGCACGGATAATTGCAAATCACCACATCGACATGAATGTTGATTCCTTCAATGACACACAAAACCCACTTAAAAAACCCAATTACAGAGTCTCATCCCATAAAAATTAAACTAAACAATACGCATACTATCTCTGCTTCTTTGTTGCCTCTGCTTCTTGTCTAATGATTACTCTACTGCCTCTCTGTTACTTCCTAGTGTCTGAGCTGCCTCTTTTCACTGCCCTCACTGCCTCTGCTCTTTGTCTGTCTCCTTTTCCTTATTGTTGGTTCCTCTTTGTGATAGTTTAGGTGCAGCCCCTTTCTTCTCCTTTCTTCTCCTTTCCCATCAATGACAATATTTCCAACATCACATTCCACAATAAAGGTTTTTGTGAAAGACCGGTGATAGCCACATTGCCTCATTAAGATATTCAAAGGCCTTAGTTTCTTTAGGAGTCCATGAAAATGCATCTTTCTTTGATAATGTTGTTAGAGGTGCTGCTATTCTCCCATAATCCTTAACAAACTTGCGATAATACCCTGTTAACCTGAGAAATCCTTGCAACTTATTTATGGTTGTGGGGACTTTCCATTCCTGAATGGCTTTAATTTTGTTAGGGTCTACCTTCACACCCTCGTGAGATACAATATGACCTAGATATTCCACCTCTTGTACTCCAAAGAAACATTTGGATGTTTTTGCATATAATTGTTTCTCCTGCAATAGTTTGAGCACTCTGTCAACATGTTGAACATGATCCTTCCAAGACCTGTTGTAGATTAGTATATCATCAAAAAATACTAGCACAAATTTTCTAAGGGTTTGAAAATGGAATTCATCAACCCTTGAAATGTAGAAGGTGCATTAGTAAGGCCAAAAGGAATGACCAAAAATTCATAATGACCCTCATGATTTCGAAATGATTTTTTCAGAATATTTTCAGTCATCATTCTAATTTGATGATATCCTTAACGAAGATCCAACTTGGTAAAATAAATTTCTCCATGTAATTCATTTAATAATTCATCAATCACAGGAATGGGAAATTTTTATTTAATGGTGAGATTATTGAGCTCCCTATAATCCTGACACATGCGTCATGATCCATCGTTCTTGTGTACCAATATTATAGTAGTAGAGAAAGAACTTTGACTAGGTTGAATTATACCCGCCTCTAATATTTATGCAATCATACGTTCAACTTCGCTCTTTTGGACATAAGGATATCTATAAGGCCTGATGTTTCGAGGAAAACTTCCTGGAATGAAATTAATAGCATGATCATGATCACAAATAGATGGGAGCCCTTTGGGAGTTTCAAACACCTTGGAATGATTGTCCAAGACTTTTTGAAGATATACATAAATAGATTATTTTCATGTTGGAACTTCTAGTGAGCATAATTGTGCAATTACACCTCGTTGTTCTTTCTTTAGAAGCATTTTCATTATATTAGAGCCTATTATATTTATTAGCTTCCCTACAATACCCCGTAATTCGACTTCCTTTCCTAATGAAAAATATTTCAAGAAAATTTCTTGAAAATTAAAAGCTATGGTCCCCAAAGATTGTAACCATTGTACTCCTAGTACAACATCACCACCTCCCATAGGAATGGAAAGCATTGGAATTTTCAATACATATTCCCCCATGGTTAGCTTGATATTATGGAATTTTCTAGAGAAATTTATAGTTCCTCCATTTGCAACCATCACTTGAAATTCTGGTGCTAGGTATAGGAAACAATTCAATTCCTTGGCTACCTTACAATACATAAAATTATGGGTGCTACCTGAATCAATCAACACTATTACCTTTTTCTTCTTGATATGTCCTTCTATCTTGAGAGTTTGAGGAGTGGTAATTCCTACCGATGCATTACACGATATGGTCAGACTCATTTCTTCCTCTTCACAATCTATGTACAAAATAATTTCTTTTGAGCACACTTATGTCCTTTAGTGTACTTGCTATCACAACTGTAGCAAAGCCCTTTTGCTCTTTTTTCTTCCAATTTTTGTGGTGTCGAACTGGTAGGTTGTGGAAATCTAGGAGTAGCAACACTTCCATATTTATAGAAGTGAGTGGTTGGCTTCCTTCTTACCATAATTTTACATTCATTTTTTCTTTCCAACCTGAATGCCTTCTCCAATGAATCAGGTTCCAAAACGTGAACTTCATGTTGGATGTTATCCTTTAAGTACCTATGAAGAGATCAATTTTGTGTTCCTCTGGAATATCAATTACCCTTATATTCAAGTTTTGGAAGTCCTCAATGTGCTCTTCCAGTAAACCCTTTTGTTTTAGATTTATGAATTGGCTAAATAAGGTGTTTCTTTTTGTATCCTCATAGTGTGCTATCATTTCCTCCGTAAAAATTGACCAAGTGACAATTTTTTTACGGGGGAAAGCCATCGATACCATACAAATGTATTTTGTTCTAAATTTAAAGTTGCAATGCGTACATTTTGTGTGTTTTTCACATTATTGAGATCAAAATATTGCTCCATCTGTGGTATCCATGTTACGGGATCCTTGCCATAAAACTTTCTCATATCCATCTTTCGAATATGGTGGTTCTTTAGCTCAACATTGGAGTTTATGAAATCACGATTAACATTTATTTCCTTCTCATCATGATTTTCATCTACTATATTTTCACCATTAGGAATCATTTATTTTATCAACTTTGATAAAACTTCCTTCAAACCTTCCATGTCTTCCTTCAAACCTTCCAACTTTTCTTCCATACCATCCATTTTGTCTTCCATAGCATTCTTAAAATCATCCATCGTATCTTCCATGCATTTCTTCAAACCATCCATCTTAGCTTCCATGATTTTATTCAAAACATCCATTTAATTTTTTGTTTCTCTTTGCGAGAACGAATTTTGGTCCACTTCCTCTTGTAATTTTGATAGATCATGTTGTAATTCTTCATCTTCATGAGTCATAGTAGAGTACTATGAGGGCTTAGTGTGTGTTGAATTCTTTTGAGGGGCATTTTAGAACCCAATACTGATATCTATGTTCAGTAGGCCTTTGGAATCACTTAAAACTAATTTTAAAACAAGACTTATGAAATTTGAAAAAAAAATACACACTTTTTATTTTTTATTTTGAGGAGCTCGATATTGAAACTGAATTATATCTACGATTTTGGATCCTCAATATCTAAAATTAGGCCCTGACGTAGCCCCCTGAATCTTCTTTAAACTACCACAGGTCTGGCTTGATTTGGATTCTTCAAGAAAAATTTATTTCCAATCTCCCACAATGACCTAATTATGGACTCGTTCAGTAGAGCGAACTTGTACAGCTTGCCACGTGTCACTGTTTTCTCCTTTGGTTCTGAAATTTACAGACAAGAAGCTATAGTCTGTGTACTTCTAGTCACTTTTTATAGAATTCCAATCTGATTCTCAGAGTGAGAGTTATGAATATTTTCCCACGATCACATCTTTGAGATGAAATTCACGAGCCTGAATAGAGCTAATTTTCATATTTCCAAAAATATTGCGAACCAAGCTCTGAAATTTTGCGAAGATGCTCCTAATTTCGAAATACAAGAAACTTTCTCACTTCCTAGTACCTAAAAAGAAAAACTTAAATTTCAATAATTTTCAATAAATTTCTCCCTCTTCTTAAACATATTACCACTTCAAAAAATATTAAAATAATTGTCAATACATCAGCAAATTCTTAAAGAACCCTAGATAATATAATAAATAAATAAGGCATAATCATCTTTCTTTTTTCCTCACCTTAGAAATACTTCATTCCATTTTTAGGCAATCAAAAATAATATAAATGATGCACTTGATGCACCCAGAACATAATACTTCTTCATATTAAAATATTATTGCAACCTTACCCCCAAAAAATTGTCATTTGATGATACATTACTTTACTAACACATGGTTGATCTCCCTCTTGATTAAGCTCCTTGAAACAAAGCTAGTGGAATTATTCGTACACCCTCACAAGGTTCGTATATAATAAAAGACAAAAAATAAATTTCCAATCCTTCAAGAACACTAGTGTTGTTTGTTTCATTAAATGGCACACCAAAAAATAAATTAAATGCCACATTGGAAAACTATGGATAGTTTCACATTACAAATTCTAGCTTCCAATGTTGGTCTCTACAGTGTTGTGACATAAATATTACAATTATGTTACATTAAATAGCATCAAAATAAATATAAAATCCTCTCTTATAATGTGATCTAAATGGAATTTTACTGCAGCTTGATAATTACCTCCAAAAATCCAAGTTCAGGAGTGACATTGATGGTCTCTCTAGCATTGTAGGAGTGAAAACCTCGTAAGACACTCCCCGATTTTTTGTCATGATCATCCACCCATTATAACTGCCTTTGAAAACCATGGTACTCATACCTACTACACCTCAAACATTCATCACATACACGAGATACCACCATTAGTTCCCCTGGAATTAGAATTTTATACCCCCACTACTTGTGCACGAAGCCCTGCAATCACCATCAATAGTATCATGGTGATCCGGATTTATATAGGAACGCAACAGAATAAACATATAAACATAAATACAGAGATGCAGCGGAAATAACACTTCATTTCATTAATATCAAAGAACTGAAATTTGCATACAGACAGAATGGAAATAAAACTAGCTAGGGCGCTGGTAGCTATCTCTGAGAAGAGATGTGGCGGCTACAGGCCTCTTAACTGAGTTACAATGAGGCTCGAGGGCCTATATATCATTTATAAACAATGGGAAATCCTAAACAGCCAAAATCCTAACCCTAGGAGATGAAGCGCCAAAACTATGGGTCCCGTTTGGGTAAATTGGTGTTTCAACTTCCCAGGGGCGTAACTTTGGCATACGATCTCCATTTGATGTGTACCATACCTCGTTAGAAAGATCTATCCGAGGACTACAAATTTGGAATGAGAAAAATTGGTCCATGGACCCATGTTTCTCTCCATTTTCCCAAAAAATGTCGTTTAGGGCCTCAAAACGGCTCCGGAAGTTTAGGACCCGAAAAACTGCTAAAAATAGTAAACTGTGCCGAAACTAAAAAACTAAAATAGACAATGGTGGAGCCCCAAGTGGAATAGGCGGGTGACCACCAATATCCACCTGGATCATTCCTCCCCCCTTAGGAAGCAATGGTCCCCATTGCGTTAAGTTCCTCCATGAGATGAGGAAATTTCTGCTGAACTTGGTCCCTGGTGAACGACTTTCCTTGGTGCAGGAGTTGGCCAGCTTTGACAACCCAATATAGTTGGATCTTCTGCTGGCGAGTGTTCTTGATTTGCATGTCCATGATGCAATCTGTGGTGGCCTATTCCATGCAGTCTGGATTTAACTCAGTTGGTGTGAGTTGTTCTGCGATGTCCTAGGTGTCCAGTAGAGGTGGGAAGTAAGGACGAAGGCGATCCACATTGAAGACTGGGTGCAGACCAAGGAATGGTGGAATACTGAGCTCGAATGCATTTTTCCCTACAGCCTTGGTGATGGTGTACGGCCCGTATCGGAGCGGGCGAAGCTTGCGGTGGGGTCCAGTGAGGCGCTCCTTCTGCAAATGTAGGCCATACTTTGTCACCCACCTGGAAGTTGTGTGGCACCCGGTGTTGATCATGGTGTTGCTTGTACTTGGCATTGGCTCTGTCCAATATATCATGAACCTGTTGGCAGATGTGTTGAATGCGCTCGATGAAGCTACTAGCTTTGTCAACTTCAGACTGGACATGAGCTGAATTGGCCTGAGCAGCTGCAAATGGCATGGCTACGTCAATGGGACATAGTGGCTGGAATCCCAAGCCCACCTGAAAGGGGCTATGGCCGATTGAACTGTGGAGAGCCCGATTATAACTATGTTTTACATAAGGGAGGCTCTCGTCCCATGTGCGTGGATGCTTTGAATTGTACATGCGCAGAATGTGTACAATCATTCTGTTGACGACCTCTGTCTGGCCATCTGTTTGGGGATGGAAAGCTGTGGACTTGGTGAGCTGGGTATCCAACATCGACCAGAGGCTGGACCAAAATGTGCTGAGGAACCTGCTATCCCGATCTGATATGATAGACTGTGGGATCCCAAAGTGCACCCACACTCGTTCAAACAAGAGTTTAGCAGTGGCTTCTGCTGTGATATTCTTCTTGCAGGCCGCCATAATGGCCATCTTCGAGAATCTGTCGATGACCACAAAAACACAGTCATTTCCCTTCTTAGTAGAAGGCAGACCCGACATGTAATCCATGGAGATGGATTCCCAAGGTCGACTAGGGGTAGGTAGAGGAGTATATAGGCCTTGCTTCTTGATGGTCGGTTTGGCAATGGCACAAGCAGTGCAGGATCTGATGTGCTTCTCGACATCCTTTCGAAGGTTCGGCCAATAGAAATACTTCTGCAGGATTGCTACTGTTTTTTCGACCCCGAAATGCCTAGCGACTCGACTGTAGTGTGCTTCCCATATCATCTTGGCACGCTCGCTTGAAGGAACACAAAGGTGTCCCATGTGACATAAAAGTGCATCTTGGAGGTGAAAATTTGGAACTTGCGTACCCCCCAAGAGTGCCTTGTAAGTTTGGCCGAATTCTGGGTCACTCTCATAGAGAAGCGTCCAATCAGAAGTCTCGTGCCCACAAGAGTTGAGCACAGTGGTGAGCGCCACGATCGGTGGTCGGCTGAGGCAGTCTGCAACATGATTGGTGCTACCCTTCTTATACTTGATGTTCAAATGAAACTGTTGCAGATATGTAGACCACTTCTGATGGCGACCATTCTGCAACTTCCCTTGTGTCTGTATGAACTGTAGGGGCCTGTGGTCTGTGTGGATGATTGTTTCCTTCCCCAAAATGTAATGCTTCCATTGTCGACAAGCTTGCATAATGGAGTACATTTCTTTGTCATATGTGGGGTACTTGCAAACTGTGTCAGACAATGTCTCACTGTGAAATGCCACTGGATGTCCCTGTTGAGTAAGAACTGCCCCAATAGCATAGTCAGAGGCATCTGTCTCGATCTCAAATGGCTGTTGCAAGTCTGGTAAAGTGAGCACTGGGGCAGAACAGAGGCGGTTTTTCAGTTCTGTGAACGCCTTCTGTTGAGGTTCCGACCAAAAAAAAATTTCTCTCGCTCCTCCCTTGGTGACTTGACTCAAGGGCCAAGTGATATGAGAGAATCCCAACACGAACCTCCGATAAAAATTAGCAAGACCCAGAAAGCTGCGAAGCTCTGTTATAGTGGTTGGGGCTGGCCAATCCCGAATGACTTGGATCTTGGCTGGATCCACATGCACCCCCCTTTCATCAATAATGTATCCCAGATATTGAACCCGGGTCATGCCAAAAGTGCACTTCTCCAAATTGGCACAAAACTTGTGTTGCTGCAGTGTTTGGAGGACTTGTCGGATGTGGTGAAGGTGCTCTTCCCAAGTCAGGCTGAAGATCAGAATATCATCCAAGTACACCACTACAAATGAGTTAGTGAATGGCCGCAAGATATCGTCCATCATCCTCATGAAGGTGGCGGGAGCATTCGTCAACCCGAAAGGCATGACCAGCCATTCGAAAATGCCTTCCTTGGCTTTGAAGGCAGTCTTCCACACATCGGAGGGTTCAATTGGTACCTGGTGATACCCAGACTTCAGGTCGATCTTGCTGAAATATTTTGCACCTTTGAGTTGGTCCAAAAGGTCATCAATCCGTGGGATTGGGTACCTATTCCGAACAGTGATCTTGTTCAGCGCCCGATAGTCAATACAGAGTCTCCACGTCCCATCCTTCTTCTGTACCAACACGATCGGGCTCCCACAGGGCGATGAACTTGGTCTGATGTGACCTTTCTGCAACAGCTCTTGAATCTGCCTCTTTATTTCATCATTCTCCAGAACAGAGCGCCGATAGATCGGTCCATTAGGTAGCGGCGCACCTGGGGTCAGATCAATCGGGTGCTTGACCTGACAGTGCATAGGAACCCCTGTGGGTGAGGTGAATATGTCCCCGTACTCCTCCACAACCTTATCCATTTGTTGTTGTTGTGCAGGGGAGCCCTGTCTGGAGGTCGTGGCCACAGTCTTCTTCTTGCCCTGGGGGCGGATCATCAGGAAAACGAATTTCCTGGTTTGGGAAATGAGCTTACTACATTGTTTTGCAGTAACCAAAGAGATAGTCATAGGAGGTGGTACCTCTGGTATCCTGTACAACTTATTTCCCAAAGTAATAATAACAGCACGAGGTCGAGACTCATACACAGCATGACGCTTTCACAAGTATGGTTGTCCTAATAATACATCAGAAACATCAATAGGAGCAACGTCACATAATACCTCATCCGTGAAGGGCTTGATGCTATAGGGAAGGTGACACTGCCGGCTGACGCGGAGATCTTGTCCTTGTGAAGCCACCCGATGGTGTATGGATGTGGGTGAGCTATGGTCGGCAAGCCCAACCGCTTCACGGCGTCTGCTGAAATGAGGTTCTTTTGGCTCCCATTGTCGACAATGAACTGTACAGGGGAGCCCTTTACCCACATCTTGGAGTGGAAGAGACGTTCCTCCTCCTCTGGATCTTCCGGTTCCTCCTTCTGGACCTTTGTAGTGGCAACAGTGGCGTTGGGCTCCGCATCAATAATCTGTTTTCCTTTTTCATTCCCCTTTTCAGGTTCTGATTCGGAGTCGGAGCATGCATCTGACTCATAAGCCCTCATCTCGGCCACTAGCGACTGCTTGGCCCGACACTCACTTGTGTTGTGAGTGGAGCTCTTATGGAACTCACACCACTTTCCCATGTCCTTCTTTGGCTTTGCGGTCTTGTTATTTTCTTGTGGCTTTGACGGGTTGTCTTTAGCCGCCATGCCTTGGCTCTGTCCTTTGTTCTGTGGTTTGGAAGCACCTTTCCCTTGCTTTTGATTCGCAGATCCAAAGTCTCGCTTCTTCTGTTTGAATTTCTGCTCAATCTTGGAAGCATACCGGTATGCCGTACCAAGCGAGGAGATGTCGAGGAACTCCATTTCCTCCTGAATGTATCTGTGCAGACAGCTGCGATACTTTAGCACCAGATGTTTCTCTGAATCTTTGATACCCAACTTTGTGCGCAGGGTATAGAACAGATTCGTCAGCTCATGCACATCTTGATCCCTTTGTTGTCGCAGCGTGGTCCATTGTATGTACTTGTCCTCATAGCTCCCCACGGGATAGTACTGTTCCTTGACGGCGTCTCGGAAAGAATTCCAAGTTGGTACGGCCGAGAACAGAGAGGGTTCTGTCTGGTCCTTGTTCTCACGGTAGGTTTCCCACCAGTCCTTAACATGGGGGGTAGCTTTGAGGAGTGCAAAAATAATCTTCTCCCGGTCTGAAAAGTCATGAACAGAGAAATATCCTTCTAATAGATTCAACCATCTATCTACGGCATCTGCGTCTATTTGACCCTCAAATATGGGAATGTCAAAATTTACTTGTACCTTAAAATGAGTCGCGCCTCCAGAGTGGTTGTTGGATGTAGATGCGCCGCCAGTGGGTAGCCGTTGAAGGATCTGAGCAAAGTTATCCATCATCACGTTCCTTTGTCTTTCGAGGGGTTCCTTGAGCAATATTTTGATAGGATCTCCTGCTCCCTCATCTTTCTTTTCGTCCCCCATGGGCGTCGTCAGTTTGCGAGGTTTATCTTGCAACGAGTTCCACTAGGTCGAGCCCTAGCTCCTTATACCCCACGACCTCATTGGGGACATGCAAAGAAGAATCGAGAAAAAAGACAGCTACGTACAACGATCGGATTTATGTGGGCATAGCAGAATAAACATATAAACATAAATACGGAGATCTTGTGGAAATAACACTTCATTTCATTAATATCAAATGAGAATCGATAGGCAGTGGAAATACAAAACTGTTAAACACTGGTAGCTATCTGTAGAGGCAGATCTTGACTACGAGGCCTATCGCTGAGTTACAATGAGGCTCGAGGGCCTATTTATCATTTAGAAACAATGGGAAATACTAAACAGCCAAAACCCTAACCCTAGGAGATGAAGCGCCAAAACTATGGGCCCCGTTTGGGTAAATTGGTGTTTCAACTTCCCAGGGGCGTAACTTTGGCATACGATCTTCGTTTGACGTGTACCATACCTCGTTAGAAAGATCTATCCGAGGAATACAAATTTGGAACAAGCAACATCGGTCCATGGACCCATGTTGCTCTCCGTTTTCCCAAAAAATGTCGTTTAGGGCCTCAAAACGGCTCCGGAAGTTTAGGACCCGAAAAACTGCTAAAAATAGTAAACTGTGCCGAAACTAAAAAAATAAAATAGAAAATGGTGGAGCCCCAAGTGGAATAGGCGGGTGACCAAAAATATCCACTTGGATCACGTGGACATTCACATTCATTCGATAAGAGAAAACAATAGGAAAATGAAATTCATATGGAATTACTCCAACCTTCGATACATGACAAGGAAAATTACGGTGTGCCAGTCAGTTATGGTCATGAAGGTGGGTCTTTCTTGTCAAAGTGCTAGTGAGGAGGATTGAACCATCTGCCATTGCTAGAATCTTCAAACCAGATGAGTGGAAACAATTTTTTAGAAGTGGCAGTGGTGACGGGAGAGCCTCAAAATAACCATTTTGACTGAATGCACCATATTTGGAAACATTTCTAACACCCATATCCTCCAGTGTACAATGATGTTATCAAGAAATTATCTAGGTGGCATAGACATTGTGGAATAGATTCTCCCACACAGAAGAACCACCTGCGATTATATAGATGTTCGTAGAAGAGGATTTTTAGATGCCAACACTAAAGGTTTTGTAGGTTCATTAAGAATAAAATACTTCAGTGAGTGAAAGGGTGGAATCCCAAGCGAACAAATTGATAGTAAGTTACAGTTGAGTTTTAGACGTTCATGGAGGTAATTTAATTTCGAGAGTTTGAAGATCTGACAGGAAGAGATGTACGTATTTTTTTTGCTAACGGTTAATGTAGGTTAATTGTTTTTCTAATTACTAATACATCAACACACAAATATTCAATCTTCTAACATTCGATCTGGCATTATAAATCTATACATAGTGGTAGCTGGCGGGTTTATTTTCAAAGAGAAATTCCTTACAACATAATTATTATTCACAACCATCATAAGAGAAAAATTTACCAATATTATCATTATTACGTATTATTAATAATTTAATCTAAAGGGTCAAATGAATTGAATTCATCGATTTCATCACTAACTTGTAATCACTTAAACTATTTCATCACGAGGCACTCTGTTTTCACGTGGTTTTCACATACTAAAAGCAAGTAATGACATTTAATAAAAATAAGTAAATAAATATGTCGGGTCAATTATTTACAAAATATATACATATAAACTCAAATATACACAAAAAATCAAATTCAGGGGATTAAATAATTTTAAATAATAGATTATATTATTAAAATAATATCAAGGATAACTTAGTAAATAAAGTAAACCATTTTTTTTTTAACATATTCCTATTTATCCAAGTGAAAATATGTTTAAAATGATAATAAAATTTACACTACATTTAAATTCTTTCTATAACTGAAAAAGTGTACAAAAAAGTTCACCACCATAGCGAAAAAGTGCACAAATTTTTTTACCACCACGGAAACCAACATGTCTATAGAACATGCGCATACCATGGGTACGTACAACTCATAAGCCTCATTACATGAATACTCACAATCCATTAACTATCAATTGCACCTGTGGTGCAAAGGAATGCCGAAAGGAGACGAATGGTGTATTTTGCGTCCCACCGTCACACCCTTTTCACAAACGCACCCATGGTTTTAGCAAACCCTCTGATGATGGAAAAATGGTTTTGCTCATGGGGCTTTCGGCTCCCAAGAAGAGGAAAAATCCCGAAATTGTATTAGATGAAGAAACATAGGTTGCAGCTCTTGAAAAGATCATTGAAAGAGATTTTTTTGGCTGATTTGCGTAAGGTTCACGATCACCTGGATTGGCTTGAAGCCGTCCGTAGCGGCGATGCATTACAAATCCGTGATGCTGAATTCAAGTTTATCAAAAGGAGATGAGGAAGGGTGTGGATCCGTTTGGAACTCAATAGCTCTGTCGAGTTGACAGTATTCAAAGCCTGGAAAATAGATCCATTATGTTAAGTTAAGGAATTAATTATGTTTAAATCAATTCTGAGGCTAAGGCTAAGCGTGTTAAACTACATTGAGCGCATTATGAAGGCCGATGAAAAGCCATGGACCTTCGCTTAGAAGGAATTCAACTTTGTTGTCTCCTCCTAAGGGGAAATCTGTACCCTGTCAAAGAAAAAATATGATAATTTTTCATAAATATATTAGAAGAGAGGAGATGAGTTTTTCGAGTGTATGTGAAAGCTGAAAGTACCTGTCCAGTATGGCAGTCCCATAATAAATTCTCACGTAACCTTACCAAACAAAGAAATTAAGAAACAGAGCAAAAAAAAAGGAAACACATTTTGGGACTTGGTGTATTAAAATTTTAGGTTTTAAACATTCAAATTCCTAGAAGACTTTGGGAGTCATATCAGCAAAAATCAACTGGAATTACACGCTACATTTGTCCTTCCAAAGGTGATAATTGGCATGTATAAGTTGCGCATGCAGCTGTATCTGTAATTTGTGGCTGTCCTATTTATTGTTCTACTTTTGACAGTCACTAGCTATTTAGATGTCATTGAGCATTAGAAAATTGTACAAGCCTCTGATGTAATATTTTAATTCTGAAATGGGGCTCAAAAATTTTAAAATTCTTTTGAATTACATCTAATTGCGTCAAGGTAGAAAATGGAAACCAATGATTCTAGCAGTAATAGTTGTTGATGAAAGGGAATTTTATGTTTTAACCAAGTCAGTGATTCTGATATGCTTCATACTTATTTCT
Organism: Pinus albicaulis; assembly: GCA_034641835.2. Lineage (NCBI taxonomy): Eukaryota > Viridiplantae > Streptophyta > Pinopsida > Pinales > Pinaceae > Pinus > Pinus albicaulis. Next base: position 931,352,771 of record CM076573.1, read on the forward strand.
GTTAGATCCATATTGGGATTTGGTGCATATGGCATGCCAATTTCACATTTGAATCATTAGAGAAATTATAATGTCATTTTTTAGGTGGATTGAAATCGATCTTTATTTCCTGTATAACAATTTTTAAGTGTGTGGTGCTCTGTTTGGGAGGTAATAATATTGGTGTATGCATGTTCATATTTTGTAAATAGACTATCATGTCCTTTCACAACATCTCCAGGTCTACAACTCCTTGTTCTGGATGAGAACTCCATCCTGTTCCCGCAATGGTTAAAAAAACTTTAAAACTGTCAAGGAGAAAACCATGGTAGATTTGATGAGTAGTTATATATTCAACTGGATATGTTTCTGAAAATGGTTTGGACTCGTCTGGTGCAAGATGAGATCGAAATTTACAACAATATTTGAATTTGAAATTCATTTTATGAACACACAATATTTTTTGTGGACAAAATTGGCAAACACAAATCGAATTTTTGTAGAATAAGTCAAATGCAATTGTAACTCCTCTTGGTGAAGAATGAACTTCTCAGATATAGAGTTTACAATTTATAGTTTTACTACAAAAGAGAGACGACATTTAACCTGATATTAGTAGCTCTTAGAACAAGTAATTAAGTGAAATGTTTAGTAATTATCTATAAATAACCAGCAACAACCAACAGAGCTTCTTGATTGAAATTTACATATAAGCATAGAACATTAGAAATTTCATAACTCATGGAAATTCTTTTCTAAAAGTTGTGTTGATGTTTTTATGAAATTTTCATTATATTTTGCACAAAATAAGCAGGTGTGTACACAAGAGAGTTTTTTCATTAAAATTTCCAGAAGTGATTTCAAAGTCACTAGGTGGACAACAGAGGTCTTTTGTTAAAGTTCAAAGAAATGTATGTTAAGAAAAAATAGTTTGTACTGAAATGAGTCTTTTGCTGAAGCTTGTGAAAATGTATCTAAAATGTAAGGATGCGATTTTTTTTTTATATATACAGAAATTTATGAGTAGCAAGAGTTTATAAAGTAAGATGTGCTGTATATTTTTCGAAGGAAAAATAAGATGTATTGAGAGAATTGCATCATGTGTAGCATAGTGGTTAGATGGTTTCCCACTAGGGGGAAATACTAGTTGTATAGACAAGGTGTTGCTCGACAACGACATCATCATTTGACGTCCAGAGTAGGTACACGGTCAAGATAGTATGCTCAGAGTTCTCTGTGTGCATCCTTTTCATGAATATGGATGAGGAGATTCATCCAATTTCTTATCCGTTGCAGTATTTGTATTGTGGGGCGCAACCGGTAAAGAGGCAGAGTAGGTGGACGCAGGAATCGTTCTTGTACATTGAGAAGTGCAGCTTCTTGTTCATTGATTTCTTTGCAAAATTGTTGGAGCTGTGAGATATATCTACGATCCATTATGTTCTTGCAAGGAAATTGAAAGCATGTTAGTGAACAATGTACAGAAGATATAGTAAAATGGGAAAGCACAATAGTGAATAGCTAGTGGGATGGTAAGGTACGAATAGTAGAGGGGCTTGAAGGAGCTTGAGCAATAGATTTTGAGGTGAGTAGAGCCTCTTATTTTTTTCTGCATATGACGAAAGGGTTCTCCTTCATCCGGGAATAGTGAGAGAAGGAGAAAGAAGGGGATAGGCACAGGTCATTTAATGAACAGACTCTTGATACTGCTGTGAAAGTGAGACCCTGTCGATCAATGTTTCTGATGTCGATTGTTGCCTTATCTAGTGTCATGCCTTGTGATTTATGGATTGTTAAGACCCATGCCATGCGAAGTGGTATTTGTGTTCGTGAGCCACTTTTTATGGGGGGGATCGGCACAAATTTAGGATTTGAAGGATCCTATGGTGGACCCTTGTAGTGAAGAAAGTCGACTACAACAGATAATGGCAGTTCGGGTGGCTTAGACGTTGGTGCATATACGAGCGCGCGGATGGTGCCGAGTGCACCATTGACAAGGCCAACCTCAATCCAAAAGTTTCTTGTTAGAATAACTCATTGTCCAATGCAAAGGATAATTTCTGCAGCTAGTTGTTCATCTTCCAGTTTGTTGCCTCTAAATTCCTTCCTTTGGGTAGTGTAGGAATGTGCGATTGGTTGGTTGAGTGTTTTCAACATGGTTTTATTGTGCATGTCAACATCCTCATTTTTTGCGTATAGATGCATTGAAATTGAGAGTGACTGGACATCGGCTTCAGGAAGGTTTGCTTTTGAGCGTGTCATAAGAAGCTTCCAAACATCAATAGTGGGTGTTGCATTGTGAAGGTTGGAGAGGAGTTTGCGGAAGGAAATCTAAGCAGGGCTAGTTCCTTGTTGGCAGAAAACTGTCGAAAGTGTAACCACGGTATCAAAGCTTTGCCATAGTGCAGTGCCATGAGAAGTGCCTACATACATTGGTGTGTCCTTGATAGGTGGAAGTTGGGCAAGGTCCCCCATGAGAATTATAAAACGTCCACCAAAAGGGCTGCTTTTATTTGATGGGAATGCTTCCCACAAGAGATCATCGATTTGAGAAAGCAATTTAGGACCAATGAAGCTCATTTCATCAATTAGAATTTATTTGACATCTTGGAGCTGTTCTTGAAGGTTTAGGAGGGCTTGGCCCTCTAAAGGTTGCATAGAGGATACAGGGATGCGAAGAGCATAGTGGATTGTCAATGCATTGATGTTGAATGCTGCAACACTGGTTGGAGCAAGCAAGAGGAGGGGGTTTGTTCCATTGGTGGAGTTTTCAAGGAAGGTATTTTTTAGGCACTCAATTAGGAATGACTTTCCAGTACCAGCGGTTCCTTGGATTATCATTTTTAAAATTGATCCTATGTCGTGTGTGTGGAAGTGGGAAAAAATGATATTGAATGCAATGGTTTGGCTTGGGGACAAGGACGAAAGTGAATGTGAGCATGGAGTTTGCATTTGGTGGACTCTTGTGGAGGAGTGGTTGAAGTTGATGAAGCGGATGGCTGTTTCTTGTAACTGTGAAGGGATAATGGAGTTGGCCCAATTATAATTTTCATCAAAGTCACGATGGCCAAGCATTTCAAGTTCATTGAGGAGGATGTTGTTGCTTGGGTGAAGTTGAGAGAGAAATTTCCATTCATGCATGTCGAGCGTGGGGGCATGGGGAGGGGCATCAGGAGATGAACAACAAGAGTCAGCATCGGCAGGGTTGATCGGGATGCGGTGAACATGCCAAGCTTAATATGTGTGTTTATTTTGTTCCCAGTGTGCAACAATGGCAGCGTCAGATGTGCCGATGTCATCAGGGAGGGTACAAAAAGGGCAGTGTAGAAGGATTTTTCTCCAAAAAAAGTCCACATAGGATGATGAGTCTTTGAATGGGATGGAGGTGTAACGAGGAAGGACACGTACAACCATAGGAGGGAAGATGTGTTTCCAAGGTGTTTTTTTGTGGTAGGAGGAGAAGGTCCAAGAGCGTGAAACTTAAATAAGAGGCAAATCCTCAAGTGCAGGTGGTCTATGCATGTATGAGATGATGAAAGGTTTCGATGGAGGATCACCATCCAATTCTTGTGAAACACGTTTGAATAGTTTTTTTTTCACATTGAGGGATACAAAAGAATGACTGCACTTTACTAGTGGGAGTTTTTGTAGCATGTGGCATGTTTCTTGTGCACCAATGTCTCAGTCACCGAAAATTTTGGTTAGAACTTTGCGGACGATAGTAATAGTAGGAGCATCGGGTGGCGAACATTGGGAGAGACGGGAAAGCATTTGGTAGTAGCTTTCATACTTTGCCTCTGCTTTTGCTTCATACTTTGAAATGTAGTTCAACACAGCATGGCGTGATAGAATTGGTTGGAAGTCCATGTTTTCCCTCCATATTGCAAGAAGATGAGCATTGTGCACATTTAGCTTGTCATCATTTCTAGCAGGGGCGTACAATTTACGGCCAGTATTATCAATGTGAAGAGATGATGTGTCGCGAAGTTCCCATGGGTCTCCATAGCAGCAACTTATTTTGTTATTTCTTTTGCGCAAACATGTACTAGAGTGGCAATTTGTGTGTCTTTGAACAGAATTGACAAGTTGCTCATAGTCTTGCAACTGATTGGCTGTAAGAATTTCATGTGTCTGGAGGAGGCATAGGTCTTGCAGAGACGAATGATTTATCCCAGCAACCTAGTTTTGAATGGGATGAGGGTTCCAAGAAGTAATGTATGCATCAAAGAATTCTTTAGCTGCACGGACAACAGAAGAATTGGTCCAATCCAAAGTGTCCATAGTTGGTGTACTTGGAAGCCATAAGAAACCATGGATATGTGTAGAGCCATGATGTTGCCATTCATACCTTAAAAAAAAAGGGGGAAAATAAATAAGATGGATGCTTGGAAGTGAAGTTAATGAAAGGTAAGATATGGAAGGAATAGTATGCATACCTGCACCAGTAATCCTTTACAATGAATCCTTTAAGTAGCACTTCTTCGAGGAATATTGTGAATCTGCAATGGATGTATTGAGATGCACGGTGAGGGTTTTCAACAACATTTTGGATTTTCCATCGAGTTTTCTCATGTGAATTGGATGGAGGGTTGGAAGGCATGGTACTATGCAAGTCAGGCCATTTGGTATCATCTACACTGAGTGTGAAGAATATGGTAGGTGTACCTTACTGAATGATCATGTCATGAAGCTCTACTCTAGCTCTAGTCCAGAATGAATGGCTCCCGCGCAAAGATGAACCGAAGCATATAATTTGGTCCGGGATGGTGGAAGGGGGATTTTTTTGAAGGTGGTGGCGAAGGTCAGCGATTGTTGCTGGAAGGGTGTTTGAAAGGTCTCTTTTCATGAAGACAGAGGCAGTTGCTTGGCTGCAATGGCGCATGATGAGGTTGTACAAGTAGTAGCGGAAGCGAGGATGTTGTGCAAAACGGTTGTCATGGTAGCATATTAGATGAAAAGTGTATTCTTGCATTTCTACTTTTGCAATTCTTGGTTGATTAATCATTGCAAAGCCGGTGGGGAAGAGGGTGGGGAAGGCCATGGAGAAGAGGCCTTCTATGTTGTATTCATTGATTGGGGAGAGGCCAATGATGGGCCATTGAAGTTAATGGATGGGTGAGCGATTGGAGGATTCTATGTAGGCAAGTATTTCATCTATTTCTGAATGAGAGTTTGGCAGATTTTCAACAAAGGAGGATGGGTGGAGGTTAGATGGGCATGGTCGGGGAAGTTCAGAATCACAATTTTCAAGAATTCCTTGTTGGAGGGGGATGGAAGATGTGTTGGCATGGCGTAGCATGTTGGAAATGTTGGTGGGAAAAATAGGCAAAGCATTCAGGGAATTTTGGTTAATATGGACATATTTGTAATATGGATCATTTTGTAGTTTGAATTGCAATGCTGCATGAAAACGTCATCTACTGACAAAAAAATCGTACGATTTTTTGTCATAACTAGTTTTGTTTACAACAAGGATGTCTAGTTCTGATAGCATGCGAGGAAGAGAGGTCACAATATTAGTGATATCTTGAGGAAAGCTAATAGTGTGGCCGGAATATTTTAGTTGGCCACCACGTGCATGGGTGACTTGAATAATGGGGTTGACACGAGCAATCAACATCTCTTCAACTTGAGTCAGGCAGGAGAGCACATGTGGTTGGATACCTAGGTCCATGTTGTTTGCAAAGGAGAAACGGTGGGTTGTTCATTCGTCAACACAACGGGTACAAGAAATGTTTCCATTATTTGTTCTTTTTTTCATGGATGGGTAAGCTTCATAACAAACTGAGAAAACTTGGATGTGACTAAGTGCATCGATTTTTTCACGAGAACGAAGATGTGCATGCTGGAGTTGGACGGGGAGGAATTGTTGCACAGGTGGAGAAGGAGGAAGATGGTGTGGGACATGGAAAGGGTAGGCGCGAGGCGAAGGAATTGCAGGGTATGGAAAGGGTTGGCTAGGGAGGGGAGTTGCAAGGGTAAATGCAAAATATTGGGTGGGATGTAGTGGAAGGAGGGTACTTTGTGAAAGAATGGGAGTTTGGTGTGTGGTGGATTGAGAGAGAAGGTTGGCCTGGCGAGTTGCAAAGAGAAGATGACGACATGCATTAATTCTTTCTTTGTTAAGTGTGTAGTGGCGATGATGTTGTTCCCTTTGCAAAATGTTGTTTGGTGTGGTTGGCATAGTTGTTGCAAACAAGGAAAGGCATGTCAAATGCATGAAGTATAACGAAAGAAGAGGGAAGCATGAAGATGCAACACTCTATTTCATATTTTTTGTTTTGTTATTTATTATTTTTGGCGATATTTCTTGTTGTGTTATGTATTTCATCATAGAAATAGTAGTATGGAAATGGTGTGAGTGAATTTTGAAGTGGAAATGTATTGAATATGGTTTGCATAAAAATGAGTGTTGCATATTTGAAATGGGAGAATATGTGTTTTGAAAGCAAGAACATGTTGCATTTATTGGCTAGAGAAAATCAAAGGCATATATTGTATTTTTGCAAAGAAGAAGAAGTAATTTTTGTATTATATTCCATACTAAGCATAGCATATTGAAATTTGCATTTACAAAATGTCTGTGTTGCAAACAAGACGATGGCATGAAGGAGGAAAGGGAAAACCACGTGTGTAAATGTTCATATATTAAGAAGATCCATTAGAACATAGTGGAATGACATATAAAAAAAATGTAATGAAGAAACGAGTTGATGCGCATACATTTAGGAGGACTATTAGAAAGGGAAAGGGGTTTTAAAGATATAGTAACGATTACAAAACATACATGCAAAATCGACGATGCATGGCAAGTGAGGCAAAAAAGCGTTGAAAGTTCAACGATGGGAAGAGGCAAGAAATGTATGGCTAAAGGTGGTGACAAAATTTGTTCACGGGGGAAGTGGAAGGTTGCAAGAGCTGAAGGGGGATTTTCGATGCATCAGCATAAGGCAGATCTTCTATGTGCATAACATTTGGTCGCACTCGTTCGATGCCATTGAAGGTGTCCCTCTTTAAAGATAGTGTGAAGAGGAATTGACGCCCTTTGATTTTGCTATATATTTCAAGGACAGCTTGAGGATCTATTGAGAGGAGGAAAAGGTCCTCTGCAAAGATGCCTAGGAGGCCATTTCCAGCCTCGTCAAAAGTGACAACATTCTCGAGGTGGCCAGTGTGATCGTGCAGCTGGAGGCGGAGAATGTAGCGGTAGTCACACTTGGTGAAGGACCCTTCACATTTTGAGCAACACCACATGGTATCATCTTGTTGTATAGCCTTTTTCATGCATTGCATACCATCAATGGTAAGTGGGCATGCAAGGAAGTAGAAATCATGCAAGTCAATTGAGGTAGCAGTAGCATGGAGCGACATCCATGGGACATTTTCTCCAGGCGGAATTGAGAGGACGTTAGAAATTGTTTTTGTATTAAGTGGTTTCTTGCTGGTCCCTGAGTATTTGCGGCTGAGTGAGGGTGATGAAGACTGAAAGCCTTATTTTTCAAACCATTGCTTAAGTTCCAGCGTTTCAGCGATCTTTGGATCAATAACCAGGGAGGTGGTAGGGACTGTGCTGATAGTTTGGCTGTTGAACTCGACAACCCTGCCGCCTCTAATTGCAAAGAATGTAACTGCATGATCCATGTGAAGTTCAGAGAGTTCACGTCCTTCAACATGGTAGTGTTCCCCCCACAAGGTCACATCAATGCTAGTTCCGGACATGTCGCAAAGAGAAATTGTCTTTTTTGGAGTTTCAGAGCCATCGCGTTTGCGGACAATAGAGGCATGAGAGAGTGAGCTGAAAATACCTATGACATCAACGATTGAGTTAGCAGGTGAAAGTTTAAGGGAATTGATAGGTACAAAGTGGAGGGTGTGGGAAGGAATTGTGAGGTCATCATTGAAGACTTGAGAAACTATTGATGAAAAGAAGAGGAGAATTTCAAACGGGCATGTTAGATGGTTATAGGAAGGGTTGGGGACCTTGATGGTGCCATTTGAAACATTGTAGATGTGGCCAACTTGAATGAGAGCATGAAGGGATTCAACCAATTCATTGAAGGCAGAGACGTGGATTTGCTCGTTTTCGTGCTCGACAAGGTCAAAACCTAGCGATTTTCCAGAGCCACGTCCATTGGTAAAATGCCGAAGGGGTGTTTTTGAAAGGACTCGACCTTGGATGGACCAAGTTTTTCTTGTAGGGGAGAGTGCTTTAAAAGGGAGAGTAGTTGAAGATGCTGGGGCAGGGTCTTGGGAGGACAATAAGTGAATGTCAATGGAGGGTGGTGATGAAAAGGGAGAGGCAGAAGACGAGGATGATGTGGCTTGGACCATCTGTTTAGCAGAGAGAGTAAGAGGGCATGGGCCGCCAACCAATGGGGAAATGCACTGGACTACTTCAAGCTTGAGAATAAGAGTGACCTGCAAGAATGAGCAATGTATCAATGAAGTGGCAATGTAGAATTTTAGAAATAAGAAAGGAAATAGAGGGACATAAGGGAAAATCCATTATAGGAGAGGAAGGTGGGAGGCGTTATGCAGTAAATGTACATTGTTTGATGCGAATACATGCACAATCTTCTCTTCAAGAGAACAATGGATCCTACAATCAAGCCCCCGTCTTGCGTGAGGGAAGTGTGCGAAGAAGGGAAAAGGGCAGAATACTTGTGAACACCATCGGAAAGTGACACGCGGTATCGAGCTTTTGAAGTCCGAGTAAAGTTGATCTGTGCAAGTTCGACAACCTGGAGGGTTGGTTCCTGGGCGGTAGCACTAGCTAGGAGAGAAGGAAGACAATTGCGAGATAATGACGTCTCCATGGCAGAACGGGTGGCTTGTAAAAATAATATGCTGCAAGCGAATAGAGATATTAAGGTCAAGAAAGTGAAGAAGAACATGTACACATAAACGAAGGAAAAGTTCCATATTGCTACTTTGCAAGAGATGAAGTGTAGAATTTCTAATTTGGATGATTTCCAATCTTCAATTGATAGTGGAAAATTCGCTATATGGAAGACGTTACTGCAATTTGAACAAGTGCAAGTTTTGCAAATACGTTCCTGACAACGAGTAGTTTAAATGCTTTCCCTATGGAACATATATTTTGGAATAGGGCAGGTTGAATTATTTACATGGTAAATAAGGCATAGGCACAAAATATGTTAGGAGAGGATGTTGGTTTGTAGTTATAAAAGGAAAGGAAATAGTAATGTCAAATAACCATATTTGTAAATTAGCTTTTGAAGTATGCTACTTGCAATTGTATATCTTGAATATTCTAAGTGTTTTTTTCAACTTATTGAAAATCATGTTTGACACGACACATGCACATGACAGTTTGAAACATAAGCGCATAAGAAAATGGATTACATTGATTGAAATTGTCAATGGTACTAAGTAAACACTAAATAGTAGATACTAAAGCTTGAAACAACAAACTAAAATTGCCTAAGATTAGTAAATAGTGACTTGCTAGTGCATATTTGTAATATTCGAAGCATTTGTTTTTTTTTTTAAATATTGTTAATCATATTCGAAATGATATATGCACATCACAATTTGAAATGTAAGTATATACAGAAATAGGAAAAATTGATTGAAGTTGTAAATATTACGAAGTAAATACTAAATAGTAGAGAGCATAAGATTGAAATGGCATGTTTGACTCAAACAATTAGAAAGCAATTTTTTTTCTATTTTAGAAATAGTGAACCAAATGTACTAAAAGTCTTTGTGAAAATCAGATTAGAGTAGATTAGGTTGATACGTGTTGAACCATCCAGGGCGAGGTATCACCAAAATCATATGGAAAACGTGGTCAAGTAACCTCTTTAAAGAGAAACTATAATTTTTACTAGGCGTTTGTAAAAAATGACTAGTTTGACTCAAATAATAAAATTCATTCTATTTTATTACAAAAAGAGTAAACCAAATGATCAAAGTTGATAAACTTAATTTTAAATTGCAATATGTGTTTCAATAAAAAGAATAATTATTAATTTAATATTAGTAACAAGTAATTTATTATATTTTATGATATTTGTTTGTTTGTTTATTTATTCATTTATTTATTGATTTTTTTTTTGGGGTTTTTTTTCTATCTATTTATGTATTTTTTTTTAAATATTTTTTTTTTTTGTTTTACATATTATATTTTTTATTTGTAATTCTATCTTTATTTTATTTTGTTTATTTTTTTATGTATTTGTATTTATCTATCCATATTTTGCTTTATTCATTTATTTTTTTTATTTTTTTTAAATTAATTAATTTATTTGTATTTATATTTTTTTCTGATATCTTATATATGATAGCATTAAATTGTTGAAAATAGAATAAATATATAAATTCAATGTGCTTTGAATGGTTTGTATGGAGCAAAGAATGCACTAGACACTATTATCTATCAGAATCTGTTTTTTTCTCTATGGCTAGGATGTAGCACTATGTTAAAGACATATTTTCAGGTTAGAATCAAATGTTTCTAACCAATTTCCATCTCGCAAGTGCTGTTTTATTAAAATAGAGTTCGAATTAATATTTTTCCAGTCAAACTTACTTGGGAGATCCTCATAGTCCTGTAAAGATGTATTTCCGGTCCTCTCTCCTATATTCCGGATAGGCCTCTTTACACAGTTAATATGGGCACTTAGAAGGAGAGTAGACTATCTTGCATGTACCATTAGTGTAACAGAGTGAATTTTTGTTAATAGAATAGAACTCCTACCAAAAAAATATATATTTTCCATCCACATATTGAACTCATTATCAGGATTCACAATCAATACACCTCCGTTATAATATATAGCAATGTTAGATGTCAGAAATCCTCTTATATATGCAATGAACTCAACTGCAGAAAATTTTTAATTCATCGCTACTAATTAATAGTTGCCAACAAATCCAATTCCTGACATGATCAATAATTACCTTCCACGCGAAGGAACAATCTAATGTTGCTGAGACTCAGAAACACCCTATAGGCATTAAAACCCATGATATGTGTTAAATTAACATGACCCTTCTATATGAAATAAAATCATGATAGAATATAAATATTTTCCATCGACTAAGAATCATACTGACATAAGAACTCCTAACGCTGATTATTTTCCTTCCATTGAACATCAAATTAAAAACCATCAGATAACCAGGCAAAATTACAACCCATGTTTATGTGCACCATTGTTCTGACTGCACAGGAACTGAGCTCATCACTAAGGTGTTGTGCTGAATATGACTCCATTAACCCATCCCCTGAAAGCATTATGATACATGTGGAATTTCCAATGAACTCAAACTCAAAACTACTGAATGACATAGCTCAGGGATTGAACTTATCTCAACTGACTTAATATTACCTTCCACTAAACATCAGACTAAAATCCAGGAGAAACTATACATGTAGTTGGTTCCCATGTAAAGTGACTCATAAGTCTTGAATAATTGTTGCCAATTGCACATCACCGTCCACTAAGACTTTAGTAATTTACTATTTACAAGAACCGAATGCAATGCAGGAATCCATGTAAAATCTATCGTTGACATTTATTATGAACCACTGGAATCAATTCACATCAGCCCAAGACAGCAAGAATTGAGCTCCTATGTGCATTTGTGTTCCACTAAGCATCACAGCGGGAATCCCAAGACAACAAGAATTGAGCTCCTATGTGCAATTTCCTTCCACTAAGCATCACAATGGGAATCCATTATAACCCATAACCCATAGCAACATTAGGGCTCAAGTTAGGTGTAAAATTGAATTGATTACATAATACACAGAAATCCAACCCATGAATGTTAAATGGAAATTTCTAAAAAGAAAACAATCCATTCACATAGCTCTTTTCATTATGATCCACACTTGTCTGCATATTGAACTTTTGATTGCCCATAGACAATTGTTTACGGAGAAGAAATTTAAAATCAGCAAGTACCAATAACAGCTTTATATAACATAACCCATGCTTTAGCATAACTATGAATACTGATTGAAAAGTGCTGAGCACTAAACACAGAACTACTGATTGATAGTTGTCATCTGGCATCAAAATCATGAGTACTGATCACAATTCTTTGTGCAATGAATTTTTTATAGACTGAAACTTGACAATTTTCTCACTATGAACGAACTAAACTCAACGATAACCCATAATAGCAGTAGATCCCATGGCTATAACACAAAATTTAATCAAGAGAAACCATAGGAACTTTCAAACACGATTTACCACAAACCTGACATAGTATTACCTCTATATGGAAGTAAGGGCGTAAGGCGTAGAACATAAGGGAGCTGCGAAGTTGCTTGCTCGACCAAATCAAGAGCAAGGAAATTGGCTGAAAAAAACATATTGATTCGAGGCCAACCCCTTCAAAGGAAACTCTGCTTATGAATCAATCTACTTGTCCAATGATCACGAAAAATTACCAAAATATATATTTTTGTGTCGGTTGGAATAAGGATAAGAAGAACCGAGAGAAAGGATAAGAAGAACTGAGAGAAAGTTAGAAGAATCACAAGTTCAAACGATCACAAATTCATAGGCATTTCTCCGCATTAGACATTTTTTTTATTGTGTTTGTTTTTAAACCAGAGGCATGGTCTCTTCTACTATCACTTTAGTTCTTGTGGAAAATAGACACTGAAATTCAGTTATCTGAAATGGTACTGGGTAGCTATTGGGAAGTATATTTACAATAACAAACAAAATTACGATACATATTTAAGTGCACATTGCCAGTACTCAGAGAACAACATAAATGGGTAGCTATTGGGAAACAGATTTACAATAAGAAACAAAATTACGATACATATTTAAGTGAACATTTCTAGTACTCAGAGAACAACATAAATAAAAATCCGAAACAGAACTGCTGACAGAAAAAAAGTTTACCAGCTATTCTGTGAAGCTGGAAGCCGGGCAGGGATATTGAATTGGCAGGAGCTGAAACGGAACGAAAGCAGTTGAGGGCGAACATATGAAGACGGAGCTAAGAGGAATGCATTTAAGCCTAGCCATTGCTGTTAGGTTTCAGGATTATGGGCATATTTAAGGCTGCAACAAGTGAACATTGATTCTATATCTCAGCGATTTCTCAGATTTTGGAAGTGTGAGCTGGTAAGAGGTCGAGAGGCGTTGCTGTCACGCTTCACCATTATGTCAGCATTAACGAGACACATGCCGAGTTGCAATGAGGGAGAAAGTGTCTAATCAACATAATATTCTCCATATTTTCCATATCCCAACAATTAATTTGCAGAGTGCGAGTTGGTAAATCGTGAAACTGTGAGGTGGCAGAGTCAACAATTGGAACTGTGCGCTAGTAAGTCCATATCTCAGCAATTAATTTGCAGAGTGCGAGCTGGTAAATCATGAAATTGTGAGGTGGAAGAGTCATTTCTCAGCAATTAATTTGCAGAGTGCGAGCTGGTAAATCGTGAAACTGTGAGGTGGAAGAGTCAGCAATTGAAAATGTGAGCTGGTAAGTCCATATCTCAGCAATTAATTTCCAGAGTGCGAGCTGGTAAATCATGAAACTATGAGGTGGAAGAGTCAGCAATTGAAACTGCGATCTGGTAAGAGGAGGAGGTGGCAAATGTCAGATTTCAGTGGCTGGAAGGGCAATGAGAAAGCCGTCTGATTGGCTCCAGTGAACAGTGACATTCAGAGAAAGCCAGCAAAGGGAACGCCTTTCGGCGTAATAATAACCAACATTAATTTCGAAAAATGATAGGGAGACACGAATATTTGATTTCTTTTGTTTTTTTGCAAGGTATAAAATTCAGAGAAAATTTTGGGGATACGTACAACTCATCTTGTCTATGTTATAGATGGTCACAACTCATAATATTTAACACAACTTATTATATTTAAAATCAGCCAATATTCATTTAACTCTAGATCTATCATGTGGTGAGAGGGATCAAATCTTTTAGGTGCAATTTTTTTCTCAAATTATACATTAACAAAAAATCAGTTTCATTTTTTTATTGTTCAAGAAATTTTTTTGTTTATTAATTTTTTGGGACATGAAATAATTAGACATCAGGGTCATACTCGGTTATGGAATGTTGCTCCACATAATAAGATAAGTAACACCCACTTAGTCAGCTATATAATGTCTCTCTTCCCAATATAATAAGTAACTCCCACTTCTCCATTTCTAAAATGATAGTTTTATAGAGATATTACAAATTTTATTTCTTTTCTTTAATATTTTTGGAATATTATTATAATTATTTTAAGGAAATATTAGTATTTTTTTGTAGGTTATAAATTTGCGGAATCTAGTTTATTTTAGGAAACCATATTAATTAATATAGAAACTAAAAATTAGTAATGATAAAGTTAGAAACCATTATAATAATATATTTAGGCTTGAGGGTTAGCTTGATTGGTCCAGGCCCTATTGATAAATAACCTTGTTGTTGCGATGCCATAGGGTCAATTATCCCCAAAATAATTGAAAAATTAAAGCGTCAAGAGAATTTTCACATAATAAAAAAATAATGTCACCCTAATTATAAATAAATGAACACATTATGTACATACACATACAGAGATAAATTCAAATATACACACAAAAATTCAATTTCAAGGAATCAAACATTTAAGAACATGTCAATAGTTTTTAAATAAATTTAACCATATTACACAAAATTGGAGATGCAACTGTATTTCAAAATTCATATACACGATTTAAGCTTATCCAAGAGAGAAAAAGCATTATGGCAAGGTTGTGACTTTTTTAGAGAAGCTCTCAGAAGAAACCCTCATTTTGAAACTGTTAAAAAAACTCTTTGAATTCGTCATCCTCTGAATATTCATATCTATATCCATGATTTTTGAAAGGATCCATGTGCTTAAGTGTTCCCAAAGTTGTGACCTTCGATGTGGGTGGCCTTGAAAACATGTGAGTTAACTTGTTTGTGCTACAATTATTTTACTTGACCATTAAATGAAAGTATTGTAAAAACTCCATTTTCTTGTAATTCCTAGATTTTTTATCTTGATTGGATCATTTGATTGATTTTCATCCATGTAAATACTCACAGGACCATTTTTAATAGTGGGACTGACTTTGAAAAATTGGGATATGAAACCCTTTGGGAGAGTTTTGAGGCACAAATGATCTTTTTTCGAGGTGAAATTTTGTCAGTTTAGTGTATCAATTTTCTTTCATATTCTACACAGAGAAATTTCCAATGAGGAAAGAATCACCTAAATAAAATATTATAATCCAAATTTATGACTCAAAAGTTGTCCTTCCTATTTTAGCACCATAATTCGAGAGGATTTCATGCTAGCCCCCATAACTCATGGAAAATGTGTTTGTCACATGGTTATGATGAGTAAAACTCTAGAATAGTTTATAATTTAACTCTACTTAAATGTTCAGGAAGTTAAACCTAACCACTAGTATATTATTGGGTTGTGTTATAAACTCGCCAGTAGGAGCAAAACACTGTCTATTTTTTTTCGAGTGCATGTGTTCCATAAATGAGTAAAATAACTGAGAGGGATAGGAGGAGAGTATGCAAAGAGTAATTCTGCAGTCTAGTAGACCATGGGTCATGTTAGTGTCATTCTTTTTAGCTTGTCACCAGTGATCAAATATGCTCTTACCATGTCTTCTTAAGTTCTCAAAGTCATATTTTTTGTCATTTCATTAGGTCTTCAAATAAAAATTTGGTCATTGGATAATGTGTCTAGGACTATTCCGACTCCTTTTAAAATTTGTACATGCTAGTCCTTATCATCACTCAGTTAAGTGTACCATCATAAAAAGATCATTATTATCATTTCAGTCAACATAATCATGGTTTTTAGTCATCTTAGTGTCACCATTAGGTCATTAGGGTTAAGGTCACCAAAACATGTCATTGCATGCATAAATTCGGAAAAGGAGGAGTGGTAATAGGTAATCTTTTTAAATGAAGTTTGGTTTCAAAATGTAATTTATGTTTCATGTTATGTATTGATTTTCAAATTCCAGAGGTGCATAATAAATTTTCAAAGCTACATAAGTTTCAGAGCTACATAAGCCTTCAAAGATGAATGAAAATGCATGTTGCTGGGTACTAGTTTTGCAGATTTTTCGTACAATTATCTTCCTTATTTTGCTTCGTAACCATAACCTATGGGATTATCTTTAGCCTTTTTCCTACCTTTTTACCCTCACTTGTGTTGTTTCACCTTGCTTTCGTTACCTTGGCAATTCACCAATTATTATGATCTATTATACCTTTTTATGACTAATTTATGGTAAATTTTTGGAGAAAGGTCGATGGTCTTTGTGTTGTCCTTTCAGATGTCAAAGATCCTAGACACAGAGTTCACAGGAGCAGTTCGGATGGTGATATTATGGAAAAGAGATGTTTTTACACCTTGTTGTTACAAACCCGCCAGCAAATCGTTGCTACATTCTATTTTTACGAAATTTTTGGTGAACTATTTATACAGTTGTACCATGGACCACTCTTGTCTACATTGTTCCTGATTTGTCCTTTGGAAGTTGAACTAAAGCTGTGTTTTCATTACGATAGTTGTAGGGGTTGTTAGCATTGTATTTTTGGGATAGCATCCTAAGGGAAGCTCCGATTATAATCTTTTATATTATTATAAAAACTTTATTAGGAAGTGGTTATAATTGTACGAGTTCTATTTTGATTAGCATGAGAATCGTAATTTATCCCTGGATTTTCTGCTGTAACCACTATATATCTTTCGTCCCTATAGGTCGGGAGGTTAGTGAAAAACAGCATTGCTTTGACTAAGTAATTATGTTCAGATTAATACATATCATATTGTTATCATTGTTACATGTGTATTTCCATTTAGTTTCAGTGAAAGTTTCTTCTCTACCTGCGCCCTGCTAGGGAGGAAGGGCCCTCTTCTTAGCAGGGATTGCAGTGATTATAGTAGCTATGTGTGTATGTAATTGTATTTCAGTTTATGTATCCTTAGATCGTTGTCGATGATGTTCAGATAAGAATATATCTTCTTTGATTTATATACTTTATATGTTGTTACACATATGTTAATAGAAACACCAATTGGGTACTTACTGTGTTGCGAGCTAAACAGATCAATTGAAGTGTGATTTCAATCTTGCGGATTATTTTATTCATGCATGAGTGATTTATCTCCAACACTTTACCTCAGCAATGATTTCTTTTATTTGAGATTACTTCTAGTTGGTGTATCTGCACAGAGAGTGTTGTTGTCATTGGAATAAATAGATGTGCCTAGATCGATAGTTAAATGTGCTTTGTTCAGTCATTTAGTAAGTGGTTTATATAGTCCAAGATTTTGGCACCATTGTCAGGAATGTCATTGATGATCTAATCAATCAGAGTTGTTTATAAGAATTTAAATTTCCATGTGTTTTTATAGAGTGTCTCAAATAATAAAATTGTAGGGAAGTAAGATGAGAGGTAATAGCTAGTACAGTGCTCTAACAGGCTTGAGCAAGCTCACCAACGTCTTGATGGGACACTTAGGACTTGAGTTTTGGGAGTTTTATAGGGTACCTTCAACTATATAGTCGTTGGGCGGTAAGACGTGAGGCAAGAACCTGTGCATCTCTCTAACAAGCTTGAGCGGGCTCACTATTGTAGAAACTGAAGCACTCTTAGGATTAATTGATACACATAGGGCCCATGTGTGCCAGTAGGACAATATCAACATCTGCAAACACCCCCCAGTCTGCTAAATACATGAAAGATAGGTCATAAGGAAGAAAATAAGAGTGCATATTTGGGAAGGAAAGCATTCCTTGGAGATCTAATTTCAAGGGCATAGAAGGAACAATCCACGTCATATCGAGATAATAGGAAGACAGGACCACAAAAAGAAACTACTATATCAAGGCCTAGATTTTTGGTGTCTTAAGTGGCTGTACCTTGCCATCCTTCAAACAACATATCCACTCCTGATATCAAAACTCTAGATTCAAAACAACAGTGGAGAATTATTGATTAGGATATGAGAATTGAAGGCCATAGAGAGACTAGTGGGGACTATCATGAACCTGAGAAACATCAACTACTTGATCATCAATTGGACACATGTAGTGTTGTTAAAAAATTGATCCTCGAGCAGCTTCATCCTTCTGTTTATTAATCCGCAGTACACTCTAAGGCTAGTTCATCCAATCAAGAAGAATCAACCATGGGGGACGAGAATGTTAAAACAGATAGCTCTATTATTTTTGAATTCCCAATAGTAGTAACACGGGATGAGGCTCCTATGAATAACATCCCTTTATTATCCCTACCATCCTTTCAAGGGATGTTTGTTAAGGATCTTGATACCTTTCTCTTCAAATTTGATGTATTTTGTAGAGGTTATGACTATAATTCAAACGCCCAGAAGCTGAAATTATTCCCTACTACTCTGAAGGGAGCAGCATTAAGGTGGTTCATGAGATTGGGTGCTAGCACAATTTGAACATGGAATGATATGAGAGAAGCCTTTCTCCTTAAGTATCAGGACTGCAACTATTAACGTTATGACTAAAGACCTATTCATCTCTCTATGACTTCATGGACTTAGACCTACACCTACAGTTCTTGAACTAGCATATAGGTCCCATGCTAAGCTAGAAGGGATAATTGAATATGGATATATCAGATGTAGGTCTGGATCTATGGTGACCTCAAATGGACAAGCCACTCAGAACCTGAATCTTTATCCTCCAAAGAAGCCTCACATGGCTTTGAATAGTCCTTGGTGGGACGAATTTGCACCATAATTTGATCTTTCCCTACCACTTCTCACACTTGGAAAAGGAAAATACTTTAAGGACGAAATATAGGACGATATTATTAATATATTATCAATAATCCATCACATATTTCCTCCATTAGAGATTTTGGAGAAGAATATGAGGAATATGATGTAATTATTGAAGATCTGAAAACAACTCCACTTACTATCAGTAGTGTTGTTTAAATCAAACCTGGAAAATGTTTAAACATCAATCCTAACTTGATTGCTGAATAAAAAAAAATGTCGATACAGCTATTATAGAAATACAAAAAGGCATTTGCATGGGACTATATCGATATGAAAGGAATACATCCTACCCTATGCACTCACCGCATTTACCTTAAAGAATATTGCAAACCTGTTAGAAAAACTTAGCACCGACTGAACCCTGCACTTAAGGAGATAGTAAAAGAAGAATTGCAGAAAATACTTATTGCTAATTTTATCTACTCGATTTCTGACAATCAGTGGGTGTCTCGACCTGTCATAGTTTAGAAGAAGAATGAAAAATGGAGGGTCTGTGTTGACAATAGAGATCTTAACTAGGCCACTAAAAAGGATCATTTCTCCTTACAATTTATTGATCAAGCCTTGGACACTCTTTCTGGAAAAATGTTCTTTTCATTTCTAGATGGGCTTAGTGGCTATAATAAAACACAGATTTCCCCAGAAGAACAAGACAAGATGGCCTTTAATTTTCCATAGGGTACTTTTTCATATAGAGTCCTTCCCTTTGGTCTTTATAATGCACCAGAAACATTTCAAAGGCCAATATTAGGTATTTTTTTGATCATTTGAATGATTGTCTTGAAATTTTTATGGAATATTTTACACACTATAGGGATTCCTTTGAGACAACATTAGCTAATTTTGAAAAAGTGTTGGAACTTTGTGAGAAAACTAATGTTTCTCTAAGCACGAAAAAATGCCACATGATGATGACGAAGGGGATTGTGCTCAGAAATTTCATTTTAGCGGATGGAATCATGGTAGATCCTACAAAAATAGAGGTAATCTCAAAGATCCTGACCACTAAGACTCCGAAAGTGGTGCACAGTTTTTTGGGACATGTAGGATACTATAAGAGGTTTATAGAGAATTTTTCAAAAAATGCATCTCCTTTATTTTCATTACTAATGAAAGAGGTGGAATTATTGTGGGAAAAAAAGTGTGAGCAGACCTTTTTAAAGTTGAAGAAATCTGTAACAGAAACACCTGTTTTACAAGGACCAAACTGGAAATTATCAATTCATATTGCTATAGACGCATCTGACATGGTTGTGGGCGTTGTTTTGCAGAAGTTGGAGGATAAGAAGCCTCACGTTATATATTACATTAGAGACAACTTGAAGCTAGAAAAACATATCTACACTGTAACTAAGAAAGAATTCCTAGCAGTAGTGCATGCTATCAACACATTCTGACACTTCATCACTGGGTACCAAGTATTTGTACACATTGACCATGTTTCAATTCAATTTTTAATGAGAAAACATGTTCCTAATGGTAGAGTTACATGATGGTTATTGATGTTACAAGAATTTCACATTACTATTTTATATAAGCTTGGAAAAGATAATATAGTTTCTGATTTCCTTTATAGATTTACTAAAAGTGATGACTGCACTACTATTGGGAACTCTTTTCTAGATGAGTATCTTTTTTCCATTTCTACTCACTCACCATGGTTTGCAGATAAAGACAATTACCTTGTTGTAGGAAAATTCCCACACCAATTGTCTTCCAAGGAAAAAAGGAGGATTATACAATTCAACGCTACCTACTCCTAGATAGAAGGAAATCTCTAGCACACCGTGCCAGATTTCCAGATTAGGCGATGTTTTAGAGAAAATGAGGTATTTGAAATCCTAAAAGCTTGTCATGAAGAACCTTGTGGAGGACACTTCACTGACAAGAGGACAGGACATAAAGTACTCTTAACAGGGTACTACTGGCCAACCATATTCCAGGATGCCAAGAATTTTGGGAAAGGATGTGATAGTTGTCAAAGGATAGGCCAGGCTCTAAAATTAGATGAGATGCTATTATAGACTCAGATAGTAATAGAACCATTCAAAAAATGGGTTGTGGAATTTGTGGGGCCAATCAATCCTTCATAACAGCAAAGAGCATACATATTGGTCTGCACTGATTATGTCACAAAATGGGTCGAAGCAAGGGCACTAACTAGAGCAACAGAGCAGGCTCTTTCAGACTTCCTGTTTGAAGATATTTTTTTTTGCTTCACGATACCCAAAGAGATAGTGACAGATGGGGGTCATCAGTACAGATCTCATTTGAATAGGAAGTTAGTTGAGAAGTATGGAATCCATAAAAGAACCACCACACCCTATCATCCACAAGAAAATAGGAAAGTAGAAAGCACCATCCACTGAATAAAATGGGTCGAGAAACTTCAAGAGGTATTGTGGGCTTATAGGACAACATGGAGGAATACTACAAGATTCTCACTATCTGAACTGGTGTATTGTAAGAATCCCTTATTCTCGATAGAGTTTGAAATAAATACATTAAGAAAAACATTGCAGGTCGATCTCGATTTGACTACAGCACAGACTCAAAATAACCAAATGGCATGATAGGTTTATTAAGGAGAAAATTTTCCAGAAAGTAGATTGGGCTCTTTTGTATGACTCAAGGTTCAAATATTTTAAGGGCAATCTCTGAACGAGATGGCTAGGTCCTTATGAAGCAGATACAGACTTTGACAATTTGACTTTACAATTGGTTAATACTGATAGTACTAAGACACCATTAATGGCTAATGGGCACCGTCTAAAGCTATTTCATCAACCCGCTTCAAAGGAATAATTTTTCAATATTTCCGTGGATTCTGATCTTCATATTACAACAACAGGGGAACATTCTCCTCTGCAGCATTAAAATTTGAAATTCCAATAAGTGCAGCAGTTGAAAACCACTTTTGTGGCAGCTATTACACATGTCTAAAAAATAAATAAATAAAAACAAAAAACAAAAAAAAAACAAAAAAATTAAAAAATGAAAATAATAATATAAAAGAAAAACAAAAATAAATCTAATTGTGAAAACTCCTTTTTCGGGTGCAGTCAGACAGCCACTAATAGCTGAAGGCAATTCTCGTGGCGGTTGTTACACTCATGTTTTTCTATTGGTAATATCATCTTCCCCTTCTTATCCATGTCATAGGATGTTTGTATTCATGTAATTTCTTTTTCAGTACCAATTTTTTTCTGATTATTATGTTTTTCTAAGAATAATTTAAAAGTTGTCTTGCTTGTCACATATGTAATAGCTGACAACCACGAACATTTTTCTTTGTAATTCATTCCATAAACAAGAATAATTGTGTTGGATAAACAAAAAAACAAGAGCACTGCACGCGAGATGTTGTCAACTCAAGTCTTCTTCCAACATCACCTCAGGTATGTCATTAAAAAGGTAAATTTTTGTCATTAATAAATCAATGATTAATTGGCAAAGTAATGACGCTCGTATGACGACCGTGGGCAACTGTCACAATTAAAGTGGGGGAGAGGATATGACTTAAAATCATTTCAAAAAGGCTGTAATAATAAATATCTATTAAATTCACATGCACCTAATCAATAACATAATTGCTAATAATGACCGAAACTAGTTGGAAAAGAGTGTGTATATGAAATCCCATCAGTTTCCGTAGTAAGCCATTTACGAGTATTTGTGTAGGGTACGATTTGGTAAATCCATGATTAGGTCATAATGGATTTAGGCTTGAGTTTCCAATCCCAATCACACTTAAGGAAATGAGGCTCATACCTAGATTTTAAAACTTCAAATATATCCCATATCATAACTACAATGGATATGATACTCTCAAGACATCACATGAATTCTTCGAAGCTTGCATTAGGTCAATAGGATTAATTTTCTCCATATAGCCCCATGTTCTATACTATGTTCTTAAAAATATTTGCTATGTATATCTAAATACCTATTTTTTGAAGATTAAAACATAAGTATATCATTTATGTTATTCCACATGGAACCAATGATTATTAATATTGCAAATAGTTATTAATCCCTTGATTTATAGGAGTGTACTATCATAAATTTTATTTCTATGTTAATTTTTCCTTTAAATTACTGAAATTTCTTAAAGCCATATTACAATATCAGTAATCAACCATCACATTATGCGGCCTATTATTGGACGTAAAACTATTAGAAGGATCAACCAACTTGAAAGAACCACTCTGATTCCAATATTTGTAACTCCCATTCAAATATTTAAACACCTTCATCTAAGTTATTTTCATTATTTACACATTTAGTTTTGTACATTTATAATAAGTTTTTAAATATAATTAGTATTTAAAAGTATTAGATAAAAAAAAATTATATTTTTATTTGATTTTGTTTTCTATATATTTAATTAAATATTTGAAAAAAAAAATTCAAAAAATTTTAAATTTTAGTAATTTAATTAAACATTTTCTTTATGAAATTTTTTATTATTAGAATATAAGTTATATAAATTAATTAAACATTTTTTCATGTATCCTTCTGATAAATATATTATCTTTTATTGCAATATATATATCCATATTTGGATATTGGAAGGCATGAAATAGTTTGTCCACATAAAAATAATAAGGTATAAAGTCTTGATTAATTTAATGAACATTTAGTGTGTTGTTAGGAATAGAGAGAGTGGATTTTTTGTTCATATATATATATATATATATATATATTATGAGGTATAAAAACTTTCTTTGATTAACCTTATGAATATAAAAAACCATTTGCAATACACATATAGGAAATTTCCTAATTCAATTGAAATGACTTTCATTATTGGAAAACATATACGAAACAACTTACCATTCAATTCTTATCATTATCATTTTATATAATCATATTTAAGGAAATCTCATAAATAGATTGTTAAAACACAATCATTCTCCACTTCTAAAACCATAACAAGGAGAAACAATATTCTTCAACTATACAAGTAAATAGAAAAGAGAAAATTCTATTATGATATGTGAATCTTGTTATAAAAATAAAACGATGTAATTGGAAACTTAGAGGTAGATACGGTAAGTACTCTCTATGTCACAATTTCCATTATAAATAAGACAAATTCAATTATGATATGTGAATATTGTTATAAAAATAAAATGATGTAATTGGAAACTAAAGGACACATGTTAGGGGTAGATACCCTAAATACTCTCTATGTCACAATTTCCATTATAGATAGGATAATCTAACTATTAGCTGTTTTTTATTTCTTTTGTGGGAATCTAGCAATATTGGTTTGGACAAGATTGTGATTTTTTTTATTTAAAATGATTGAGTGGACTTTTCTATTTAAAATGATTATGAGATTCTACATATAATTTCTCTACCATAGGCCATTAGGATTCTTCAAATCACATAATCTTAGACGAGTGCAATACCATTAAGTTTGAAACTTTAATTCCTCTAAAATAGCTTTTATTCTCAACCCATCCCCAACCCATCCCCTTGAGCTTTGACCTTGTGACATGCCCAACACTAAACTTCAAGCAACCAGCTAACTGATGTAAACCTCATGGGTTTCTAAATTGTTTTATATAGAGCATTTATATTTTTTCATATATATCATCGTCTTACATAATCTACCTAGAAAAAATTCTAAAAAATGGTTAAAGAAAAAATTTCTAAAAAATAAATTCTAAATAATAGCGTATGCTTTCTAGTCTTAAACCCAATACCTTATTTTATTTGGATGTAGTGGAAATTCAACCAATCAATGGTTGTGTGTAAATTTTTCTGATTATAATTTGCAGAATGCAGAACCCTAATGTGTTTTGCGTTATGAACCTTATTATTATTTACATTTACACGTAATTCACAAGATTTGAATCCAAATTGTTTGTTGACCAATTATACGAATCCTCAGATGGCTAATCTAAAATTATTTTTTTTTATGAGAAAACAAGAATTTCCAATGTACTACAACAAATTTTCTGAATAAAAAGCCATAGCTTCTTGAAAAACAATCCTACTGCGAAAATTTTGAGCTTTCATTTCTTTGTGATATTTACAGCCATATTGATACAATGATAATCATTAAACTCTTGCACACACATCAAGCTGATTCAGTAAAGCAAAAACTAAATGGATAAGTCCGCGGAAAAATGCAGCTGATAAGCCAAAATGACACTAGAACAATAGAACAGATTTTATACGCACATTTTAAACTGAAGAAAAATTCCCTTTCCAGGTTTTAAAAAATTCTCCATTAACATTAATTGGGAGGAGAATGGGACAAAGTATGAGTTACAAAGCACCAAGAATGAGAATCGCAGAAAGTATGAGTTACAAGGCACAAAGAAATTCAAGATTTCTTAGATATGTTCCTGGCAATGCAATGCAGGTACAAATTCGACCGTTGCTTATTTTCGGCAACCAAAATTCTTACAGCCCGTATGTGTTTTTGGGAACGAAATTATCAGAAACGCCCCTCAAAAATGCGCACGTAGAGTCTAACTACTGCCACACAGCCCATCAGTGTTTTTGCGAACGAATCTATCAAAAACGCCCTAAAAAATGCGTACGTAGAGTTCAACCCTTGCTAGGTTGTCACTGCTAGCTCTTATACTACGTAAGTTAAACTATGAATTCAGTATATTTATGTACAGAGACGGAGCTGGATATACAACAACCACCATAACAGAACTGTTAATTTGCTCGCCTTTCCTGATATAAGAAATTATATCAGAGATTAACAATATACAGGAATAAAGGTTGAATCGAACACTCCTTGGAACAGATTAACAATAAGCACCAGAGGTTCCACAACATTTAACGACGAGTAATTCGATATAGCAGGGCTTTTGAGTTTCTTTCTTCTTAATATTTGAAGATACTAAGCACGCTGCGGAAAATAGTTGAACCAGTCACCCCGCTTCCTTATCATCAGGTCTTCCATCTGTTAAAGTAATAAATCATATATAATGGATTTAGCCAAACGACAGAAATGAGAATAAAATAGGCATGGTTACACGAACTTTCTTTTCAATGGAAAGTAAGTATGTGTTTTCTTACCCGTACTTCAACGAAAGGTGAATCCGGCAGACTCTCCGCTACAAGAGAGCAATTGATGTTCTCAATATTTGCGAGCTTCATCATTCATGTATCCATCCATGTTCACATATGTATTAGCCCCTGAAGATACAACATTCCTGATTCACTTTGAGATGAAATGTTGTTGTAGGGACTGTGACAATGAATTGGAGTGGCAGGAACAGGTGGAAACGAAATATTATTATACAGACCATGACCATCACCATAGATAGGAACAGCATGAGGAGGACGAGGAACTAAAGCAGCCAGAGGAATAGGTGGATGTGAAATACTATTGTTGTATGGAACCAGACCCTGACCATAACCTTGAAAAGGAGTAACCGGACCCTGACCATAAACTTGATAAGGAGGACGAGCAGAAACTTGATGTCGAAAATTTGTGTGCGTTGGTCTAGGCATTAATGTCGTCGGAGCAGAAACTTGATGTCGAAAAATTGTGTGCGCTGGTCTAGGCATTATTGTGGTCTGTACTTGATGTCGTGATGGATCTGCGAATACAAAGAAACGAATGGTTTGTTGATCATGTGTATTGGAAAAACAATACCTACACACAACTTTCCAAAAAAAAACAATACATTACATTGTATTTGTAGTGGTTGAAGAGGTCGCGGCCTCTGCCCTTGCCCTTGCCTTCTAGGTGGAACCTGTCGCTGTCTCTTGTCTCCTTGTGGAAATTCATTTTCCTTCGCAGTATTAGCCATCTCCTATCTCTAATATTTTTGTAAAAGTAATTTCAGTTCTGTGACTTATTTTTCTCGCCACTTTATTGCTATTTATATTTCAATTGAAAAACCCAATTAACAATAATATGAATGGTTATATCTCAAAACTACGAATATATTCATGTTCATGGATGGATTATGTGGTGGAGGTCGGCCAATTTACCCTTCTTGTCATTAAATTGTTGGCACTACATTATATTCTTGACTTACGAAAACCCACTTGTTAATAGAACACGCCACAAGGCTCATGCTACGGATACGTACAACTCATACATACACCTCGTGCAACTCATACATACACTTTTGGATATTTTTCTAGCTTTTAAATATTATTATTGTTTTTTTTTGTAAAGTATAAAATTTGGGGACAATTCCAAGGATACTCACAACCCATAACCCATAACACTCATCTCATACTCATCTCATGGATACTCACAACTCATCATATTTAAAAAATTAATTGGAAAAAAATCATTGATTCTTACTATTCAAAATATATTAATATATTTAGCCTAAGTGTTAGCTGAATTGGTGGAGGCCTCATTGCCAAAACACCTTGCCATTAGTAAATTAATTTACAATTGCAATAATAATCATTGTTCCCCACCACCCAAAATAAATTGAATCTCCTTAAGATAAGAATCATTAATCCCCCCACACAAAATAAATTCACTTAACAATTATTATTATTATTATTATTATTCTTATTATAGCATATTAAGTGTGTCCATAGAATCTATGTGAGGAGAATAACAAGTAGCAATTGCACCAGATATTGCAAAGGAAATGTCATAAGGCATAAACATTATGTCAAAATTAAAGATTATACAACCTTTCCAACATAGATTTCCTCTCAAATAACAAGTTTATATTGTTTGATAGGAGAGAAGTGGATCTTTTGATGAGTATCAATTAAATAATTATTTTCGCTAACATAACAACTTTAATTGACTATTTAGAGGTACGATGGTGAACTATTAAGGTAACATCCACCAGCTTTGCTTTATTCGGAAGGCCATTAAAATATATTAGGGTTTTTGGATGAATGGATAAGGAAGGGTTATTAGAGAACCTTTCATTTAAGGAGCCTTCCCCTTGCAAATTTATAAAGTTAAGAAAATTCAAGGACTAGTCATTCTAGAGGGTCATCATTGCAAAACTCATAGCAGAAATTTTGTTTATATATGTGACCATTTCGATTTTCATCGGGAACACGCAGAAGAGCGAGTTGAATCCGTGTGGTGGGGTGGGCATCTTGGGCATTTTTTATTAGTGTTTAAAAGGAGTTATCTTCAATCCTATATATTTCACATCATGAATATCAGGTTTCCATTTCTTCTTGTTTAATATATACTCCCATGTTATGCTCATATAATCTCCTCACGGATTATTTAATTTGATAATGTAGGTGGACATATAAACTCTGCAGTAATTTTCGAGTTGTTTGTTGCTCAAAAAGTGACTCTCAACCGAGGATTACCATATGTAGTGGCGCAATGTGTGGGTACTGTATGCAGGGTAGCAATTGTGAAAGGATTGCAGAAGAGTTACTACTTCATTGGGGTAGGAGGAGCCAACTCAGTGTCCTTGGGCTACACCAAATGAACTGCGCTTGCAACAAGAATTATCGACACACACTGATTTATATCATGTTCTCTGCAACAAAACCCAAGGCCATTGTCCCCACCGTCATTTCTATGTGCATCCTAAAATCATCCACAAAGCAATAACTAGTCGTAATTGGATAATGATTTTCTATTAACATTTACAAGTTAGTTATTATATTGTGAAATTTTATATTTATGTCACATATCTAGTTGTTGTATTTTTTTTTTTTTCATTCAATATATAGCTTAATGTTTTGTTTATTTTTAGCTCTAGTAATACACTAGTAATTAAAAATCTAAAATTCAGTAATAGTTGTACTGTAATATTTCTTTGTAAATTTAATTTGAAAGATTTATATGTGTTCCACATTTGGTTTAATAAATCAAGAAGTTGAAGAGAGGAGGTCGTTGGAATTTGTTTTTTTTTTATTGTCAATTTGTTTCAGACAATTAAAAGTTTTCTTTTTTATTGTCATTTTTTTTCATATAATTAAGTGTTAGGGTTTTACGGTATAATAGGAAAATAAATATAAAATAATAAAAGAACTATACATAAAAGGAAAATGCTTTTTATCCAAGGATAATATTATGAATTTGTTTCACATAGCTAAGGTTTGAAGGTATAATAAGAAAATAATTAAAAATATTACAACAAAAAAACTATGTGGAAATGGAAAAAAAATTTAATGTGAGGAAAATTATTTATAAGATAGGTTCAACTTCATAATTTTAAAGAGAATACATGCTATTACAAAGGTGCATTTCAAAGAAATATAAAATTAAAGTATATTCAATTTGTATTCTCTTTAAAATCTACATTTTAGGCTGCATTCCATGATCAAAACTGCAAAGTCTTTCACAAATTTGAATTTTGGTTTAATATGAAGTATTTTGAAAGATCAATCCAAAATTTGGTTTTGGATTTGATTTGATATTTTATATATAATGTTTACGAAGAATACCACTATATATCTTGTAGATCTGTTTATGGAAAGTTTATATATGAGATGTGATGAATGTTTTCTGAAGTGAAGGGTAAGATCTGAGCTGTTTCTCTGTTCTGAAGAGTTGCGCAGCCCTGCAATGTTTGTAGATCTATACGCAGGTTCGTCGCAATGAAAGTGTGTATATACGCGGGTTTGTTTTAGCAAAAGCGCGTATGGAATATAAGGTCAGTCCTGAAATGTTTGCAGATGTGTATGCAAGTTTGTCTCTGTGAAAGCACATATATATGTGGGTTCAATGAAGTAAAAGCACATATGGAATATATGGTTTTACTAAAGTGTGTAGAAATAAATCTCTGATTTGTTTTGTTGTATTATTGTTGTTTTTCAAGATGTCTTCATATGGATCTAAGTTGCTTGAATACTGATTATCCTGCTAGTTTATCATGATTAAAGATCAGTGGTTGGTTGGTTGATCGGTTGATGATTCAATTAATGAATTAAAGGGGTTATAATTTTTAGTTTAGTGTAGGTTCTTTGAACTTAAATATGTGGAATGGGTCCAATCTGAAAATCTGATGAAAAGAGGCCTACAAGGTGTGTTGTGTGGAAGCTGTTGGATCCAGTATCAAAATTGATGAAACGTGGTCCATCGTGGTTCTGAGGGTCGAAGCCTTCAGTGAGGGGGTTGTAGCTCCCTTCCAGTGGTAGCTGGTAAAAGAGATCAGGCAGTAGTAGCTCCCTTCCAGTGGTAGCTGGTAAACGAGATCACGAGGTAGTAGCTCCCTTCCAAGAGTGGCTGGTAAACGAGAAAAGGGGGTAGTAGCTCCCTTCCAAGAGTGGTTGGTAAACGAGAACAGGCGGTTGAAGCTCCCTTCTAGTAGTAGTTGCAGAACGAGAGAAGATTGCATCCTCTGCAGGTGGCTATCTATGTGCTAGTATGAGTCTGCACTAGTACATGGTTGTAAGAAGTTTTCTTTATAATAAATATTGAAGACAGAGACGATGAAAGTAGTGGTTTTCTCCAAAATTGGATTTCCACCTTAAATCCTTGTGTTCATGTGTGTTTCTTATGTGTGATGATTTATTCTATTCTTACTGCACATGTTTACTACTCACTAAACATCTGATGAATTAATGATGCAGTGATCTAAGTAAAGAACTATCTGCATAATAAGATCTTTGTATATACGCAAGTTTGCCTAAAGATATCCCCGTATATACGTGAGTTGGGTTAATTAAAGTCGCATATAGAATTCTGTAAATAAAAAGTAAAAGTTTTGAGTAAGCTCTAAATATTGATTCATACCCCACCCCTCTCAGTATTTCTCCCAACAATTGGTATCAGAGGAGGTTCTTCTGAAGGAGCTTGATCACTTGAAGGAGATCTGTCACAATGCGAAGGAAGAAAAAGAAGAAGGCTACTCAAAAAAATAAGATATGTACATCAGATCATGAAGAAGATGAAATAGGTATTGATTGTTGTTCTTGTGATTTAAATTCCTGTGCATGCAATGGTGAATATAGTGAAAAGAAAATTGAAAGTAATGTTATGGATATAGAAGCAGTAATTGCAAATCCCAAGATTAAATTTGAATATCATCAAATATTATTTAATGAGAGGGAATGTATCTACAAAGATATGAAATCTAGAATGAATGAACAGATAAAAAAGTATCAAAGTTTGTACAATGAAGTAATCATTCACAGTGAAGGACTTGACGCAGAAATCATCTCTCTCAAAGCAGATCTTGAAATATCAAATAAGAAGAATGAAGAACTTCTACAATCATTTGAAGAAGAAGGACTTGAAGCAGAAATCATCTTGCTCAAAGCAGATCTAGAAACATCAAATAAGAAGAATGAAGAACTTCTGCAATCATTTGAAGAACAATAAAATGGGTTGAAAGAAGAGATTCTAAAATTGAATGAACAAGTAGAAGAAGGAAGCAAGGTTGAAAAAAGTATGAAAAATCAATGCCAAAATTTGGATGTTGAGGTAAAAAATTTAAAAGGTAAATTAGAAGAAAAGCATAAAATATTGAGGTTTCAAGATATTATTAAGATTCTGTATAATATTCTTAGTAGTCAAAGGTCTCTCTCGATTAAATTTGGTCCTGTTTTTCATGAAACTTTGAAAGGAGAATCTAGCTCACAAGACAAAGCGAAAGATTTAAAGGATATCAATGCAAAAACTGAAGTGTTTCAAGAGACAAAAGGGCAACCAACAATCATGAATTCTCAAAGGAAATCATTCGCTCCTAAATATAGAAGTATCAATAATGTTGAATGCTTTATATGTCATAATTATGGACATGTTGTAGCCAAGTGCAGAAGAAATTTGTTTCGGTTGAAGAAAGATAGACACTACAGAAAAAGATAATCAGCTCCCAGGTACTCAGGTTTCTTTAAGGGATATTTCTTTTCATGCAGCAATTTTGGTCATAAAGCAGTTTAGTGCAATAGAAGGAAGATTAGAAAAACATATTATGATCCCTATGCTCCCTTTTTTTTTCACATAAGGTGTTATTATTGTAAGAACTATGGGCATGTAGAAAAAGAATGCAGATTAATGAATAGATCTGAGAAACTGGAGAATTTCCAGCAAATTTGGAAAGAGAAAAAAGTAGGGAATATTGACCCTAATGCAGTCATCTGTTTCTAAAGTTTACTTCTCATAATGACTGCAGGAGTGATGTGAGGTACATTATATGGATTAGTAATGTATCATCACAAGCGGAGAAATATATGGTGATTCCCATGGTTGGTTTGGTAATTCTGGTTATGTTTATTTCTAACAGTGCATCTGATGTGAAGAAGACATGTACAAGTGGTATAAGTTTAGGGGGAGATCGATTGGTGAAATTTTTTCTATATTTCACTTTCTATATGAAGGTTTCATGAACTAAAGCCGCGTATACACACGAGTTCCGTTGAAGACAGTTGCGTATGATTTTATCTTATAAGAAAAATAGTGAATCAGACTCAAGATCAGTTTATGATAGGCTACTGACAGTTGTAATTTTCTTGATGTAATGTTGATGGTTTCAGTTTGCTGATATGATATGATCATACTTGACTATGAACATGTAACACCGGTTCAGGGGGAGAATTAGCCTAACTACTAAAGTTGCATTGTTGGCATTGTGTTTGCTTATTCTCATGATGATCATGTTAGAATGATGTTGTCATGATACATAGATTTCCAATGATGAGATTATGGATGAGCCCTGATCGCATTTTGCAGAAGAGTATCTTTATTTTTCACATATGGATTTGATGCAAGATATAAAGACAAAACATGTAGATTTTGTTGTTGATGAACATCATGAACTATGATGAAGTTGTTCCAATATGATAATTATTCTTGGCAATAATATGATGTTGCTGCAAAGATCCTGATGTTCGCTACCGATGTTCTTATGCTACAGCTGTTGGATGACACTTGAAGACATGGACACATTGTCTTATCTTTCTTCTCTTATATATTTGATGATACAAGTATATGGTGTTTTCTCGTGATATATGGTGCCACTCTACTCTATTTCATGATGATTCCCACATATGTTTCTACAAAGAGGAAATGGAATTTCACCTTGATAAAGACAAGAGATTGAGTTGATAGTTGATTTCTATAGAAAGACACTATGATGATGGAAACATAGACCTGGTCATAGGTTGATGATAAAAAAAGCACTAGTGGTGGTGCATTATTGATGGGGCCTTGATTAGTATCTTGGTTCAGCAAGAAAAAAAGTTCTATTGCCTTATCTACAATAGAAACAGAATATGTGGCTACCGCATCATGTTGAACACAACTACTTTGGATTATGCAGACTTTACAAGACATTCAAATCAAATTTTCTCTTCCCATCTCCATTTTGTGTGATAATACAAGTACCATCAGTATCTCAAAGAATCATGTTATATTCCTATCAAGTATCACTTTTTACATGAAAAATTACTGGAACAAAAGGTGAAATTGGAGTATGTTCCCTACAAAGAACAAGTTGTTGATATATTTACTAAACCTCTTCCCAGAGAAGCATTCAAATATCTCAGACAAAAGCTGGGAGTTATCTCTACCTCTCAGAAGATCAAATCTACTTAAAGTCAAAAGATTAAATTGGATACACGGATTTCATAAAGGACAGTCATGTGTATATGCGATTTTTTATAAAGAAAACCACGTATGGGTTTTTACTAGCATAATTTTCTAGGTCAACATTTTCAGAACAATTGCAGTGCTGTTGAGTATCTCCGGTGATGTTCCAGTTCTTACATTTCTATTTCATTCTCTAATATATTGTTGATAAATATTCCTTGATGATTTGTTGTTGAGAGTGTTCAGGATGCACAAGCTAAGGGGGGGCACTTGTCCTATGGGAAAGGATGTAGTGTTGGCATTCTAAGTGTTTGCTGTGTTCTGATATCGTGATTGAGATTCATTGGTCTTGTTTATAAAAATTCATTTGATGAAAATGTCATGTTGATACCTATACTGTAAATTTGTTATATTCAGTCATGTAAGGACTTGGTCAAATTTGTAAACCCACTTGGTTGGGTAATTGAGTCAAAATTTGTAAACCCGCTTGGTTGGGTAGTTAAGTCAAATATGCAATTCCACTTGGTTGGGTCATTGATGTAAGTATGAGTCCCTGGTGATCGGAATGGTCATACTTGGTTGAGTTATAGAGTCTTGTACTTCATTGAAAAATTTGTTTAAAGATTCAGCATGAACTCAGGGGGAGCATGGTAAATTCAGTGCACTTCAGATCTACAAAGCTCATCTCTCTACAAGGCAAGAGAAACCTTGTTTTGGTTTGGATCCATCCTTTGCCATTGATGTCAAAGGGGGAGAGTATCATTGTGTTTGATTAATGGTTATGATTAATGTATCTATCTATCGTGGTGATGAAACAGCATCGTGGTTGCCATCAAGTCCGAAGGGGGAGATTGTTGGCAATATGATGTAATGTGTTGTCCTTGATGGAAATATACTTGATGAGTTGCCTATGATAAGCAACCTCTTTGTTAAATATGTAACAATGATGTATCTATAGATTAGTTCAGATGTGACAGAGAAAATCATTCCAGCAAGTACCATAGAAATGATAAATATAATATGTCACAATGTACATGCTATTGTGAAGGAAACCCGCATATGGATGTAATGTATATGCTAATTTTGTGAAGGCAACCCGCGTATACAATCAGGGTTACCATATACGCAGTTTTTATGAAGAGAAGTTGCGTATACATGTGGAAACGAATGCTCCAAGATGCATATGACTTTTGCGCTCTAAAATTATAATACAAAGAGGAATTACAATGGTATTAGCCCACAGTATTGAGTGTTTTATTGTATATTTGATTCCGTCTAATAATACCATCGAAATTTTTGTGGTTTTGACTCATTGAATTGGTAAAAGCTAAATATCTATAAGGAAAATAAGATCATAGTGCAAGGTGTGCATGATTCTGGGTATTGAATGAATACTTCACTTTGAAGTATATTAGCATGGAATGGGTTACAGTTAATTGATATATATGAATTAATAATGCACCTATGAATAAAATGAGGGATTGGGATCTATAGATATGAAATGACTATATATCTTCTAGATCTTTTTATGGAAAGTTTAGATCTGAGATGTGACAAATGTTTTCTAAAGTGAAGGGTAACATCTAAGTTTTTTATCTATTCTGAAGATTTTCATAGCCCTGCAATGTTTGAAGATATATACGTAGGTTCATCGCAGTGAAAGCTCATATATATGCGGGTTGGTTTACGCAAAACGAATATGGAATATAAGGTCAGTCCTGAAATGTTTGTAGATGTATACGCAGGTTTGTCTCTGTTAAAGCGCGTATATATGCGGATTCAATGAACTAAAAGTGTGTATGGAATATAGGGTTTTGCTGAAGTGTGCAGAAGGAAATCTCTGATCTGTTTTGATGTATTACTGTTGTTTTTCAAGATGTCTTCATACAGGTCTGAGTTGTTCGATTATTGATTATCCTACTAGTTTATCATGATTAAAGATCAGTGGTTGGTTGGTTGATTGGTTGATGATTCAATGACTGAACTGAATGGGTTATAAGTTTCATTTTAATGTAGGTTCTTTGAGCTTAAATACGTGGAGTGGGTCCAATATGAAAATTTGATGAAAAGAGGCCTACAAGATGTGTTGTGTGGAAGCTGTTGGATCCAGTATGAAAATTGATGAAACATGGTCCATGGTGGTGCTGAGGGTTGAAGCCTTCAATGAGGGGATTGTAGGTCCCTT
This sequence comes from Pinus albicaulis, assembly GCA_034641835.2. Classification (NCBI taxonomy): domain Eukaryota; kingdom Viridiplantae; phylum Streptophyta; class Pinopsida; order Pinales; family Pinaceae; genus Pinus; species Pinus albicaulis. The sequence continues at coordinate 931,388,202 of CM076573.1, forward strand.
CCAGTGGTAGCTGGTAAATGAGATCAGGGGTTAGTAGCTCCATTCCAGTTGTAGCTAGTAAATGAGATCAGGGCGTAGTATCTCCCTTCCAAGAGTGGATGCTAAACGAGATTAGGGGGTAGTATCTCCCTTCTAGGAGTGGCTAGTAAATGAGATCAGGTGGTTGAAGCTCCCTTCTAGTAGTATCTGGAGAATGAGAGAAGGTTGCAGCCTTATGCAGGTGGGTGCCTACGTGCTGGTATGAGTCTGCACCAGTACATGGTTGTAAGAAGTTTTCTTTATAATAAATATTGAAGACAGAGACGACGACAGCGGTGGTTTTCTCTCGAATTGGGTTTCCACCTTAAATCTTGGTGTTCATGTGTCTTTCTTATGTATGATTATTTATTCTATTCTTACTACACATGTTTACTACTTACTAAACATCTGATGAATGAATGATGCAATGATCTAATTAAAGAACTATCTGCATAATAAGATCTCTAGACATATGCAAGTTTGTTTAAATATATCCACGTATATACACGAGTTGGGTTAATTAAAGTTGCGTATAGAATTTTGTAAAGAAAAAGTAAAATTTTTGAGTAAGCTCTAAATACTGATTCACCCCCACTCTCTGTATTTTTTCCCAACAACATCTAGGGATTGAAAGTCGTTTCTACCCCTATATATTCTCCTATATGCAAGGAGGTAATTTGATGACCTCTCCTGTTGTGCTCCATAAAATTCCTTCTGAACTTATTTTCATGTGCTTTCAATTTCGATCTTTTATCGCTTAGTGCTCCAGTGAAAGATTAAGCATGATGCTCAACTCAACCCACATAGGAAAAACCATGAAAAAATATGATACAAAACCAAATATCTAATCAAGAGATATTGTTATTCATCAAGAGAGAAATATGTACTACATGGAACCATCACAAAAATATTGTATGATATATATAACATTCTACATAGATAGAGATATTTTTTTAGGAAAACTTTACTGCACTCACTAATGTGGTTTCCAGGGCTTGTTTTGTGCCTAAAACTTTCCCAGAGGTGATTGAAGAAATAATTACAGGAGATAGGTTCACCTTTTGAGATGTTCATGGACGAGCATGTGGAGATGAAAACAGTAAATTCATTCAGTTGTATGTACTTTTTTCCCTATCTGTTAATGTCAACTAATTATTTTTTCTAACTACTAATATTATGGCCCGAAAATCTTCAATTGTCTAACATTCAATCCAGCGTTGGAAAGTTGTACATAGGGGCAACTCGAGGAGTTTATTTTTTCAAATAGGAACACCTTACAGCGTAATAAAGATAAGTTATATTCTGTTAGATCTACGATTTTTGTGATACATTAGATAAATGTCTTTCAGCTTAATCACATCATAATTATTTGGTCGACATTTTGAACCAGGTAATGTGGTTCATCCTCACGACAAGGTGAACAAGCTAATCTCTCTTAAATAATAAATAATGTGGATGCATCATTGCCAGGAGATAGTTGTTGAAAACTATATTAAGATGTATAGGGAATATTTATAAATAAGAAATAAATGTATTAATATTAAATATAGAAATAAATAAATAAATAAATAATTTAATAATATTAGATATATAATATATAATTTTCTCACTCTGTTTTGTGTTGGGAAACTAGCTCCAAAAAAAGAAGAAAATAGATATCAACTCCTTATAAATAATTCACTTCAAGGGGGAAACCTCCAATACATTACATGAATGAACAATTCTTGGATGATACAAATTTCAAAACCTCCTTTCTATATATAGGAGTCCATGGGGCCACAATGTAATCCTAGATGACCTAAGAATAATAATTTAAGGGTACAATAATAACAATATGGGGGTTTCAGGGGTATAATAATCACAATAAGGGGGTTATAATAACAAAAATAAGGGACTATAATAGTAATATAGGGACCTAACATGCCCCTCTCCTTAAAAAAAGTGTTGTCCTCAACACTTGAGTAGCTCTAGGTGCTTCTATATAAAATTCTCATCCTCCCATGTAGAATCTTCAGTGGGTAAGTTCTTCCACTTAATGATATACTCTAAAATTGATCGATTCTATCTCTATCTAGTTCTCATTTCCATGACCGCTTTAGGTTTCGATATGGCTTTTCCTTCCTCATCAAGTTCTGGCAATATTGTTTGAACTAGAATATTTTCTCCTATAACCTTCTTTAAGCATGAAACATAGAAAACTGGATGCACTCGTGAAGAAGAAGGAAGCTCAAATTTGTATGCCATAGTACCAATATTTTGCCACACCTTGTAAGGACCATAGTTCTTTGGCGATAGTTTGTTATCCTTATTAGCTTGCTTGAGGGACATTTGTTTGTATGGTTGTAGCTGTAAAATTACACATTCTCCTACATCAAAACTTCTCTCGCTGTGATGTTGATCTTATTTTTCTTTCATTCGATTTTGTATCAAATTCAAGTTATCCTTTAAGAGTTGGAGAACTTCTTGTTGATGCTCGATGTGATATTCCATTGCTTAAACGTTCAAATTTTCTCTTAAATATGATCTGATGGATGGTGGATGATATCCATAAAGTGCCATAAATGGGTTCATTTTTGCTGCAGTATGGAAGAAAGTGTTATAGCACCAATCCGCGAGAGGTACCACTTGACCCATTGTGTTTTTTTATCAGATACAAAACAACAAAGATATCCTTCCAAACATTTTTTTACTATCTCAGTTTGACCATCAGATTAAAGATGATAAGATGAGCTATGAGCTAATTGAGCACACAAACGAGAAAATAACTCTGTCCAAAAATTCCCAGTGAAAATGGGATTTCTGTCGTGCACAATAACCCTTGGGTTCTGTTGTGACCAGCAACAACCCCCCCTTTTTATTTATTATTAGTAATAATACTAAATAAATGGGGACCCTTAGTTAAAAATCCAAAAAAATCAATTAGGATTTGTTTGCCTTTACAAATAAAACTTTCTATCATAAACTTATAAAATCCCTTAGAAAGAATATTTAGAAACACTTAAGTTTATGATAGATTGTAATAAAATTTCTCTTGAAACAAGATAGCGCACCCATAACAAAATAGTATATATGAAATGCATTGATCGCAGATCGCATAGCGCAGAAAACAGAAATGATTAATAAATATCTTTTGTGCTCTTATCAAATCTGCGCTTTTGCGATTCTATGCTTTTGCGATTCTACGCTTTTACGATTCTGCGCTTTTGTGCTTTTGTGCTATTTCGATATGCGCTTTTGCGCTATTGCGCAGTTTCCACTTTTGCACTATTTTTATGACTGCGATGACTCCATTTTGCGATATTGTGACATTGCGATATTGCGAATTTGCGCAGCAAATCGCAGATCGCAATGTCGCAGATTCATGTAGGCACGCTATCCCAAGGCAATCTTCCCATATGTCAAATCCGTTATGCGCTTTAATGATTATATTAAATGATTGGATTGATTATTAATGTGAAAAGAGATTGTGTTTAGATTGAAAGTCGTTTCACAATTTAAATATTATATTTCATCCGCTTCCACATTCAAAACAGTCTCATCACCTTTCTTATATCATTACTCTCATTTATTCACAAAACGCAGGCACGAAGGAGCAGACCACTATACAAAGCTTCCACTAAACACTATGGGTAAGAAGGAGAAGAGCTCAAGTTCTGAGAACAAAGAAATGGCTTCGCTATATGCAGACACTGCCTGTAACAAGGACGCCGGTATATCCACTTGGGAGGGAATGTATAAACTGTTAGAAGATGAAAACCCTGTGGTGATAAAAGTTGCAGCTACAGCAGGTTCAAAGGATACGTCTGAAGCAACCCTTAGAGACTTGGCTTGCTCATTTCTACATAGAATAGCAGCAAGACCAAGGATTCTCCCATATATAGACATGGTGAGATGGGTGCTGGATAGCACAGATATTTCAGACAGACAATTCAGAACTCCATCGGAAGAGCTAATTGGGTCATTCACCATAGAAGATCAGAGATTAATGTATAAGCTGCCAGAACCTCAGGCAACTTTCAACAGGCAATTTATGGAAGAGTTTTCCAAAGAACACTCAAATTTGGCAGAATGCACAAAGGAGTGGACCAAAAGAAATGAACCATTGAAGAAGAACAAACAAGGTATGTACAGCACGGGTTCACTTACCTCTCCTTATTGTTTTGCTGCTGCCATGTTATGCAGGCTTTTTGGAAAGCCTAACATAAATATGATCTTACCCGAATGGCTTCCTTTGTTGAATGCGGCTGTTAATTCTACAATTGTAGATTGGGCCAAAATCCTATCTGATAATCTAACCACTGCTATTTTTCATTACCAGTCTAAACGAAATGTTTCCCAGTGGGTTTATCCGCCTTTTTATTTATCTTCTTATGTCATGGACGCCATCTGCTATGTCTCTAAATTCATTGTGATGGGCTGGAAATGGACTATCCACGATCCTTTTCCCATTCATGTGTACCATAAAAAACTATGGGAGTCTGAGTTTATCCCCCATTTTTATCAAATTTGTCATGGAATAATGCTGCCATTGTACAGAACATTGTATAATAAGGATGCCCCGAGGTTATCCTCAGAAACAGAGGTTGATATTCTCCCCGTCGCAAGATGGTTTGGAGAGGAATTGTTCACCTATATTAGGTTTTTTGGAAGTTATGCTTCTCCCCATGTTTTACCCTTATATGTTCCAGATAGACTTGTAGCCTGGGAAATTGCTTATCAGACCTGTGGCCAGGGAGGTATGACAAAAGATTTAAAAGACAAGAAAAAGGGCATTTGGCCACAATTTTCCATAAAATGTGGAACATTTTCACTGTTGGATATTGGTCATGCATTTCACGAGATAGGCAACGTTACATGCCTACAGCTGTTCAAATTCTCAAGAAGGTTATTTGACCAAAATGATATTGTTAAGAATTTTACCAATGCAATCAAAATAAGGGAATTTGTCGGGGAGCAAGATCTTTTTGATGATATTTTCTAGGCAAGAAATTCATTCAAAGAGGTTTTGAATTCAGCTAAAGAGCAGTTATCCCTAGGGGATTTTCAGGAATTCAAGTTGTACATAGAAAGGAGACTAATTACTATTCCTTTGGATAATCTACGCATAGAGCCTGCAAAGGAACAAACTCCTAGTGTTAGTATTAACAACAGTTCAAGCACAGGTAAATCCAAATCAAAATCTGACAGAGATTCTGAACACTCCAATACATCCAAAGAAATGGAAGATAAAATGGAAGAATCCATTAAAGATTCTGCACAATCTAAAGAGCTTGCTCAACAGCAAATTTTGATTTCTCAACAAACAAATCCTCCTCCACCCAATGTACAGCAACAGCCAGTCACCATGGAGTTAGATAAAGAATGGGAAACCTTTAATCAATTGATTAATGTAGAAGGACAAAATGTACAGACCCCTGTCCAAACAACCAAAGTTTTGAACGCAGGAACAAGCAGCACAGCCGCAGTAACAGAGCACATACCAATCACACCCTCCTCTGAAATTGTACTTAATGTAGAGGACATTCCTCCTCTAGATGTATTTTACAGCCCAAAATACAAAGCAGTAGTAAAGAGACAAAGGAAAAAGAGAAAAATAGAAAGTGCAATTGCTACTGAACCAGAACAAGTAGATTTTTTATGGAAAGATCCTACTACAGAGCCTACTCATAATCTCACTAAATTATCTCAAATAACAGGAGCTTATGCTTCTGCAACAATTGATAAAGCAGTTGAGATACAACTTTTGTTGGATGAAAAAGAAGAACAGATAAAGGCTCTGCAACAACAATTGCAACAGGTACATGCCAATCAGGAAGCACAATTAAAATTTGAAGAGTTACAACAAGAACTCTAAGAAATCCAAGAACATCATAAGGATGATCCTAAGCTTCGAGAATTCATTTCAGAAACCATCTCTTTGAACAATCAATTACTACAACAAGAGGAAGTTTTCTGCCAAAAAATATTGCAATGGAATTCTTTGTGCCAAGAAAGTGATAGAATCACAAATCATGTCGTAGATTTACGAAACGATTATGATTTGATTAATGAAAAGATCAATGATTATCTAGCATGGAAAAAGACAGAAGAAGGCAGAAAAGCAGGTGCACCCATCATCAATGAGAACCCTAAAGAAATAATGTTTAATAATTGGGATGCACAAATCAGAAGGGCAGAAATGGCAGAAGAGGAGGCATCTACAGCGGAAAACACTCTCACTGATTGTGTAAATGAAAATTTACACAAAGCTAACTTGATTTCTGAAACTGTTCTAGGTTATCTCCCACAGGCAAATCAATTGCAAGCAGAATGGAGGCAAAAGGCAGAAGAAAGGGAAAAATCCATCCAAGGGATGACAAGATTGAATTGGGACTCATACTGGATGTACTTGGTAAAGCCACACAGTCAGCACAATGCGCTCAATTGTATCATCAATGCTACGGAGAAGATTTCTCCTACGCTTGCCGACTCTGTCTTTTCAGGACAGTTGAATTCTGAAGTCGGTCAACCGCATCTTCTCAAAACTATGCTGGATGCCTGCAAACTTAAAGATCAAGTTAATAGATAGATAGATTTAGTTTTAATTTCACTGTATTTTAGCCTAGGAAAAGGAGGGTCATTGAACCGAATCCTTAATTTTTGTAATAAACTATTTTTAGAGTTAGCTAAGTAGTATTTAAACCCCTCTCATGCATTTAGAGAGGGGTCCTGGATCTTAATATTTTTGGACTTGGAGATTGCATTTCTGTACTCCATTGTCTTATATATTTTTTGAAAAGAATCACATCTGGTGATTTTCATGCGGAATTATCTTTGAAGTGTTGCATTTCTGTACCTTGGAATTTGGTTTTGCATTATAGTTACTGGATAGAGTATCAGATTACATTTGAAGTCATCAAGATGAACAAGGTATTTCTATCTGTTTACTGTTGATCTCTTTTGTTTTATGATATTCGTTTTAAAATTGCTATCATTTATATGTATATTTGCTTTAACAACGCTTCCTTTTATATATCATTTCTGAGTATAATTGAAACGTTATTTTTCATAGTTACATGTAAATGGTATACGATGATGAATGCAATATGTTTATATAACTCTGTTTAATTTCTTAAACAGAGTTATCTTTATTTGTTTCTGCACATTTCAATTTAATTAATAATACATTTTCATGGTTATTGTTGAATTGGAACAATCTTAAGTTGTATTCACATATAGCTACCCGGGTTAATGTTAGAATTTCTTTATCGGTATTTAGCTTAAATTAGATAGTTTTATTTCAGTTAGTTTAGTCCCATTTCCACCCATCCAATCCAATCCATTTAGTTACAAGGAAACTGGTCCTTTAAATCCAGTCGGAGCCACCACACCAAACGGAAAAGGAGTTGTCTTAAGGTCCCGACCGGGTGGTTTTCCCCGATGTTTGAAGCAGATATTTTCTAGGCTTCAACATTTTTGGTGCTAGAAGGAGGGTCTGAGCTATGAATGGCAAGTAAATATTTATCCACAAGCCATTCTGAGAGAAAAACACCCTCATTAACTTCTTCAATTTCTTCTGAAATTCAGAATCCAAGAGAAGAAATTGCATAAAATATTCAGACACCCACTACCAAAGTCTTAAAACATTCAAACAAAAAACATCCTGAGTCTCCTGAAGTTCAAGATCTAATTCATAAATTGAAAGGATTCTCATTATCTTTAGAAGAGTCTGAAATATCTGAAGGTAGTGTAAGCTCAAAATTTATTCCTTCAAAACCTCTTACTAGGTTGCAAAGTGAAAAACTTGGTATTCCTCCGAAAGAATTTCCTTTACCTAATAAGGGAAAAAAAAAAGAATTCAATCGGAAACAGAAAGTGATACAAGTTCATCATCTCATATTCAATCACCTGTTTCCAAAACCACAACTCAACAAAGTAAATTTATTTCATCATCATCTCTTCAGTCATCATCTCCACAAACATCTTCTACTCAATCCTCATCAATCTCAACATCATCTATTCCAACCACTTCAATTCAAATACCACCAGTTTCTGGTATTCCTCCAATAATCATCCCAATAGTGGCACAGAGACCATGGTCTACTCTAGGAGCAGTCAACATGGCTGCACCTTTACATGATTTACCAGACAATCCTGGAAAATGGCTTCCAAAGTTTAGCCCAGATCTTAACATTCAAGGTGAAGAACATATCAATAATTTTATGATGGCTATTAATTTGAATGGAGTCATACATGAAGATGTTGTAGTTAGATTATTCCCATATACTCTTCAGGGAGTAGCAGGATCATGGTATTTTTCATTACCATCAGGATCTATAACGAGTTGGGACATTTTTGCAGATCATTTTTTGACCAAATTTGGAGATGATCGATCAATTGCAACTTTACTCAATGATCTCTCAAATTTGAAAATAGAACCCAAGGAAACTATAAAAGAATTCAATGCTAGATTCAACAAACTCTTGAATAAAATTCATACAGATTCACAACCTAGTGAGCAAGTCAGAATCGAATGGTATATAACTGCCTTACCCTCAAACATAGCAATTTTCGTAGACAGAGCTGCAAAGCCTACATTGGCTGATAATATGAAAGAAGCTATTGCAGTATAAAAACGTATCACTTCTCTTGAAAAGAAAAATGCTATTGAAGAAAGGAAATCAAAGAAGGTCAGCTTCAGAGATGATTCAAAGAAAAAGACCAAAGATCCATATGACATGGAAGGATTACAAAAAGTTCTTAAAACCATGTCAAATGAAATGGTTGAAATTAAAAAACAAGTGGCTGAAACTTCTACCAAGAAACCATTCCGAAATTTCAGAAGAAACCAAGTTGAATCTAAACCTCCTAATGTAATCTCTAATGCAGAGTCAGAAGAAGAAGAGGAAGAAGAAGATACATCTATAGTATCAGATCAAGAAGACGAAAATGAAGAAATAGCTGAATTAAATGGAATGTGGGATTTTATTCTCCCTAATTCTGATAGTGAAGAAGCTATGCCTGTAAGTACTAGGAGTAAATCTACAGTAGAACCAGTGAAAATAGTTCCGAGAAAGAAAATTACAACTCCAAGTACCAAAGACAAACCCATTGTAAAGAAAACTTCTCAATTACCTACTCAAAATCAACCATCTTCTTCTAATCCTCTCACATCAACAGCGAAAACTTTAGTAGTGTCAGATCCTATGGAATACAATATTGTTGAAGACATGAAAAAGATTAAAGCCAACATTTCCTTACATGAACTCAACAAACTGAAACACCAGCAAAAGTTGCTATTGAAAGAATTAAATGCTACACCAATTTCTCCTTTACCAAGTGGTTTAGTTGCAAAAGCAACAAGAGGAACTGGTAAGCCACCAGATAAGGTAGAAGCTACTGATACTGTTCTCATTGGGGAAAAATCAAATTCTCAAACTCCTCCTTTTATTTTGACTTATGAGATGTACAATAAAAATCTGCACAATTGTTTGATTGATTCCGGAGCTTCCTCCAATATAATGCCTACTTCTGTCTGTGCTAAATTAAATATTGAACCACAGAAATCAGAAATTCATATCGTTCAGTTGGATCGTTCTAAAGTCCAAGTAGTAGGAGAAATCAATTCAGTTACTATCAGATTAGCCTCAGATCCTAGGATTGTCCAAAGAATTGATATTCTAATTGCTGATATTCCTGAATTCTATGGATTAATCTTGAGCAGGGACTGGTCTGCTAAACTTAACAGTTATATCTCAACCAATTATTCACACATGTGGCTTCCATACAAAGGGAAACCAAATCAAATCAAAATTGAATGAGAAAAACATATGATGCACACTGTCACTGAATTTGAACAACCTAATGAACCTGTAGCATTGAACAACAATATTCTTGGAGGTTATTCTCCTGAATCATTCCTTGGAAATTTCAAACCTCCTCAATCACCGTTTTCTGTAAATACTTTTGTTTCTTAGATAGAAAATTTTTCACAGTCTGATACTTCCAGAACTGTAAATATTTCGGATGTAATTATAGATAAGTCAATAGATAAGTCTTTATTTTGGTCATTATATTTTGATGGATCGAAGTCTAGTGATGGAGCTAGAGCTGGATGCATCCTAATTGATCCAAATGGGGAGAAAACCATGCTGTCATGTAGATTATAATTTGAGTGTACTAACAATACCGCAGAATATGAAGCCTTGGTTCAAGGACTTTATAAAGCTATAGGGTTAGATGTTAAATACTTGAAAGTTTTTGGTGATTCCGAAATTTTTATTAAACAAGTTAGGAATACTATTCATTGCCTTTCAGGACATCTTAAACACTATCAAACCCTAGTACAAGACCTCACCACTCATTTTTTAGCATTCAATATTTCTCCTATTCCTAGGAATCATAATACATCAGCTGACTTGTTAGCTAATGTTGCATCTAAACTCTTACCTGCTGAAGATTGCAGTCCTGATAGGTTTTCTGTAGAATTGATTTTTCGTCCATCTGTCCCAGATAATGTTACAAATTGGAGAGTATTCTATCATGATCAAGATATTCTAAATTTCATGACTTCAGAGAAATCATATGATGAGCAAATTATTGACGAAGATGATCATGATTTACAAATTTCTTTAAAAGGTAATGAAAATCCCATTCCAAAATATGTTGTTAAATTAGAGGATTTATATGACATTAGAGACAGATTCAAGAAAGTTACTAATACAAAACTTCAAAGCTCAACTTTGAAGTTTGAATTAGTAAATCTTGGTTCTGATTCTAAACCTCAAAACGTTAACTTAGGACTCAATTTAACACTGGAGGAAAGGAATGCATTCATTAAACTGCTGAAAAAGTACAAAAACGTTTTTGCTTGGAATTACGATGATCTAAAAACATATGATACTTCGATTATTCAACATACAATTCCAATGCTTCCTGATATTAAACCCGTTCAACAGAAGTTGAGAAAAATCCATCCAAATCTCGAAGGTCAAATCAAATCAGAACTTAATAAACTTTTGAAAGCCAAAATCATTTTTCCAGTCAGGCACTATAATTGGGTTTCCAATATGGTACCTGTAAGGAAGAAGAATGGTGATATAAGAATCTGTATTGATTTCAGAAATTTAAACAAGGCATGTTTAAAAGACAATTTCCCATTGCCAACCATGGAGCAGATACTTCAAAAGGTAGCTGGTTCTGAACTTATGTCTTTTCTCGATGGATTTTCAGGCTATAATCAAGTTTTAGTTCACCCAGATGACAGATTGAAAACAACTTTCATAACAAAATGGGGAACTTATGCTTATCAGAAAATGCCTTTTGGTCTAATAAATGCAGGAGCAACTTTTCAAAGAGACATGGACATAACATTCAAAGGCCTGATCAATAAATCAGTTGTTGTTTATCTTGATGACATAACAGTATTTTCAAAAAAGAGAACCAATCATCTACATGATTTAAAACAAATATTTGAAAGATGTAGAAAGTTTGGTATCTCCTTAAATCCCAAGAAATTTTTCTTTGCTTTAGATGAAGGAAAACTCTTAGGATTTGTTGTGTCAAAAGATGGTATATATATTGATCCAGATAGAGTGAAAGAAATTTCTGATATTTCTTTACCACATAACAAAAAATCCATGCAATCATTTCTTGGACAGATCAATTTTGTTAAAAGATTTATTCCTGATTTTTCTATAATTGTCTTACCTATGAAAAATATGATCAAGAAGAATTCAATATTCAAATGGATGCATAAAGAAAAAGAAGCTTTTGATTCAATCAAACAAGCGGTCATTAATGCACCAGCATTGAATACCCCAGATTTTTCTAAAGATTTTACTTTGTATACTCTGGCCACTGAAACATCTTATGCAGCCGTTTTAACACAACTCAATGATCAAGAAATCGAAGCACCTATTTCTTTCTTTAGCTCGAATCTGCAAGGAGCTGAGCTTAATTATTCCGATGTTGAAAAACAAGCCTTTGATGTGTTTAAATCAATCAAACATTTCAGACCTTTTCTCTTGAAAACACATACAAAAATCATTGTCCCATTCTCTGCAGTGAGGAAATTATTAATTCAAAAAGAAGTAGGAGAAAAGAGAGCTAACTCGGTAACAGCCTTGCAAGAATATGATATTGATATTAAACCAGCTAAGATTATTAGAGGACAAGGTTTTTGCAGATTATTGGCAGGAGCTCATAACATACCAGAAAATCAAGATTCAAATCAAGATATTCAAGTAAGTCAGATAAGTGTTACAAATTCCGGATCTCAGTATGTTGATCTTATCTATTACTTGAAAAATGGGTATGCTCCTTCTAATCTTAGCTATAAGAGTAAACGCTCTTTAAGGTTAAAGGCTATTAAATACCAGATCATTGATAATGTGTTATTTAGGAAAAATTATGATTCAATTTTATTAAGATGTTTGGAAAAGACTGAAGCTGAAAAGGTTTTGCAGGAATTGCATGATGGACCAGCAGGAGGTCATTTTGGAGGTGATACCACAACTCACAAAATAATTCGCGCTGGTTATTACTGGCCTACCCTTTTTAAAGATACACATGATTACGTAAGGAAGTGCCAAATTTGTCAAACTGCAAGTGGAAGACAAAGGAAACCAGCTTTTCCTTTGCAACCAGTAACTATTGAGCAACCATTCGAATAATGGGGGCTTGACATTATTGGTGAGATAGTACCTCATTCTTCCAAACAGCACAAGTACATCCTTACTGCAACTGATTACTTTACAAAATGGGTAGAGGAAATCCCGTTGAAGGTAGCCAATTCTGATGCAATTATTGATTTCATAGATCAATTCATCATAACCAGGTTTGGTGTACCTCAAGCTCTTGTTTTTGATAATGCATCTTACTTCTCTGGAAATAGTTTAATTGAATTTGCTGTCAAAAGAGGTTTTAAATTAAAATATTCAGCAAATTATTATCCACAAGGTAATGGTTTGGTTGAATCCACTAATAAAAACCTTATCAAAATCATTAAAAGGACCGTTGATCAAAATCAAAAGAATTGGCACAAATATTTAATCTTTGCGTTATGGGCTGATCGTATCACTAAAAAAGCTTCAATAGGGACTTCACCTTTCAATCTGGTTTATGGAAAAGAAGCTGTGATACCATCAAACTTAACACTTCCATCATTAGCCCTAGTGCAGTTTGTTGAAGAAAATCCTTCTTCATCCATTCAATTGAGATATAATAAAATCCTTAAATTAGAAGAAGATAGGGATAAAGCAAAAATTACTCATGAAAAACATCAACAGCTTGTAAAATCTTCTTTTGATGCAAGTTCTACCGGCTCAAAAAATTTGTCAATTGGTGATCTCGTTTTGAAATGGGACAAAGAACACGAAGAAAAAGGTAAACATACCAAATTTCAGAAAATGTGGCTGGGACCATTTCAGATCATTGACAAGATAAGCTCAAATACATTTATACTCCAAGATATAACAGGTAAGAGAGAGTCTCTTCCTGTAAATGGGCTTATCTTGAATAAATTCTTTTCATAAGGAGGTAACCCCTTCTTAAACTGTATATATTTCTTTCTAAAGTTTTTGATTGTTTTTGTTTTTACAAATAAAGGTTGTTTATGAGTCTCTCATTGACTGTTTACTATTTGAGAAAATTTCTCCGGAAAAATATTATAAATATTTATTTTGTGTAAATAAGAATTTTTAAAGTAATGATTACAGTTTTTGAATAGTTTAAAATAATATGTTAAACTTTGAAAAGATTATTTCAATCATTTACATGATCTTTTGAAAACTTGAGGAAAAATTAAATCATTATAAGTTTATTAAGCAGAGAAAGGTTATCTATCAAAGTATAGATTTTTTTCAAAGTTTTGGAATTCAAAAAACTCTAAAAATTGTCATCCATTGATTCTTAAGAATAAAACTATTTCACCCCATCCATTTAAGTTGTGATTTTTTAGAATGTAATTCTAAGAAATTATACGAAAATTTTAAGAGATAAGAGGTCTCATTACGAGTCGACTTACCATGTTCATAAGGAGTAATAAAAACTGACATTACCAATACTGCATACCAAAACAGGGTAATGGCTTATAAATATAAGACAAGGGGTCTCATCACGAGCCAGCTTGTTCAGTTTAATTAAAACTAGTGAATGGCATTGTTATTAACTGGCTACCAAACCAGAACAATGGCTCTTAAAAATAAAAATAAGTAAAAGACAAAAACATGAGATAATAGGTCTTATGAATTTATCTTTAAAAAGTCATAATTTTAGTTGGATGGGACAATGAATGGTTAATGGTTTAAAGGTAACCCTGTCGAGACTATGAACGTTTGCTGGCAGCAGAGGCAATACCTATGGAAATAGAGTATATTATAAAACCAAAACTTGGAGAGATCCATTTACTTCATTATTAACACCAATCAAAGCTTGATATAACCCAAAATGTTTTTATTTCTTAAGGAATTAAACAGAAATTATGAAATGATTTTTATTTTTTTTCATAGCAGCATTTTATTTGAATTATCCTAAGATAGTTTTCATTATCTTTAAAAACCTTTATTTACTAAAGATAGAATGTTCATTTTATTTTTTCAGAGATAACTATTTCTTTCAGTGAATCGCCAATTGTTGTGACCAGCAACAACCCCCCTTTTTATTTATTATTAGTAATAATACTAAATAAATGGGGACCCTTAGTTAAAAATCCAAAAAATCAATTAGGATTTGTTTGCCTTTACAAATAAAACTTTCTATCATAAACTTATAAAATCCCTTAGAAAGAATATTTAGAAACACTTAAGTTTATGATAGATTGTAATAAAATTGCTCTTGAAACAAGATAGCGCATACATAACAAAATAGTATATATATAAAACGCATTGATCGCAGATCGCATAGCGCAGAAAACAGAAATGATTAATAAATATCTTTTGCGCTCTTATCAAATCTGCGCTTTTGCGATTCTGCGCTTTTGCGATTCTATGCTTTTGCGCTTTTGTGCTATTGTGCAGTTTCCACTTTTGCGCTATTTTTATGACTGCGATGACTCCATTTTGCGATATTGCGACATTGTGATATTGCGAATTTACGTAGCAAATCGCAGATCGCAATGTCGCAGATTCATGTAGGCGCGCTATCCCAAGGCAATATTCCCATATGTCAAATCCGTTATGCGCTTTAATGATTATATTAAATGATTGGATTGATTATTAATGTGAAAAGAGATTGTGTTTAGATTGAAAGTCATTTCACAATTTAAATATTATATTTCATCCGCTTTCACATTCAAAACAGTCTCATCACCTTTCTTATATCATTACTCTCATTTATTCGTAAAACGCAGGCACGAAGGAGCAAACCACTATACAAAGCTTTCGCTAAACACTATGGGTAAGAAGGAGAAGAGCTCAAGTTCTGAGAACAAAGAAATGGCTTCGCTATACGCAGACACCGCCTGTAACAAGGATGCCGGTATATCCACTTGGGAGGGAATGTATAAACTGTTAGAAGATGAAAACCCTGTGGTGATAAAAGTTGCAGCTACAGCAGGTTCAAAGAATACGTCTGAAGCAACCCTTAGAGACTTGGCTTGCTCATTTCTGCATAGAATAGCAGCAAGGCCAAGGATTCTCCCATATACAGACATGGTGAGATGGGTGTTGGATAGCACAGATATTTCAGACAGACAATTCAGAACTCCATCTGAAGAGCTAATCGGGTCATTCACCATAGAAGATCTGAGATTAATGTATAAGCTGCCAGAACCTCAAGCGACTTTCAACAAGCAATTTATGGAAGATTTTGCCAAAGAACACTCAAATTTGGCAGAATGCACAAAGGAGTGGACCAAAAGAAGTGAACCATTGAAGAAGAACAAACAAGGTATGTACAGCACGGGTTCACTTACCTCTCCCTATTGTTTTACTGCTGCCATGTTATGCAGGCTTTTTGGAAAGCCTGACATAAATATGATATTACCCGAATGACTTCCTTTGTTAAATGCGGCTGTTAATTCTACAATTGTAGATTGGGCCAAAATCCTATCTGATAATCTCACCACTGCTATATTTCATTACCGGTCTAAACGAAATGTTTCCCAGCGGGTTTATCCGCCTTTTTATTTATCTGCTTATGTCATGGACGCCATCTGCTATGTCTCTAAACTCCCTGTGATGGGCTGGAAATGGACTATCCATGATCCTTTGCCCATTCATGTGTACCATAAAGAACTATGGGAGTCTAATTTTGTCCCCCATTTTTACCAAATTTGTCACGGAATAATGCTGCCATTGTACAGAACATTGTATAATAAGGATGCCCCGAGGTTATCCTCAGAAACAAAGGTTGATATTCTCCCCGTCGCAAGATGGTTTGGAGAATAATTTTTCACCTATATTAGGGTTTTTGGAAGTTATGCTTCTCCCCATGTTTTACCCTTATATGTTCCAGATAGACTTGTAGCTCAGGAAATTGCCTATCAGACCTGTGGCCAGGGAGGTATGACAAAAGATTTAAAAGACAAGAAAAAGGGCATTTGGCCACAATTTCCCATAAAATGTGGAACATTTTCACTGTTGGATATTGGTCATGCATTTCATGAGATAGGCAACGTTACATGCCTACAGTTGTTCAAATTCTCAAGAAGGTTATTTGACCAAAATGATATTGTTAAGAATTTTACCAATGCAATCAAAGTAAGGGAATTTGTCGCGGAGCAAGATCTTTTTGATGATATGTTCCAGGAAAGAAATTCATTCAAAGAGGTTTTGAATTCAGCTAGAGAGCAGCTATCTCCAGGGGATTTTCAGGAATTCAAGTTGTACAGAGAAAGGAGACTAATTCCTATTCCTTTGGATAATCTACGCATAGAGCCTGCAAAGGAGAAAACTCCTAGTGTTAGTCTTAACAGCAATTCAAGCACAGGTAAATCCAAATCAAAATCTGACAGATATTCTAAACACTCCAATACATCCAAAGAAATGGAAGATAAAATGGAAGAACCCATCAAAGATTCTGCACAATCTAAAGAGCTCGCTCAACAGCAAATTTTGATTTCTCAACAAACAAATCCTCCTTCACCCAATGTACAGCAACAGCCAGTCACCATGGAGTTAGATAAAGAATGGGAAACCTTTAATCAATTGATTAATGTAGAAGGACAAAATGTACAGACCCCTGTCCAAACAACCAAAGTTTTGAATGCAGGAACAAGCAGCACAGCCGCAGTAACAGAGCACATTCCAATTACACCCTCCTCTGAAATTATACTTAATGTAGAGGACATTCCTCCTCTGGATGTATTTTATAGCCCAAAATACAAACCAGTAGTAAAGAGACAAAGGAAAAAGAGAAAAATAGAAAGTGCAATTGCTACCGAACCAGAACAAGTAGATGTTTTGTGGAAAGATCCTGCCACAGAGCCTACTCATAATCTCACTAAGTTATCTCAAATAACAGGAGCTTATGCTTCTTCAACAATTGAGAAAGCAGCTGAGATACAACTTTTGTTGGATGAAAAAGAAGAAAAGATAAAGGCTCTGCAACAGCAATTGCAACAGGTACAGGCCAATCAGGAAGCACAATTAAAACTTGAAGAGTTACAACAACAACTTCAAGAAATCCAAGAACAGCATAAGGATGATCCTAAGCTTCCAGAATTCATTTCAGAAACCATCTCTTTGAACAATCAACTACTGCAACAAGAGGAAGTTTTCTGCCAACAAATATTGCAATGGAATTCTTTGTGCCAAGAAAGCGATAAAATCACAAGTCATGTCGTAGATCTACGAAATGATTATGATTTGATTAATGAAAATATCAATGATTATTTAGCATGGAAAAAGACAGAAGAAGGCAGAAAATCTGGTGCACCCATTAAGAAAACCACGAAAATCTTGATCAATTGGGATGCCTGAAATCGAGAAGAAAGAAAGGAGCGACGGGGAGCATCTCTGATTGGCAAACACTTTCATTGATTGTGTAAGTAATGATTTACACAAAGCTACTTTGTATTACGAAACTATTCAATTTATGCTCCCACGGGAAAATCAATTGCAAGCGGGAATGGAGGCAAAGGCGGAAGAAAGAAGAGCAAAATCCATCCAGTGGCAATGAGATTGAATTGGGACTCATGCGGATGTACTTGGTGAAAACCACCTGATCGGCACGGTGCACTGATTGTATTATCAATGCTCTGAGAGAAGATTGCTCCTACGCTTGCATTGTCTTTAGACGATATGAGATCGGTCCCGCGCATCTTCTCAAAACTATGCTAGATGCCTGCAAGAGCAAATATCAATTTCATAGATAGATAGATTTAGTTTTAATTTCACTGTATTTTAGCCTAGGAAAAGGACGGTCATTGAACCGAATCCTTATTTTTTGTAATAAACTATTTTTAGAGTTAGTTAAGTAGTATTTAAACCCCTCTCATGCATTTAGAGAAGGGTCCTGGATCTTAATATTTTTGGACTTTGAGATTGCATTTCTGTACTCCATTGTCTTATATATTTTTTGAAAAGGATCACATCTAGTGATTTTCATGCGGAATTATCTTTGAAGTGTTGCATTTCTGTACCTTGGAATTTGGTTTTGCATTATAGTTACTGGATAGAGTATCAGATTGCATTTGAAGTCATCAAGATGAGCAAGGTATTTCTATCTGTTTACTGTTGATCTCTTTTGTTTTATGATATTCGTTTTAAAATTGCTATCATTTATATGTATATTTGTTTTAACAACGCTTCCTTTTATATATCATTTCTGAGTATAATTGAAACGTTATTTTTCATAGTTACATGTAAATGGTATACAATGATGAATGCAATATGTTTATATAAATCTGTTTAATTTCTTAGACAGAGTTATCTTTATTTGTTTCTGCATATTTCAATTTAATTGATAATACATTTTCATGGTTATTGTTGAATTGGAACAATCTTAAGTTGTATTCATATATAGCTACCCGGGTTAGTATTAGAGTTTCTTTATCAGTATTTAGCTTAAATTAGATAGTTTTATTTCAGTTATTTTAGTCCCATTTCCACCCATCCAATCCAATCCATTTAGTTACAAGGAAACTGGTCCTTTAAATCCAGTCGGAGCCACCACACCAAACGGAAAAGGAGCTGTCTTAAGGTCCCGACCGGGTGGTTTTCCTCGATGTTTGAAGCAGAGATTTTCAAGGCTTCAACACCAAAATTCGTAGAGGCATATCAAAATTCCTAAGTCCATTAACATTACCAAGGACTTTTCCAACTACTAAATGGGTAAATCTATGTTTAAAGATTAAGTTTTTGGATAATTTTAAGATAAATCCTGGTTTACTTTTAAAGTAATTTTTAATAATTTTTTTATAAATATTTAAATTATAATATTAAATTAAAAACTTTTAAAGTATTAAAATTATACGATTAAAGATTCCTCACCCCAAAAGGGACGAGTATAAGTTAAACGATAAGATTTTATGGACATTTTTGAGCCATTCATATAAATATCGAAAAACTAACATTACCATTGGTAAAAAGGATGGAATCCTTGCTTTTTTTGTTTGACATAAGTAAGAAATATTTCTCTTATGTTTGCGCCTAGTCACAACAAAAATTAATGGGTGGATTTACGTTATATTCCAAAAAAATAATGTCTTCAAACCGAGCCTCCATCCAGTGACTCCTCCCGTGATGGGAGATTTTTGGCCAATGCCCTGCCTCTTACTGACATTAGGGTTCTGTCTCAGCTGGTAGGCCCAGCTCCCCCTTGTAGGCTTCCTCCACTACCCCGTCGTCTAGCTCCTCTTCGCTCAGCCAACCCACATGCAGTGGTGTCTTGTTTGTAATGTGTTTTAATGTGTTCCGTGAACCTGAAAACATTTAGGTCATGGAAATGTATCATAAGAGGCTTTGCAATATGGTTTTTTATCTCGATTTTTCTGACACCTGCAACATATTGGTTTCTATGTTTATATAAAACAACCGCAACCAAGACAAAAAGGGTCCCACTTGCTGGTGATGGATCGACGTTTTTTATGGTGCCCAACAAATCTGGTATACAATGAAAAACCAATCTTTCATTAATGCATTGTTATAAATTTTAAATTCAGCATGTTGTGTCAATAAAATGTTTTAAAATTCAAAATAATGTCACTTTCAAAGTACCACAAAATCATAAAGCTAGGAACCCTTATAGCTATAGCCACTCTTCGCTTAAGGATTAATAACAGGCCTTATTCAAGTTCAAATTAACATTCATGTCAAAGGAAAGGAAATTGAATGGAATAAATAAAATTGAATAGATAGAATGTTGTGAGTTTCTTTGCCAGTTAGCCCTCCTTTGTGACTCAAATCAAAAGTGTTTGGATAAAGAAAAGTATATGGAACTTGTTCAGGACCACATCTATTCTTCAATTTGGGATCTTGGTTTCTCTGTGCGATATTCCTTTCCATGTATTTCATGTTCTTGACAAAGTGTTCAAATGCATGTGTCACAAGTTTATCATCAATCCATTCACTCGTTGGTCTCTGCCCCATATATACCTCACCTGTTGAGTGCCTCGATAGAATTTCTATCAGGGCTAGTTCCAAGGTCGTTTGAAATCAGTTACTAACTTTTCTGAGAAAAAACAACTCTAGATTCTCCACCATTTCCGACAAATCTTGGGACCCTTCTTCTGGGATGAACCTTTTGCTTCGGGTAGGCCGATTAGGCATGTATCCATCGTAAGGGTATTTCCCAAAATTAACTGCAACATGAAGAGCTAAGGCCATCGATATGATTGTGGTGGTACTGGTGTTCTAATACCTACCCTGCTTCCTTCCTCCGTTAGTTTGATGACTATAAATATCACTCCCTTTCACATTTGTGTCCAGGCATCTCCCTCCAATATCTTCCATTCTCCAGTAACCATAAGAGATTAAAACACCCAACAATGTATAAAGCCACACAATTGTTTGTCTAGTGCACCATGGTTGCGTTTGCGTAGCACAAAATTAAAGGGGTTGCAGTGATACAGAAGAAAAATGTTTTGGATTTAAACAATTTCACTACAGAGCTTAGAGACAATCTCAAAGAAATATTTGGAAGAAAAGTGTCATTGAATCTTGTCAGCATATCTCACATTGATTCCAGTGAGTGTTAATTAGACAAATTTAACCTCAATCATATGATAAAAATTGTTTAACCTCGGCTCTTAATAATTTAACCAACGAGTGTTGAATGACAATCATATGGGTTTGTTGATGATGGATCTAAGCTATAATAAATTTTATAGTGGAATTCCATCATTTCTGTGAAGAATTCCAGGTTTGAGAGATATTCATCTCAGTCGAAATCCATTGGGCGGATTGATACCTTATTTCTGGGAAAAATTAAGTGGGTTGGAAAGTATTGGGTTGTCAAGTGAAAAATTCGCTAGGACGATTCCCGAAACCATGAGTACGTTAAATAATCTTACCTATTTTGCTCTGGATAAAAATAGGCGGCTAGGTACTATTCCAAGAAACTTTGATACCCTTCTTGGTATCTATATTATGGATTTAAGTGGAAATTTGTTGACAGGACCGGTACCTACGACCATGAAACCTAAGCATGGCAGTCCAGGAAACAGACCTACATCCTTGTTTCGCAAGAAGTCGTTAGCCTGCATAGAGGAAGTAGGAAGAGGCAATTGGATGAAAATATGTCCCTCTTACTCTCCCTTACAAAATCCTGTGCAGTATGTATGAATTAGCACAACTCTAAAGATTTTCATAAGGTTTCAATTTTGTAGTAGGTTCGAAAATTTTCACCATTGTTTAGATTTGTTCAAGAAATTCATCTTCTTGATTGACTGATTAATTTGAAAAAAATATTGAATATATAGAGTACTCTGAAACCCATCCAAGATTAATTTCTACAATGTGCCATTGCTTGTTGTCTTTGTCCATGTCGCAGGAAACTCCATGAGGGCTACCTGTTCATAGATTATGTGGATAAGAGGATTTCCAATTTATTTATGGATTAATAGCTTCTAGAACTTCATATACTACTTCTTCTTCACTGTTATCCAGTGCAGGTTCACAATAGCTCTTTGCAAGGACAAGGGTTATGATTTAACTGATTTGGGCATGAATAAAAATCATCTGAATACACATCTTGCAAAGCCTCTGATGATACATTTCCATGACCTGAATTTTTTCGGGTTCTCGTTCTCGTAACACATTACAATAGAAGAATAGGCACAAATAACCCATTCAAATTTTGAAATGCGACAAGATGGTGTGCGAGCTGGCAGAGCGGAATGGAGGGGAGGGGAGCGAGGTAGCAAAGGCAGCCGAGGGAGGGGAGCGGGGCCTGCTAGCAGAGACAGAAACCCCATGCCAGCAAGAGGCAGGGCGCTAGCCGGAAAGGTCCTATCACTTGAGGGAGTCGCCAGACAAGGGCCCTGTTTCGTCGAATAGTAGACTGCTCCAAGGAATATATTGTTCGAAACTTACCAATAGTTTGCTATAATAATTTCAAATGCCCAAACTATTACTATTTTATATTCGACAATATTGATTGCCTAACAAAATGCACTAAGAACACATATCTTATGGAGGTGGGCCTATGAACATCTTATCTAGACTAGTGTACTGCTTGTCATACTTCAATTTTCAGATCAAGGAGGATGGAACTACAGGTCTGCTATGTAGTGACAAATCCAGTCTAGTTTATCTTCCAATTTTGCAATCGTGGAATGGTGTTGTTGAAGTTCATCTGTTAAGAAAAATATATTGAATGGCTATCGATGGAGCTACTGATGAAGGGAAATAATCTCATCATGATTTTATATCGAGGAATATAGGTAACGATTACAGGTCTCGGAGTTGTCCATAGTGCAACAATAACTAGAGTTGTTATAAGAACACAACTCTCTAGGTAGACAAGGAGAGAAGGCACTACTCCATCCAAAGGAGCCTTTTAAATCAAAGGAGAACACATTCCAATTTTCCTGATACCTCTGTAAGAAGGTCCCAGCTATCTTTTCCATAAAATAGGCCAAAGGACCATGCTACTAACCTTCTCTACATCTTTGAATTGCAGTTGGAGTTTTGCAAGACAATGAGGAAGCTCGTCTAGCTAAATTGAACTCTTTGCTGATGAATTTGGATTTTTCCTATTATTCTTCTTGAAAATGCTCGGGATTGCTTCACTACTCAAAATCAGTATATAGTTGAGAATTCATGGGATCATTATCCAATTTGGGGAATCATTGACAATGCAGTTTCGTTCTTTCAGTCTCCATGCAATATTATCTTGGGTGTTGACCTATTTATTTTGATTTTGAAGAATATGGAAATATGGCTTGTGCAATAATTATTCCAGTATGCTCTTGATTATTTTAAGGAAAGAGGAAATAAGGTTGTTTTTTGGGAGGGATCCAGAGTGAAGGTGTTGAATAGAGATTAAAGAATCACCCAAAATGACAATAGAAGAGATGTCATTAGATCTAGCTAATTGTAGTCTAAGATGAAGCCCATATAATTTTTCTAGATTATTCAATTTGTGCCCCAAAACCTTGGTGAATTTGACTTCATAATCTCCATCAAGATTAAAAAGAATCCCTCCCCCTCCTACCACTCCTTGGAATTTTTTTTTTAATAAATTACATTTAGATTTATATATAAATAAAAATTATAATTATAATTATATTTTTAATTTCAAAAATTATATTTATGCTTTTAATTAAATTTTTAACATAAAATTTCCCCCGGGCTGCGAACCAGATCCACATCATATAAACTCCATTTAATGATGGCCGCCTCGAAGGACAAGCCCTCCACCCTTCACAATATTTTCAAGGTTGGCATGGTGGCTTTGTGCATGACGGTAGTTAATTTCACCGCTGGCAGTGGCATCAATATTTGTTTATGGCTTTGGAATTTGGATGTTTGAATGCTCTAGTTCTGGATAGTAATGAGTCGGTGATCAGTCAATCAAGAAAGATGACATCGGTGAGCCCTCAACAACTTATTATGTAGGAGACCTGGTATGTAGCATGTAACTCCTCCCTTTCCTCCATGCATCAAGTTTACTGGTTAAGGGAACTAGGTTTGCCTTGTTCGAAATTGCTAGGGTTTGAGGGTATGTATATGGTTCTGGTGTTGCATGTGCTTGTTTGCTTGCCAACCCATGACAATTTTCCAGGAATAGTATTTATCTCATTCTTGTTTCATATTTTCTTGTCCCGAATGAGGTTATACCATTGTTTCACCACTGTCATTGATCCCAGGGTTCCTATTAAGGTGTTGTCAGAATTGACATGGCATCGGGGTCGTTAGGTTTGGTCTTTTGATGGTGGCATAAATGTTTTTGAGTTTGGTCGGGATGGTTTTATGGTATATATGCTGGTGTTGAGGGGTAGAATCTCTTATTGGTTTTTTGCATATGAGTTTTAAGGCCCACACCCCCTTGGCCTTCTCCCTGTGATTCTGGTTGTGTCTCGTATGTATGTTGAAGATAGGCTCTGATATATTGGTCCAAAACCCAGTAGGATCTATGATAATTGTTAGTTATGTTATATGGTGCTTAGTCCCCTATTTTATGATAATTCCTAGTCCATTTACAAAAGTATGTTCTATGATAATTTCTATTTGTTTTATATGGTGCTAGGTTCCCTATTCGGGTCAAGGGAAGTTGTTAACAAAATTTGTGAAGAAAGGAAGGCAGCTCAGGCCTGTGTTCTAGAATTATGGTTTGTTGTTAATATATTAACAGGTGGGCAGGATAGTAACAACTTTTGCAAGCCGAGTAGATTTCAGCTCGGTCTATGTCATGCGAGAATTTGGTCCTCTCCTACTCCCATAGGTTCTAAAACTGAAAATATGGCTCTGGTGGCAGCCATAACTAGAATTCCTACCCAAGGGGCCGAGGCAAGAAATGTAGGAGCATTGAGTTGGCGCAGTAGCCAACTACATCTGGAAGTAAATCAAGAGGTAGAAAACCTGTCACTAACATTTTCAATGATGTTGTGTATGCATATAACGAGGGTGCTACTGAGGAAATAAAGAAATTACTTGAGGACTGGGAGGCTTATTTGAACCGCAAGGTGAGCTCAACATAGATTGATGCAAACGATTTGCGGAACTTGGTGCCCGAACGTGGGCATACCCACAGCCGCGTCACACAATTCAAACGTGCCCTTTTCCTTTATTGGTCAATGAAAGGTATATTGGGAAAGGCCCTGGAGCCAATTTCTGTGAGCATGGCCGCATCAGTTCAGGATTTCCCAAGCTATAAGTATGAATTCTAGAAGCTATAGTTTCAGATGCAGAAATAGGCTGGGTGCCTCCTGCGATTTGAAAATAACTTACCTTGCATCCTCCCTCGGATAGAGCTCTCAGGATCCACTGCAAAGGACCTGAATTCGGTGGAGTCTTCTTCTACTGATGAAGCACAATAGTTTATTAGATCTCTCTATGTGTATTTTTTTAATTTATGTTCATAAGTATATGAATATCATTTAAATTCAGTATATAGATAGTCCTGCGACTAGGCAGATAACATGTATGAAATGCAAAGACATTTAGTCATACATAGCTTGGATAGAGAGACTTAAAACTTATTGTTTTTGGATGGCATACCATAATATTATGTGTCCAACAAACTTGATTTCCCGCAGGGCAATTTGAGGCCACCTAATTATTTCTAAACAAATTATAACTTGTTATTTAATTAATAAAACAAAAACACTACCAAACATTAAAAATAAATAAAAACAAATCAATAAATCAATATTTTTTAATTAAATGAAAAAAAAAATCAAAAATACTAAAAATACATATTCGAATTATCCATGGTAAACAAAAGCCGCTGATATCTAAGCTTTAAACCATCTTAAAATCTAAAAAAATAATCGGAAAAATTTCAAGAATAATTGTTAGTAGATGAAAAAATAAATATTAAAAGGAATAGAAAAGAATATTCATAATTAGGCCGATAGGCCTTCTCTTTTGAATTAATATAGTTGCTTTTTGGTCAACCAATTCATTTTGATAATGACACATGTCACTAGTAAGACGTGTGCAAAAAAATCATAAAATCATAAAATCATTCAACCAATTCATTTTGATAATGACACATGTCACTAGTAAGACGTGTGTAAAAACATCATAAAATCATAAAAGCTACCGAGCTCCTCTTCGCTTGACAGGCTTGCTATTTTATTTTATAGTAAGTTGTTATTTTCTCTAGCAAAAATTCCCGCTACTGTTTCCTATCTTACCATTTGGTAAAAAATCTTCTAACTTGCCATTTCACTCTTTGTTAACTGCGATTAGTATTTTTAGAATATGTTTTATGTCTTTCGACATAGAGCTCTACTATAACCTAACTACGTTGAAGTTCCAGTTATCGATTTCTATTCCTTGTTGCTGTGCCAGAGCAAAAGGCTGTCTGTACAGAAAGGTAAGCCAAAGGAAATGGTTGATGTACAATTGCCTGTGTCGAGGGGGCCGAGATCTGTGGCAACACTGTTTGGAGAAGACTCCAACGAGAGATTTGTGATGGATATCCTCATTCTTGAGTTTCAGGTTGCTTGACAAGGCCACAGTTGAAGATGAATTAGACTCCGAGTGCAAAAGGTGCAATGAGTCCCTAAGCCCTATTTCTATTTCGTTTCAGTCTTGTTATTGTTGCCTCTTGTTGATGGTACTCTGTTCTTTTTAATTTTAAATGAACCAAGATATTTGTGATAGATATCCTCATTCTTGAGTTTCAGGTTTCTTGACAAGGCCACAGTTGAAGATGAATTAGAGTACGAGTGCAAAACAACCTATAATTGGCGACTATGCACAGTCCAAGAAGTTGAAGAGGTGAAAGCTGTTCTTGACCTGACACCAATTTGGATGACATGTTTGATATTCAGGGTTGTCTTTGCACAATCTTCAAAAGTTTTCACAAAACAAGGCGCCACAATGGATAGAAAGATTGGAAAAAATTTTGAGATCTCTACTGCAAGCTTACAGTGTTTTATTAGCCTTACTCTCATTCTATTGTTTCCTATTTATGACTGCATCTTTGTTCTGATTGCCAGAAACTTGACAGGGAATGAACGTGGGGGGATTTAGCTTTTATAGGCTTGTCCTCCTTGGGCTTCACACGCTTCTTCATCTTCTCCGAAAGCTTGAAGGAGTTCTTGACCTTGGTGAGCTTGCCAGATTTGGCAAGATTTCTCAGCTGAACTGTTAGCAGCTTCTTGAAATTGGCAGGGAGTTGGGATTTTTACTTGCTGCCACTACCAGAGGTGTAGATCTGCATTTTGAAGCGTTAATATCGACATAGAGAATCAACGTTGTGAATATGTAGGGTTAGGGTCTAACTATCGTGGAGGATTAAAAGCCCTATGAGGAAAAACACTTAAGCGGCTTTCGGCAATGTCTTCGTCCTTCTCTGAGGGTTTCGACACCCAAAACGTTCCAGGTATTTTTAGCATAATTTGATTTTTTAGTAAACATCCTGTGTTATTGTGTTCCTGTTTTTCAATATCTTTGGTGGCTTTGGAAGAAAAAACTAGTGCTTTGTGAGGCTTACATTGTTTGTAAGGTAACACTTGCACCAATTGAAACAGAGATATTTTTAGTTAAAGGACAATGTTTCAAGCAGGTGAAAGAGGTAGGAAAATGTCAAAAGAGTAGCAATCACGAAGCATCAGATTGGAGTTTTTGATTTGTTTTATTCTGATTAAAATAAGTGGAGTATCAGAGTGGAGCATTTTATTTGTTTAATTTTGATTAAAATAAGTGAAATCAAGACAAATCATAAGCGAAATTTTGAATAAAATCAACATTAAATATATAATCAGCATGAAGTAAAGCGAAAAATAAAACAATTAAATGATTCCCTGTCAAAAGGGTAGTTTTACAATCGCTGAGTATTATTGTTAGGAGGAAACTCTGGAAACTATTTGAGCACACACGACGATGGAAGAGAATCACTCATCCTCATTCAACGGTTTTTTGTTGGAAATGGATGAGTTGATCTCCACGGACGCTCTGTTAGGTGGTTTTGTTGGAGATGGGTCAGTTGATATCCATGGACGCTCTGTTAAGAGAGCTCATACTGGTCGATGGAAAGCATCACTCTTCATAATTGGTATGAATTCATTTCAATTCTTTTGTCTTATGCATTTAATTGTGTTGCAGTCATTGTTGTATTTGGTCCGTTGGTTTTATGATCAAACCTGGATTTTATTCTCACATTCAATTGTATAGAAGTAGCTGTTGTGTTTGTTCCATATGTTTTGTCAGCATCTTCTTCACAGGAGTGGAGATAGCAGAAAGGTTAGCCTATGCAGGCATTCTTGCAAACTTGGTGATTTACCTCACAGATGTTAAGCATGATAGCACTGCTACTGCTGCAACGAATGTGAATGTCTGGAATGGTGTGGAATCCATGCTTCCTTTCGTTGGAGCTTTTGTTGTAGATTCATATTTGGGTCGATATTGGACCATTACCTTGTCTTCTGTCATATATTTGATGGTTAGTATTTGTCTTTTCCTTTTCAAATTGTTTCTATAAACATATTCTCAGGGTTTGTGTGGCCTTCCTTATGCAGTTTGAGAGGTATCTATGTGGCCAAAACAATCTGGTATTTGCATCTAATCTCATTCCTTTGAAACTCTGTTAAAAAACTAAGGTAGACCGCAGCTAACGGTTGGTTCGTACTTTTATTTTTCTTTGACTCTTTGCTGAAGTGATTCAAGAAACATACCCTGAGTGTGCATCGAATCTCATTCCTTTGAAACTCATGCTATACAGCTAGGGATTATAGCATCTAGACACTGGTAAGTAATTTCTTTTTTGCCCTTTCCCTTCTAGAAAATGTTTGAAGAAATGAGGAGTTTTAGTGGACTTCCCTCTATTCAGATGCCAGGTCTGAGAGATAAGGCCAAAATGACCCACAATTTGTACCCAATCAATGTCCCACCCTTCGAAATTCATGCTCTACAGCCAGGGCAAACCGAAGCTAAAATGGAACAGTAACTGACAACTTAACATTTAGTGAACCTCATATTGGAGCATGGAAACTTACCTGATTGCTCCAGGATTAAGTCAGGACCAACCCACTAAAGCCAACATGGACGCTACTTTCCACGACTCAATATTGAAGGACAAACCATTTGTTGGCGCCAATGTTGATCACTACCCTATTGCGTTGACCTTTCAGAATCTGGCACCCCACTAGCCTTTTTTCTCATGTTCTAACATTAAGAAATTGATAATTCTGTATCTATAAAATTGCTTGCCAATGAATTCGTGCAAAATTTGATGGATACAAGAAGGTTTTGCTATATATTTTGGAGAATTAAACCCCTATCTAAAAGGAAAACAGGGCTTGAAAATAGTTTCTTCTTTAACCTCGTGAATGGAGCTCGAATAACAAAATCTGCATGAAATGGGTTGTTACATGGATTAATTTTGGTCACTTTATCGGCCTCTTTGAGAAGTTTGAATGGGATTGATATTTTCTTCTTCTCGATCTACCTGGTTGCTCTGGGGAAAGGAGTCAACAAACCCTTCTTAGAAGCATTTGGTGTAGATCAGTTTGAAGAGAAAGACCTAGTAGATAAGAAGCATAAGAGTTCATTCTTCAACTATTGGTATTGTGGTATTTGCATTGGTACTCTTATAGGAGTCACTGTACTCTCGTATATTCAAGACGATGTTGGATGGGGTCTGGGATTTGGCATTCCCGCTGTGACTATGGCAATAACACTATGTATCTTCTTGTGTGGTACAAGATTTTACTAGCATAAATTGCCTAGTGGTATTCCTCTCACTTGAATTATCCATGTCTTTGTTGCAATGTTTCACAAGTGGAATGTTTCTACTTCACATTAAGAAAAAGGGAAAGTAGCTACTGCCCCAGAAAGAGAAGTTTTGGAGTTTGGGTCAAGAAGACAGTATTTTCTTACTAATTAGTTTAGGTAAGCTCTCACTGGTCACAGTCGCTTTGCAAATCGAATTTATTGGAGTCACAGTTGCTTTGCCATGTGACATAGTAGTTGCTGAAGCTCTTGGTTGTTGAAATAATCATATTGCAGAAAGTGGGGTGGGGTGTACTGAAAATTTAGTTTTCAGATATATAGGGTAGGGTATCTCTATTTCCTAACCACGGCTAACGTGTAATGAGTCCCTAAGCCCTATTTCTGTTCTGTTTCAGTCTTGTTATTGTTGCCTCTTGTTGATTGTACTCTGTTCTTTTCAATTTTAAATGAAACAAGAGATTTGTGATGGATATCCTTATTCTTGAGTTTCAGGTTTCTTGACAAGGCCACCGTTAAAGATGAATTAGACTACGAGTGCAAAAGGTGCAATGAGTCCCTAAGCCCTATTTCTATTCCGTTTCAGTCTTGTTATTGTTGCCTCTTGTTGATTGTACTCTGTTCTTTTCAATTTTAAATGAACCAAGAGATTTGTGATGGATATCCTCATTCTTGAGTTTCAGGTTTCTTGACAAGGCCACAATTGAAAATGAATTAGACTACGAGTGCAAAACAACCCGTAATTGGCGACTATGCACAGTCCAAGAAGTTGAAGAGGTGAAAGTTGTTCTTAGCCTGACACCAATTTGGATGGCATGTTTGATATTTGGGGTTGTCTTTGCACAATCTTCAACATTTTTCACAAAACAAGGCGCCACAATGGATAGAAAGATTGGAAAAAATTTTGAGATCCCTGATGCAAGCTTACAGTGTTTTATTATCCTTCCTCTCATTCTATTGTTGCCTATTTATGACCACATCTTTGTTCCGATTGCCAGAAACTTGACAGGGAATGAACGTGGTATAACATTTCTGCAGAGGATAGGAACTGGCATGGTTATCTCCATTCTGTCAATGATTGTTGCTGTGTTGACAGTGATCAGAAGAATCAAGGTTGCAAAGGAAAATGGACTCATAGATATGCCCAATGCAACAATTCCATTGAGCATTTTTCTGCTGCTTCCACAATATATCTTATTTGGCATAGCTGATGTATTTACAATGGTAGGAATGCAAGAGTACTTTTATGATCAGATGCCAGACACTATGAAACCCTTGGTATAGCTATGTATTTGAGTGTTTTAGGAATTGGTAATTTCCTGAGCAGCATCCTTATTTCAGTTACTGAGAAGTTTAGTTGCAGAAACAAGGGGAGTTGCTGGTTCATAGACAACCTAAACAAAGCACATTTAGACTAATTTTATTGGCTTCAAGCATCTCTTAGTGCAATCAACTTTTGTATTTACATTTTCTTAGCTAACTGCTATAAGTACAAAAATGCCCAAAACAATTTTTCCGATCAAGAGGAATCCTGCAGCCCAAGAACAACGCAAGAACGCTTCTCGCTTCATGAGCATATGTCGACATATTGAAGAAAGTGGCATGACTATTATGCAAGACATTGCAAAGGTATGAACAATATGATTGCTATGTCAACAAAAAAAAATTCATATTATGAACGATTCTTTGTGTAGCAGCAGACAAACTAGCCAATCTTACCACTTTGAAAAAGAAGGGGTGTCTAACCCACAACAATATGGATATCATACAACCACTCCATAGCTTATGAAGGATCAGTTACTTGTCATGCATTCATATTGAAACACACCAATTTTCAGTCCCTTCTAGTAAGTTATCATCGGGATTTTTCTGCAACAGAAGAAACATATAACAACAATTGAATCTGAATTAAAGGAAAATAGAAGAGTTATTGGTGAATTAGTTTAGCAGTGTTGGGTGCATGTATTGTGGCTCAATCCTCTTCTCTAAATTCTGTACATTCCACTATTCTATATTCATTTTTTAAATGAATAGAAGCAATAACTTCAACAAAGACTTCGCCGGGTTGATATAATAGCCATGTCACTTGTGATGATTATTTATTTGCAAACTATTTTATTCCAATGGTCCTATCCATATGTTAAAGATTATATTTCAAATTGATACGATTCCCTTCCCTTCAGTGGGATTTGAACTTGAGATCAAGGGTTGGCATACCTTGCCGTAATGATCTATATTGTATATTGTCTTCGATTTTGAAATTTGTTTTTTTCAGTGGGATTTGAACTTGAGATGAACGGTTAGCTTGCCCTGCTATGATGTTCTATATTTTCTTCTGGTTTTGAGATTTGTTTTTCTGTATTAGAAATTGATGAAAATATCCTCAAAATAACCTCATACGTAGTTATATGTTATGGTTTATAACATCCTCTTTTATTGTAGGCCTTATGAGCTGCTTTTTACAAGCTTATAAATCTTGTAGGCCTTATGAGCTGCTTTTTACAAGCTTATAAATCTTATAGTTGTTGTTTATGTGACTCAGAAAGACAATTTGTTTCCATCAGTTACATAGTTGGAATTTTAGGTGCTCTGCCCACTTATCAGGAAAATTTTGCCTGCATGAAGTTCTAATAATCGCTCCTGTCTCATATTTTTTTCAGTTAGCACTCTTGAATTATTTGTTTCTTACAAATTGGGATGATTTTTTATTTTTTGGTGACTTGGACAAAATTAATGGACAAAGAAATTTTTTTAGGATGGATTCCCGCTGGATCAACAAGAGCAACGGTTGGTGGAAGGAAATTTTCTGATGTAATAAATAGTGATCTTTCCTTTTATTCAAGTCACATTAAGAACATTTTTTCTTTCATGTCAAAAAACTACAATTACTTCAAATTAATAATTCACAAACAATACTCCTATCGACCTCTGTTTGCACCTTCTGGGGCAACAACTAGTTAATACTTTTAAAATATAAATCTTAATTTTGATATCGACCAGTAACTTGACATCGATGAATTGTGAAAAAAAAAATCCTACCCTAAATTAAGAAAATAAAATCCAAACACACTCTGAAATATCATACTGTCAAGAAAATAAAATCCAAAAATGCTCTGAAATATCATAGTGCCAAGTGGCAGCATTTAATTTGCAATGTTGCGTGGATCTTGTGCACCATATTTGGATGAAAAGTTGGAAGGATTTCGGAAGCGGGAGAGGGTCCCACGTACCCGCTGATGATCCTCCGGTTGATTTAATTATCGGATTGATGTGACAATTTCTTAATGCTAAGGGTGAGGATGGAGTATCTAAGCGATATATATAGTTGTTTAATAAGGTAATAATTTTGTTGGGATTCGATGTTTGTTTTTAATTCTTTTTGGTTAGTATTTGAATTGTTTTTTTTTTACAATGGAATTAGATTCAGCATTATTAATAATGTATGGGACATCCAAAATTTTTGAATATTGATAATTATAATTTTTATTTTATTTAAAAATTTTATTATTTTTACTTAAAAAAATCACTCCATTAAACTATTATTTTTATTATTTATTTATAATTAAATTAATTTTAAATGTTTTATGAAGCATCTAAAAATACTGAATATTAACCACTATCATCCTTATTTTATATAAAAATTTTATTAATTTTTACTAAAAGATCACCTCATTGAACTATTATTTTCCTTATTTATTATTAAATTAATTTTAAATAATTACTTTTTTTTTTGTTTAATTTAATAATAATTTAAATAGAAACAATTTTTATGAGCAAAATTTTGCATCGCTTCAAATCATTTGTATCCCTCAAAAGCTTTTACAATTATTTAAATAATTATTTATTATGAATTATAATTTTTTTCATTGTAAAATTTGTCATTCATATATTCATATAAAAACATATAATATTTTTAATTATAAATATGAATGAAAATATATATAGTAAAGCATAATATTTTTAATTATATATATGAATGAAAATAAATATAATAAATAATATATAGTAGC
Organism: Pinus albicaulis; assembly: GCA_034641835.2. Lineage (NCBI taxonomy): Eukaryota > Viridiplantae > Streptophyta > Pinopsida > Pinales > Pinaceae > Pinus > Pinus albicaulis. Next base: position 931,421,995 of record CM076573.1, read on the forward strand.
TTAGTAATAGAAATAAATATTGTAGAGTAGTTTAGTTTTAAGAAAAATTGGATGGGAAATCATGTTGTGCAAATTAAATAGAATTATTTAATGGATTCCCTAAATTTAAAAGTTAAAGGAGATGAATATAACAAAATATAAAATTAAATATTAAAATTTACATGAGTTAAAGGAGATGAATATAAAAAAATATAAAATTAAATATTAAAATTTACATGGATTAATAATAATAATAAAAGTATATTAATTATTATAAATCTACCTTCACAAAAATTAATTATATAAATATATAATTTATATATAATTTACAATTAAAAAAATTATTCCCATAAATATTGCTAACCAAGTAGACCAAATGACATGAGTATCTTAGCATCAATATTATATTGCGTTTAATTCTATATTGCGTTTAATGCATAACGAGGATGATCATCAAGAGTTTTCAGATAGACGTTCATTCATCACTTTAAAAAATAAAATAAATTTCTTTCATATAAAAATTATTAGTTATTAAGTTATGAAATATAATTTTAAATTAAAATCCAATTTTAATTTAAATAATAATCTTTAAAAATTATTAAAAAAAAATTATTCTTAAAATTTTAAATACTTCCAAATTATCATTTTCAGATATATAAAAATAAATAGCAATTTAAGCTATATGCCATTGCCAAATGAAATTTAAACAAAATGAAATTTCGTATTCTATTGAAGGTAGAATCGCCATAGTGATGTAGAAATATGCAATTTTTTAATGCTCGACGCAATTATAAATATTTTGCACTAGTTTGTGCTTGGTGTAGCTAATTGTACTGGGTATCTGGACGAGCAGAACAATGACGACGGGGATGGGATTTCAGCAGAGGCCAGTTTCGGAGAGCGTAGGGTTTTATGTTAAGCTCGCCACTGCTCTTATTTTTGTTTTGTTCGCAGTGACATGGAGCTTTTTCTCAAGGAGAAGTAAGCAGAGGCTGCCTCCGGGCCCTTTCCCGTTGCCCATCATAGGCAATCTTCACATGCTGGGAAAGCTTCCACACCGAGCCTTGGAAGCTCTCTCTATCAAATACGGACCACTCATGTCTGTGCGCCTCGGTTCCGCACTCGTCTTAGTTGTCTCCTCTCCAGAGATTGCTAAGGAGTTTGTCAAAACCCACGATCCATTTTTCGCGAACAAACCTCCGTCAGCCGCTACGAAGCTTTTGTCATTCAATTTTGCGGACATCGCCTTTGCTCCCTATAGCCCTTACTGGAGGTACATGCGTAAATTCTGCGCTGTGGAGTTACTGGGCTCCAAGCGCTTAGACTACTTCAGCTTTATTAGAGAAGAGGAGGTCTCTGCGATGATTCGCTCTATTGTTAGATTAGATCCCTTAAACATCAATCAAAAAATGGCATCTCTTTCGACGGCTATTATCTGCAGGATGGCCTTCGGTAGAAAGAACTCGGAGCAAGAGTTAAGAGCTTTCTCTTCTATGGTCAGAGAAAGCTTTCTGTTACTCGGGTCATTTAATATTGGAGATCTCGTACCTTATTTAGACTGGATGGACTTACAAGGTTTCAACCGTCGGATGAGGAAGCTGCAAAAGGAACAAGACCAGTTGTTAGAGAAAATAATAGATGAACACGTTGCCCGGAATGACCCCAACATCACACATAATATTGTGGATGCCTTACTTGCAGCCTCTGCAGATAAAGATGGAGAGATTGAAATTTCACGAAATAATATAAAAGGAGTTCTCTTTGTAAGTTGAAATTGGTCAACATATATGGATATTATATTGAATTAGATTTATTTAGATAGCTTTAGTGTAATTTGATACTAGGATAATTATGATTATGATTATGATTATGGTGTTGATGTTGGCAGGACATGTTGCTTGGGGGCGCGGACACAGCGGCTACAGTGATAGAGTGGGCAATGTGGGAATCGCTGAAAAGCCCTGTTGTGATGAAGAAGCTTCAGGATGAGCTGGAAAGTGTAGTTGGAATGGATCGCATGGTATGCGAGTCTGACCTGCGTCGTCTCGTTTATTTACAAGCTGTGGTGAAAGAAACGCTTAGATTCCACCCATCTGGGCCTTTCTTGGTGCGCCACTTACCTAGCACGTCCTGCAATGTATTGGGCTATGAAATCCCCCAGAATACTCTCGTTCTCGTCAATGTTTGGGCGATTGCAAGGAGCACAAAGTGGTGGAAGGACGCTGAAAATTTCATCCCAGAGAGATTCATGGAAAGAGTTGGGTCTGAGGTAGATGCAAATGGAGATCAAAACTTTGCGTGCCTTATCTTCGGAGCAGGCAGGAGAAGATGCCCAGGACAGCAATTGGGGACGCTTATTGTAGAGTTTTGTCTGGCCCAGCTCTTGCACTGTTTCAATTGGACGCTTCCTGTAGATGGGCAAATTCAAGATCTGGATATGACTGAAAGGTTTA